>JAVJGI010000040.1:66786117-66811487 GCA_035590275.1 Ibycter americanus | reverse complement strand
ACCAGGGCACCCACCTCATTCAGCAGCAGGCCCACATTTTCCCTAGTCATCCTTTTCCTGCTGATGTACTTGAAGAATGCCTTCTTGTTGTCCTTGTCCTGCCCTCACCAGATTTAATTGCAAATGGACCTTATCCTTCCTCATCACCTCCCTATACGTTCTGACAAAATCCCTATGTTCCTCCCAAGTGGCCTGTCCCTTTTTCCACATCCCATAAACTTCCTTCTTCTGTTTGAGGTTTGCCAGAATCTCCTTGCTCATCCATGCAGGCCTTCTGGCCTCTTTGCTTCATTTCTTACTCATAGGCATACACTTTGAGCTTGGAGGCAGAGATGCTTCAATATTAGCCAGCTCTCTTGGACCCCCCTACCTTCTAGAGTCCTAACCCATAGGATTCCTCCAAGCAGGTCCTTGAAAGGGCCAGTGTTAGCTCTTCTGAAATCCAGGGTTGCAGTCCTACTTGTTGCCCTGCTTCCTCCGTGGAGGATCCTGAACTCTGCCATCTCATGGTCACTGCAGCGAAGGCTGCCCCCAACACTCAAAAACACTCCTTTGTTTTTGAGTACAAGGTCCAGGAGCCCACTGTGCCTCATTCGTTCCTCCACCACCTGCATCAAAAATTTATGATCAATGCTCTGCAGGAACCTTCTGGACTGTGTGTGCCTGGCTGTGTTGTCTTTCCAGCAGATATCAGGGAGGTTGAAGTCCCCCATAAGAACCAGGGTCTGTGACTGTGAGGCTACTTCCAATTGTCTGTAGAAGTTCTCATTGACTTCCTTTTCCTGACCAGGTGGCCTGCAGCAAACACCAACAGTGTCCCCCATGTTGGCCTGCCCCTTAATCTTTACCTATAAGCTCTTGACTTGTTCTGCATTCACCCCTAGGGAGAGCTCAATTAGATTCAAAAGTTCAAATCAAGTTTAAACAAGAGAAGATTAATAAAGGAGGATTATTAAAAGAAAAAAAATAAATCACCTACACAATGGAACAAAAAACCACTGACACATACAATAGCAGCAATAGCTCTTACATGTCCTCATTTGTTGAAATGAAAAGGGCTATGCATCAGAACATGCTAGTAGCAGACAGGTAATTGTCTCCTGCCATAAGCTAATGCATATACAATAAGGAAAACTTGGAGATTTTGTAGTTGTTTGTTTTTAAATGACTTTGTTCTGTTCCAGTCAGTCAATGAATAATGTGTACTGTTTGAGTGAAGATATACTGATTCCGGAATAAAGGTAAGCTGCAAATTATTTTTAGGAAAGCAATAGCTCAGATTCGCAGTGTAAATTCCACCTCTTCCCCTAGGGATGGGAATTTTATTGGCTAGGTGTGCCCAGACACTTTATACCTGCCCATATCAACCCCAGGGACAGGGCCACAAGGGGAATGTACTATAAGGCTCTTAAGCAGTTCTGGCAGATACCGTACTTGCAGTTTATTACGCAGTTTCAATTATGTTATGCTCTCTTAAAACTTTGTATTGTTCATGAATATTGAGATGAGAAATAACTTATGCTGCTAACAAGTGTATTTCTATAATGAAAAACAAAACCTGAAAGTATTTTTTAATCTGGTGTAAATGCTAATTTGATTTTGCACCTAATTTTTGGGTGTAAGTGCTAATTTAATTTAGAAAAAGATAACTGGTAACAGTATAAAGGTGTTTTGAGCAGCTCAGAGCACTTCCTAGAAATGCTTGTAAACACATCTGCAGGAGATATGCAGCCTTAGAAATGACATCAGAGCTCTGATGAATTAACATTGCCTTTTGCTCTGACAGAAAGACTCTTGTAAATGGTATTCAGAAGAATGATAAGTGTAATAGAAGTAGGTTAGCTTGGAAAATAAATGGCCTGACTTACCCATAGGCCTGGATTTGCTGGCATTTTGAGATTCTGGGCCAGCTTTGTAGCAAATCTGCTAATCCCATATCGTATTTAATCCATACCCATTTTTGTATCTTGCCAAAGATTTATTTGATATACTGTGCGTATAAAAACTAATATTCCAGTGCTGAATTTTTTTAGTAGCTAGTTCAACTTGATTCACTGTGACATTCCCTTGTGTAACGACATCTTAGCTATCAGTTTCACATCATTAATTATGATTTTGCTCTGTACTGTGACAACAGGTCTAAATTAAAGCTTGTTTTAAAATGTATAAACTGACATTTCTCAGGGTCATTTATTTCATGAAGTAATAGATATTGCAGACCTGAATGAAATATCACTCCAGCTTCTATGTTTTGCTAACAGTCTTTTTGGAGCAATGGCTTTTGGATAAACAGAAACAAAATTAATGGGAGGACCTCTTTTTCTTGTCCACACCAAACCAGTGTTTCAAAAGCATCAAGAGTTGTGAAAAGATGTTTTCTTTCATTCATTGAAGGATTCTGCTGAGGGTGACCTTACATCATCCACTTAAGCATATGGCTATAATGTGTGTTCCAAAAGTCTTTCCACAGGAATTTAAGCAGACACAGGCTCAGGAATTTAATCTAAATTGTTTAAGATTACCTACAAAAAATAATCATGGTCATTTTATCCAGTGAATAATGGATTTCCTTAATCTGATTTGAAAACTGGATGCAACAGCAATACTTGCTGTATTTTACATACAGCAAAAATGGACTGTAAGAAAGAGTGCTCTGACTGTGTGATTTCACCTTTGCTATGTCAGTTTCACAGTCTGCCATATCATTTTGGGCACACATTTGTTTGAGAGAAAGAACAAGTTCCTGCTCCCTTTATATTTCAGCAGGGCAGGTATCTAACACAGCACTTTGCTCCTTTTTTTGCAATGGGACATGCATCTGGTTTGTTAGCAGATGGTCTTTTTTCTCTACAGTGCTAATCAAACTTTGATAGATTTGGATTTGTGCAAGGGAAAAGCTGACAAGGCTGACTGAGCGCATCTGCTTAGCTGTTTCTTGCAGTTCCTGAGAAATGACTCAATATTCACTTAAGGCTGAAATGCTGTAACTGGAGAGTCAATATGGTGGCAAAAACGTCAGCTTCTGTAATCAACTAGAGCAGAGCGGCTGCTCATGCATTTCAAAATAACACTCAGGTTGACGGCACCAACTCCTTTTAATTGATGAATTGCAACATTACTGTTTAGCAGCATCTGAGCAACATCCTGTTTGTGAAAAACCCATGTAAGCAACAAATTCCACTTGGCGTTTCTGAAGTGGGTTATTTTATAAACAAAGCAGTCCAGTCTCAAGTCTTGTTCTTCAAACCTTGTGTATCTCTTCAAATCATGTTTTGACATGTGTGGAAGTTCTGCATAGAGGGCTTTCAGAATTGAGGGTCAAATCCATCTCTTGGTACCGGGCTTGATTCAGCAAGAATGGGCAGAAACACTGCCCCAGTCGTCTTTCCATGTGAATAAATGCTGGGTTTTTCGTTGTGGTTTTTTTAAACTTCTTCCTGGAAAGGGGGAAAAAAAAGTGTATCTTAGCTTTCTGCTAGGGTCTCCTTGGCGCCTGTACCAGTAACATGTTTGATGTCTGAGCTGCTACCAGCAGCTCTCTTTTGCTGGCTGGACTCCTCACTGCGTCCTGATGTTGTGCTTTCTGGTTACTCATGCTGAGGAAAACCAACCTTTTATCTTTCCACTTTTTCCCTTTCTTCCGTGTGTATCAACATGTGAAAGACAATGAGTTCCAAGTATTTATACTACATGTACAGAAGTGTTATGCAGCTCTAGCTTTTCACTTGTGGAAACAGAAATTCAAACTCATCTGTGGTAAAATGGTGTGACTGATCTCTTTAGTAGCCATGTTCTTACCTAGCACTACTTGATATAAATGCATATCCTTCCACAGAGGAAGGCCAACATTGCAATAGGGAAGTTCTGTTCAGTTTAGCATTGAAAAATAGTTTGAGAACACAATGCTGAAAACTGTTTCCTTAGTCCCTGCAGGGCATCCATTATTTGGGGCTTCTTTGGCATATCTTTTCTGACTGTTCCAGAAAAGAGGCTTGTAGGACGACATATGTTAATAAAAAACACCTATTATTTTGATAATTGAAGACTCTCACAATTTCCAAGAGTGCTTCTGCCTCATTTTCATCCCTAGATTCTGCCCTACAAGTGAGTAGCACTGCTTACAAAGATGTTTAGGACCAGGGAATGTTTTAATACTCTAATGATTAGAAAGAACATACAAAAGAATCTGAACAGAAGAGGCAAAGCATGAAAAGAGTGAAGGAGATGACAAGAAAAGAGGGCATCTGAATGCTGAATATAAATCTGAATATAAAATGAATATAAAGGGTTGCTTCTTTCCAGCTAAAGGAGCTCGAAGTCATTCATGTGCTTTGGAATGGGCTCATCCTATATAAATATTTCAGTGTGTTCAAACTGATCTCTCTGAATTAGCAATTAAAAAAAAATTATCTGGGCAACACCAGATAATAAAAGTTTTATTTTTAGATCAGGGAAGTTAACTGGATAATGCTGGAGTGTACTGTTTGTTGCATTTAGGGAAGTGGAATTTGGCAGATTTACTTGGTGCTCTTTATTCCTTCTTAATTTATGTTCCCTGTGAATGGGTAACTCTAGTCAACTACCTGAACAAGAGGATGTATTTTGCAGTGCAGAAAAAAATTCAGTGAGTATCATCAACATATTGCAAAACATTCTTGAAATAACAATACTAAAAAACGACGGTAACAGGACTGGCTTGCTGTTTCTCTGTATGACTATGCAGACCATACTTAGACAACAGTCTCAAAACTGTAGTTTTACCTGAAGTTTCTAGAATATGAGGGAAGGCAAGGAAGGTTGACTTTTGGGACAATTTTGGGTTTTCTTGCTTAACTAGTTTTTTAGAGCAAGATGTGAAGAACATGTGGTTAGTTTGGGTTGCAACTGAAAAAAAAAATCAGCGTTGTCAGGACTTGCTCACTACCGTTGGCCTGGGCAGCTAACTGCTTTCTGGGGTTATTATCTCAAGTGAGCTGTGCCACAATGTTCCCCTTTATCCTAGAAAATAAGACATATCCGAGATACCAACAGTACAGTTAGGTTTTTGTTTGTTCGTTTGTGTTTGATTTTTTAATTTCAGTGCAGCATTCACAACTCCAATTGTTATCTGGGTGATTTTGGTCCACTTTTATTCATCATAGTTCTGATTTCAGTGCATTAGTATTACAGGTAAGTATTATATATATATATTCTATATAAATTACTTTAGCAAGGTAGCTATGTTTATAATGATAATTGAAAATAAAGCATGATAAATTTTTAGTAAGACATTATTCCCTTTCAATATCAAGTCAATATCAAGTATATTAAAATTAATTTAATATACTGTATTGTTTGCTTGGTAGAGACTGATTCTGCGATAACTTAAACCGAATAAGATATTCTTCACTTTTTAGCATATACATATTTAATAATATATTTTTATCAGACTGATACAATTTACCTATACTCCAATATTTATTTTTTACTTGAACTGATATAAAGAAAATCAGTTAAATGGAGGAACTATTACTGTTTCAGGAATATATTTTCTTTATTGCACAGCGGTACCATTACTTAAGCTGGCATTTTTTGGGAGATAGTGTTCTTTAATCCCTCACCACTAATCAGAGATTCAGGATCTTTGTATCTGCAAGGAGGGATAATCTTTTTTGTATATCCTATTCATGATGTTTCTCTTTTATCACTTACGACATATCACTTTATGTCTCATATAATGTCATGATAAAATCCAACTTTCCTTATAGTGATTGTACACATTGCTAGACCTAAAGCTGCAGGATTTGGGTTATGGAATAGCCCAATAGTATCAGTGGAAAAATAAAACTAGATAATTTTGCTTTTTTGCTAGCATGAAATATAAAAAATGAAGTTAAGGGACAGAGGCGAAGCAGCTATGTTTTGTAGAACCTATGGCAAGCCAGAATTCCTTTACTGCTTGAATTCAAGCATTTCATCATTTGGCTGTTATACATCAATGGCGACACGTCATTTTCCATGATATACTGTTTTTTTTAATATAAGCCATAGTATCTATGTCAGGCTGTCAGATATGAGCTAATTTTATGATGCATGTATATCTCTCCTTCCTTATAAATATCTAGAAAGATCCATATATCCACGGTAGAGAAAACTGGAAAGTTCACAGATCAAAAAACAATTAAAGTTTGAGCAAAGTGGACTTTCCCAGTTGAAGTAGAGCAGACAATGGCAAGTTTTGCCACATCGTTGTAGAATTGTGCTGTACAGTGAGAGTCACTTAGATGTTGTAAAACTGGTGTTGTTACCTTCTCAGGGCATTATTTATAAATAATGATGTCATGCATGATTGGTTCTTTCTGCAATTATAGTTTGTGTTCGGGGTTTTCTTTAGCTCAGACTAAATTAATGTGCAGAGATGTACTGTCAGTTGTTTAAACAGCTATTGTTCAACCTCAGAGGTGACTGCATATCAGGGCCTGGGAAATCATTCAGCTTTTTTTAATCTTTCACACACAAAAATGTGAGAAGAACAATGAGAGTGAAAACCTGCAGGTGGATTTCTTATGAGTAGTAGCACAATAAACAGTAAATTCAACCAAATATTGAAAGCAAAATATCCAACATCTAAGGGATGTGGTCTTTAAACAGTAGAGGAGAAATGGGATGGGAAGGAAGAGCATGCAGTCTTCTCATTTATAGCAGTTTAATGTGGATTCTCTGTAATATACAGGCTTATGCCACAAGTACTGGGTGTCAATGATGCCTTCCTTTAGCAAAGCAAATCCTGTTGTAAGACATCATTGCTCTTACTATGGGTTAGTAGAGTTTTCCCTGGTTAACTTCAGGTTTGGACCATAGTTTTGCTTGGTATAGTGCAGGGGTGTAAGACACAACAGCGCCTGTGATCTTTCCTGGCATATTCCTGTAGCAAATGTCTGTATGTAGTTTGTTATAAATTGTGTTTGGTTTTGGTTGATGGAAAGTGTTATGGAGATGAAACAGGTTCTCCAGAGCCTCTCAGTACGAAAAATCAATTCCATGAATGTGATTTTGGAGGACCGATGGTCCAGGTCCTTCTTCTCTGATGTTCCTTTGGTTTGGATTGATGGACACAATAACAAATAGAAGGGGTATACATGGACAGCTCAGATGTGAATCTGCTACAGAAACTGTGTTTATAATGTCTCTCTATAAAGAGCAGAAAGACTTGGGAAGTACATTTTTGAATCCTTACCTTTAAATAATGTTGCTTGGACTTTTGAAATGTAAGATTAAATCTGTGATGAGCTACTTTGTCATGTTTTAATAGTTGAAGATCTCAGCTCATAATTAGTATGTAAGCTGGAAAGGTATGAACTGAGAATCATCTGCACTGTCACAGATTTTCCTCACAATTCCAGCTGATGTCAAAATCTGAAATGAAGCTACCTCCTTGCTTCTTACCCACTGGGACAATTTGGGACAATAATGTAATTTTTGTATGTGTATTTTTGCACACGCATACCTTTGACATATCGATAAACTCTATATGTCTGTATGTGTGAACTCATATTTGTAGATGTAGCAAAGGTGCTAGTCCAAATGCAGTCCATATTCATACCTGTTGTAAAAACATGCTACATACAAGCATTTCAGTGCTAAAAATCTCCTGCAGAGTCTAGTAGGATAATAGGATTTTAAGAACTTCAGAGGACATTCTGAGATAGTATGAGAAGAAGTGAGCCTTAAAAGAGCACCTACTTGTAGCTTTTCAAACAGCGTTGGCCTAATAATCTGAAGACTTATGTTCCTTCTTGAAAATGGAGACCCTATGCTTTGGTTTATGAAGAAATTATGCGACCATATTTGTTAGAATCCATTTATCTATACAACGATAATCTTCTGAATGCAAGTGGGATGCAGCAGTCTTAAAGGGCATGGAAATAACTCGTATACCCTCAGCTTTGCTAAAGAAACATGAAATGACCATATAAACAAGACCTAGTCCTAAAAAAATCACCCTTGTAACTCTCTGTAAGGAAATTATGTTGCCTCCATTTAACAGATGGGGGAAAGTGATAGGAAGCCTCATGCAGGAAAATTCTAAAGCAAGTACCTATCTTTAAGCAGCTTTCTGAGCTTATCTTTCAAGAGCTTAGACTGTAATTGACTGAAAATCTATAGCATTGTTGCCTGTTGAAGCATATTTCCTGATCACGTCCATACACCATAATCACAGGGCTCTCTTATCTTAGTAGAAAGTTGGTTGTCTCCATATCTGCGATTACTTAACATAGCCTGACAAATCCCGAGGCATATGGAGCCAAAAATGAAGTGGGTATGAAGATGAACAAATAAAATGTTTATGAAGTGTAATTCAGCAGCATGTGCTATTGTATCTGTAACACCTTCGGTATTTGAATAGAAACTTAGATCAGAGTTTTGGAGACTGTGTAAGGACAGTCCAGGAGGATAAAGACAAGATGTGTTTGTCCAGCTCTGTATCAAATATCTTTTCAGGCCAGCATGGGGAAAAAGATCTTTTTGATTGAAACATCAACCTATCAAGCAAACTAAGTCTTTGAGGGTCAGGAAAACTTTGCCTTATCTGGATGATGGCAGCTGCATATTGTTTCTGATATATTAGGAGCTATGTGGAAGGATAAAATGGTCTTATAAAAGGGTCAGGGGCAGTGGTCTGATCAATGAGTTTGTTTTTTGCAGTAACACCTCGTAAGTCAGCAGAAAGGCAAATCATGTAAGTTATCTATTGTATAGCGTAACTGGTTTTATAACAAAACATTTTAGAACTTTGAGGAACATTTTACAACTAAAACCACAGTGAATATCTTTATGATCATGAATATGCAGTCAGCAGCTGAAACGGGACTTCAGGAGTACTGCTGTGAATGTTTAAAAGCATTGGTGTCACATAAAAATATATGTATCTTTCTATACTAACCTTTCATTCCAATGTGTACCTTTGAAGCGCTGGAGGCTGGGGGGCAGGCACCAATTGTGTATGACTGACAAGAGAGCCTGCTATTGCCCAGAGTCATAGCGTGAAGAAAGAGTGGATCTGAAAAGTAACAGCTAAGAGCTCACTTAGCTGGCAATAAGTATCAGTTCCTTAAAACACTTCTTCTTACTCCCCTTCACATAAGTGATTGGGGCAGTGGGATGGCTTTCCTCTGTTAAGTAGAGGTTGTCAGGACTCTGTGTCTTAGAAATTTCACAGCTTTTAAAGCAGTGAAGCTGGAATGCAAGCCAAGGCTCTCATCTAGCCTTACGCACAGAAACCCATGATGGCAATGTTTCTATTTAGCCAGGAGCACCTGAAGCTCAGGTCAGATGTATCCTACTTTTAATTTCTTACCCTTATTCAGTTCATACTTCGGGGTATTAAGCAGTTAATTGCATCTTAATGCCTCAAGCTGAACATCCATAAAATAACATGCTGTCCCTGACCATGTGGGAAAACCCCAGAATAAGTGACCTCCCTATTTGCTCCATCATAAATGCAAGGATGGAATCCAGTCCTTCCCTGCATTGTCTCACCTTGGGATTGCCACCTTTACCTGCAACATTACCTGCAACACCTTTCCTTACTGCCTCCGTACCTCTGTGCAGGATGAAAGTCCTGTAGACGAAAGCCTCCAACAATTTGTGGTACTGATTCATACCCAAAACCGAGCAGGAAAAGCACTCTGGTCATCACATGGTTAAAGACTGATAAGTTAGTACAGGATGGATTTTTCAACCGGTCAAACATAAGAGAAAGCACAGCTGGGGGATGTGTTAGCTCAGTGTGGGAGAGGAATCCAGGAGCATTTCTAAACTCCAGATATGGAGTGTGGCTCAACCGCAGTAAATTTCACGAGGCCTGAAGTGCTCCAGCATGTGTTTGTGTTTTTCTTTATCCACTGGCAAAACTTTCATCTTGTCCTTCAAATGGATGCCTTTTGTCCACAGCTTGATCTGACCTTGGCACTGATAGTGCTGTGTGAGGAGGAATACGGGGGAGCTATATTTGAATACTGCAGGATCTAAAGTCGCAGCCATCTGGGCCATTTCCCTCATGGCAACGTGTAACGCTGCTTGTGCTTTCCAAGGCCCTTCTGCGTTTTATGTCCCATTCCCATATACACCTTTCTCAAACAGAGAGTTTCTTCCTGTAGCAGGAGCAACTTATTTATAGACTGAATAATTTGATTACCTCCCTATAGCTGTCACAGGCCATTTGGGGCACGGCTTTGAAGGGGAGAAATGGCAGAATAATTCTTACGGCAGCTTTCTTAGGTGATTCCACTCCCTTGTCTGGAGGTTTGAGTTTGTGCATTCTCCAGTTGGCTGCATGCATGCGTGGGTGTTGGTATCCATAGGTGTTACTTCAATGAGATGTGCTTAGTTTTTAAATATACATGAAATGTTTATGTATGTATATTTTGTGCTGAAATCCTGCTTAATTCTCTGTAATGATTTTAACAGAATGACAGCAAAGTGCTTCCAGCTTTCAATTCAAAAAAACATTTTAGCATTGGATAAGCTCTGTGTACATGCTTAAGTGTTGGCATGAACAGGAATGAAAGCAAGCAGTTTAATGAAATGGAAACATGCAAGAAAATGGCAACATTACTGCTGATGTTACATTCAGCTAATTGCAGTATGCTTTACTATTGGTACAGAATGAAATACCGCCACGCCGATGTATGTGAAAATGTGAACATGTTGGGGGCTGGGCTTTAACTCATTCAGGCAAGTTAATTGGAATGATGTTTTTTATCTCCAAACTCTACATCTATGTGTTTCTTTATCTTTTTGTTCAGCAAGCATTCAGATTGTGTTTCTGTGTACTTCTTGATAATATTTGCTTGTAAGTATCTCTTTGATCTATGAATTAATTTGGATTATAAAATTTGTATTCCTATAGCTCCAGATTCCTTGCACAGTTCTTAGGAAAAATCTTTTCTTGGTTGAAAGACTTTTAGGTAGTAAAGACACTGAATATCTGTATTTTAAACTTTCTTCTTAATATGACCTTTTCCGAGAGATTTTATGATTTTCATGTCTTCTAAAAAAAAAGGGGGGGGGAGGGGGAGGGAAATGACATTGTGTTTTAGAAAGGATCCTTAAATCGAACTAAAAGAAATGTCTTTAAAAGCCTCTAAACTTTAATGGTATTTGTACTACTACATTTTAATGGTTTAAAATTTTCAATTTTTCTTCACTTATTTTTTCAGTCACGCTGTTACATTTTATATTGTGCAAATCAATGTGTATCTTTTACATTTGGTTCATTTTGTTTTACTCCTAAAATGAGTTTTATTTTAAAATCTCATCTCTTCTGTCTTTTTGGTGGTTGTTCCCTTCTCCTGTGAGGAAAGAACTTGCAGTATTAGGCTGTGGAATAGCCCCCTGGAATTAGCTCCATAAACAACAATTTATCCATGGCTTCATCTGTTGAGTGTGTTTATATTGAACAAGAGCTTTGAGGAACAATTAGCATTTTGTTTTATAAAGTACCGTTTCTCCTGGTTTGAACCTGAACTTTTCTGAGGATTTTTTCATAAAAGTATCTAGAGCTTAATACATAGGAAACACCTGTCTCACTCTGGGTACCGCAGAGTTTACTAAATATAGAGGGGGAGATGCAGAGCTGGTGCCCCAGTTCATCATAAAGAGAAAGCTTAATGGTATAAGGTAGTTTTTAGTCCTTATTTCAGTAGCTGTGCTGCACCGAGCTCCTAGTGTGTTGTTTTGAGCTAAATGCAAAGTAGTAGCTAGTGCATTCTCCTGTTCTGCAAACCAAGGACAAGGTCTTAAGCTGCAAGCTCTCGCCTATCTGGGGGCAGCAGCAATGATTACTTGTGTGACTGTGTTTTGATTAGAGCTTCTAGAGGCTCTTTGGGCTTGATTTGATTTACTGCTTTTTTCTTTATTTCTCTATGTAAATGTTCTTTAAAATGAATGAAAAGGCCCTTAGAAAACACATTCTCTGCAAGGGGTGTTGCTGGTGAGTTCACCGCCAGCTGAAGGTACGTACAGCTGAGCTAAGCTAACGGCTCTTTGCTGCCAAAAGGGGCAGTCACGCTCCCTCCCCAGTGACAGCTCATTGACCACTCTTCTCTGAACCAGTTTAGTTTGCTGTCCCAGTAGGACGTGATTTCCTCTGCTTTCGGGCAAATGAGTTTTCTGCTGCTTTAGTTAATTGAATCGACTTGGCAATGGGCAGTATGTTTAATGAATGCCTTAAATGTCACAAGTGGCAGAGCACGTGATCCAGGGAAGGGCAGGTGTCAGGTAATGGGGGAAATCGTGGTGTGGAAAGCTGTCTCGGAAATCATTTCTGTATAGTAGGAGCATACTGAGTCCTGAACAGGCCTACTGAATGTAGCACAGAGCTGACTTAAAGCTCTCCTACTCCTTTCCTTACTCAGCCTCCTCTGTAGTGGTGGAGCATAAGAGAATCAATTGTATGAAGTTATTTTGTCATCTTAGTCAGGGCTGATTCAGAAAAACCCATCTGCTTCTTTAACTTCCTCTCTTCCACAAGAGGGTCCAACCTCGCTTTTTATACACTCTGCCTCATAAACACACACACACACACACACACACACACACCCCCTTAATCTCTTCCATGGCTTAGAGATTTGTCCACAGGGGTGGGGTAGGGGTTGCAGTTTGCATATCTCTTGGGTCACAGAAGCAGCAGTAATAAGTATTTTGTGGGTTTTTTCAGGCTGGAATTCACAGTGAGTATTTTATTTCATTCTCATTCAGCTCTATATTATGTTTTTCTTTCCTGTTTTCCATCCAATGCACATTATTGGACTTTACTGGCATGACTTCCGTTTACATCAACGGGAATTACAAAACTCAACCTGAATCCCTGAAAGTGCCTATAGAAATTACTTTTCTTATTGCATCCTATATGAAATATAGTGATACTGCCTTTTAAAGAATTCTCTGACCTAGGGACTGACTCTTGGCAAAGAAATAACATTGTCTTATTTTCCTTCCCTGTTCCCCCTATTTCTTGTAGATATTTGAGAGAAATCAGGACTTTGAAAGAACCAGATAAATTTGTACTCTCCAGGTCAGTCATTTTGTGTCATCTTGGCTTCAGTGCACTTGACTGAACAAGTAAAGAATGTAAAATCAGAACAAGAAACCCAGTATTACCTATATATCCCATTATATTTTTCATCATAACAAAAGCTGTCACGACTAGTGGGAGTTGATGGGAAGATACACTGCTGTCTGTGTTTCTCCTCTTTGTTGTTAGTATCTGCTTTCTTAGTGGTACAAAAACATCCTGATAGAAGTTGCACAGAGCATAATTTGCCAAAATAAAAGCTTTAAAAGTGGAGTCCTTTATTTTCCTGAGAATCAGGATGTCAATGAAACATTCTTAGCATCATCCACACAAATAGAGATAGATCTAATTAGAGAAGTTGTCTATTATCCATTTTATTGTGCACAGTACTCGTATTCCCTCTAAAGATAACCAGAGATGTCTGCCTTTATACTGCAAAACATCAGAGAAAGAATAGAATTAAAAAAGTTTTTGTATAGTTGTGAATGATATGATTTAGAAACAGAAAAGCTGTTTGGACTGCACCTTGATCTTACCAAGACTGAATTTTCCAATTGGATTGTTTTCCTTAGGGAACATACTATGAACAGTTATGAAATTTATACTGTGCTACTATAAAGCACATATTGTATCCATTTTCTTCTCTAACCAAACTACTTTTAATTACCTGTGATCTAGGAAATTTATTTGATACTCTAACTTATGTTAATGTAATTGTAAGCAAGTGATTTTCTCCTTGATCATTACACCTTAAAAACAAGCACTTTTCTTAATGTTATTTGTTGATTTGGATCTTTTTTGTTATTGCTTTTTGTTTGCCTCTAGTTCAGAATCTTTACGTTATGCATGGTAATGAATATCTAAGGACTTTGCTCACCACTGGAATATTAACTGGCCAGTCTGGGTCTCCCTGGCTGGTGCATCCCTGATGAGGTATGAAAGCAGGAGCTTTTCCCAACTAGGATAGAACCCTGTTTCAGGAAGTCATGTTGAACACAAATTCAGCAGGGTGTCAGCAGGTTTACTGGTTGATGGAGGAAGGAAAAGTAACGGGATATCAGCAGGAGACCTTCCTCTGCCAGTAATAATGTGTTACTCTTTTCCTAACTGGCTTGATTGTGTCATCTTCTTGGGCAGTATTTATTGCTAGCTATTAAAAGGACCTTCTTCCCTTTCATTCTGATGTGCAATGTCTTTTAGATAACACTCTACACCTGCAATTCCTTCCTTTAGCTTCCTTATTATGTGGAGTTCTAAAAGTGTATAAATTACTGTCAATGCTATTTCTTGCCAGCATTTCGTCTCCTTTCACTTTACAAATAATTTTGCGCTGACTTTCATTTCCCAGTGACATTTCACTTGACTATCTCCTCAGTACATTTCTGACATTCTAACTTTTTCAGTTTCCTTCATATTAATATCTCTATTCTCTCTTATGTTTACAGCAGTGTTCTATCTAGCACCAACTAAACACATGCAATAAAGGTGATAGTTTCATAGTTTCCCACCTGTCAAATAATTGAATTAGCTGTGCTTAGAAATGAGAAATCCACTTAAAAATCCACTGGATTCTGATTTTGCAAATTGATGTGTTTTTATTGCAGTTTGTCAGAAAAGTTAATGCTTTTCTCTTTTCTAGTGCATTTTCTTACCCCTTGTCCATTCCTTTTCAGGAAAAAGTGATTTGTAGCCTACTGATATAATTTGGTTTTGTATACGTAGAAGTTGTTTGTATCTGAAAAGAATAGTAATATTGGATTTAGAATGAACTCTAGGGTTTAAGGGATGTTGTGAGAATGGTAGAGAATGCTGTGCTGGTTTGCTTTTCATAAGCAACTTGAAAATAGCCATCCCATCAGCATGTGAAAGCCCCCAGGAGTGTCTCTGCAGACAAGCAACTGGACTGTCTCAGCTTCACAGGCATCCTGGGGCTGCTTAGCACATCAGAGAAGATGCAGCTCGTATTACCTGTGACAGAGGGAGGCAATACTAGTGCCAAATCTCTTGGTTTTTCACAGTAAGTGTTCATGTGCCTCAATGCTGGCAAAGCTTTTCTTGCTGGTAGTGTGATGGCACTGTGGGTGCTGTGAGCTATGATAGTTTTAGTACTTGCAAATCTGGCTAATTTTATAAACAGATGAAGGAAAGAATGGATATAGATGAAGGTCTAATGATGAACTATATGGGCAATAGTTCAATTTGTATGCTAAACTAAATTAAACTAGATTTATTATTCCCCTCCAAGTTATGTTTGTCATGGAAATAAACCCACAATTTTCTTGATGTCTCTAAGTTATCTTACAAATAAGACATTAGAGCTACAATAGAGAGAAGAAGAGGAAAGTGGAAAACATTGTTTACAAATACATGAACAGCTGTTTTGCAAGCAGAGAATGCTGCAATTAGTTCTATATTCTCTTGCAGAGTGAATGCTTGACAGTTGTGTTATCCTAATGACAGTCATCAATATGATTTTCCTGCTGATCAGTTTATAGGTCAAGTTATTGATACTGGAGACTGTTTTGGCAGCATAACATATCTCAGGCAGGACAGATCTGATAATATTTGAAAAGCTGTATTTAGTCTGGTAGCATCAGCTATTTACAAACAGATTTAAAGAAAATAGGACTGTTCTTTTGCTTCACTGATTAGCTGGATGTTGCATGGTGAATACTGTATATATGCCGAATAGTCCATTCAGACATTTTAGTAAATTGACTTTGACGTTGCTAGAAAAAGGTATCAGAATGCCCAGAGAGGCAAAATTACCATGGATGTTATTTGCAGTGTATTGGTTGTCCAGTTCTATTAGTTTTTACTTTCATTTTACTGCTGATGAATCTTTCAATCCTTTGCACGGTGAAGAGGGCTAACATACTTCATTATGCCAGAAAATGTGAGTGACTTTCATTTACAGATAGTCTTAAGACCTTAGTAAAGCTGATAGGAATACAGAATAAATGAGGACTGAGACTTGGAGACAACAGAAGCTGCTCTTCACTACGCTAGGAACTAGAATTTTACAAATGGCCTAAAATGCCAATGAGTTAGACATTGCCCACACTTAAGATACTGTTTCCTGAAAGGCAAAAGAATAACAGAATCTGAAGTCAGAAACCCAAACTCACAAACAGCACTGTGGTAATTGAATGGCTCAGAAAAGCAAGTAGAAAACTCTGAATGTTGGGCAAAAAGCCAGAGAAAATGCAAAGCGTAGGAGTATGTCTCAAATGTTACTCCTCTCCAGATGTCAGAAACTTATCTGCTTCCAGGTATGGAAACTAAAAGCCTTCCCAAGACAGATACACATTGGCATTTGTTTTGAAAGAATGGAGCAGATCTTTGTTCTTTCCATCAAGACATAGGTAGGCAATACAACAGTTGTGCCGAGTAATGTGTTTTATCTAATGATCTGCAGTGAATGAAGAATGGAGGAGAGAAAGGCTGTGTAGTCCAGCAACTCGGACCTTTACTCTGTGGGGGAAGAGGGAAGGGAATCTTGTCTTCCTGTCCTGCTTTTACAACCATATGGATTTGAGGTTCAGTGGCCATTGAGAAGACCATGAATATTGTTCTGTCAGTGTGAATCAGATTTCCCCATCCTATGTTGGTGTCCCAGTTGGTGTCCAAACCATGAGAATGTGGGCTCGGGTTACTCCTTCTGCTTTCTTTCTGTTAGGCGGCTGCTTCTGTTTTTTCCTTTCTCTGTGAGAGGCATAGTTCAAAATGGAAAGTGAATACACCTAACTTAAACTAATGACCTGGTGGCTGGTGACTTTGGTAAACAAAGTTTACCAGTCCTGAGTAAGTATTTAAATGACCAAGGTATTATCTACAAGGCAGGCATGATTTAAAACAAATAAATAATTTTCTGAAGTGTCTGTATTTTTTGATGTGTGTAAGGGACATGTCAGATCAGTCACTGCTTCCCACCCTGCCTGGCTCTGTCAGGCACATCCTGGTCCTGTGGCCACCATTGCCCTGACCCACTGGGCACTGCCTGGCAGCCCCCTCCTGCAGCTCCCCAACTGGACCCTCCAAACATATGTCACCACAGGGTTCAGCTGCTGGGCCAGCTGGTGGATGTCTGAGCAGAAATCCCACCCACAAGGTGGAAGGCCAGAAAGGAACAGCTGTGGGTGATGCAGAGAGCTATGTTGGCTGAAAGACACCTTTAAAACTGCAAAGTAGGGTTATTTCCTATGTACTGGATTGTTCAGGGAAAGAAGGCTTTCTCTATATTCTTTGCAAATAAGATATTTTTGGTCTGATCCTGTTTGCACCACCAAGTTACATTACTGGCTTCAGGAGAGTCCTGAATATATATATATATATATATCAGGCCAGAAGACAAAGGACTTTCAGTAAGTCCCAGTCCTGTAATGTACAAGGTGTGATTTAATTTTATAATTGACAGCTCTTTGTTTCATATATGGAAGTATTATATGTATTATGTTATGCACATACAGTTACATGATGATGACAACAAAATTTCCATGTCAGACTCTGAAAACACAAGTGAGCTGGTGTTCTACTCACCCTGTTTCCTGAAAGATAGTAGCATGTGTATTTGAAAATGCAGCTGTGGTGGGGTGTGTACCATCCTGTGTGCAACATGGTTTTCTACATAATGTTGCCTTGTCAGACATGGTGTCTTTATTTGCTTCGTTTTGTCCAGTCACTTGCTCTACCTGCATCATTTAACTCAGTCTGATTTCTCTCGAGATTCTAAAGACTTTTTGGTGATGGGATGACACTCAGGACTACCTTGTAAGGTACATTTAAGTACTTTGCTGAATCTAAAGCCTGACCTCTTTGGTATATTTAAGTACTTTGCTGAATCTAAAGCCTGACCTCTTTGTTAGTAGGTAAATTAGACTCTCTCTCCTTAGTCTTTTTACATAACAATACTACTACCGTGCTACTCTGATTGAGTTCCTCAAGAGTTTCAATAAGCTGTTAATTTGATTTATTTTGAAAAAATTGTGCTTTTGCCATGAAAGAAAAAAGTAACACTGAGCGAGATGCTTTAATCTGATACAATCATTATTGTTAGAACTTTTCTTAGGGCTTAATACTTCAAATAAAAGCATCTGAGCTGTAAAAAGTGAAAAATAACATGTAGGTCAGCGCACGACCAGCAAACACACATCTCAAAATAATATTTGTCAGTTCAATCAGGCTCAGACTGATTCAAAGAGTGAAACTCTAAAGCTTGAATGTTTCTTCTGCTTCTAAAACACAGAGATTATAAATGGCAAAACATGTCTTTTTCTCATTCCTTTGACAGATAATTTTCTCCGTAGCTGCATGTCTCTGAGTGGGAATTTCAGTCCAGGTCAACATTCTTACCTGCTGTCTGCTTGTTTTCTGTACAAAAGTAAAATTAGAAATTGCCTGCCTGCAAAGCGATTTCTAGCATAATGGATTGGGGTTTTTTTTTGGGGGGGGGGTTGGTCAACTGATCTGGCTTAGCTCATTAGAGAGTTGTTATACTTTGCCAACGTTTACTCTACTGGGACAATCTAAAATATCTTAACATTTGACATGATGTTAACTTTTTGTAATTGCTTCAACCACTTTTTCTCTAGTTCTCCACCCTTTTCAATGAACAATTTATGTCTTAGGTGCCTCTGGTGAAATTCACCCTTGATTTTTCTTTGCTGATACATTTGGAACCAAAATCCATAATATGCTTCTAATGGCATGTGGTAGAGATTTCTATAAAGTGGAAATCACTTTTACCTTTCTATGCCAAAAATGTAAGCGAAAGAAGTCGTTCTTATCCCCATGCAAGTCAGCATAGACTTGCACAAATAAATGATTTCTTAGTTTTGGTAAAAAGAAAAATAAGAAAATATCGGTGAGATGGTCCAGGGGAAAAAGAGAAAGCCCAAACAGTATATTGTCAGAAATACATATCTAGAAACACAGAAATTTCCAGGCCCTGCAACTGAAAAACTTGAGAGCATATAAGAAGCATCTCTTCAGCCATCTCTTTGCCTGCACACTTCCTTGTTATCTGTCCTTCCTGATTTACTTTTTCAAGAGCCTGTCAGGTTCTAACATCCCTGTTGCAGTGGTACACAAGGCAGAGTGTATTTACATCTGAAGATCAAAGGACTTTAATCAGCACTTTCCAAATGCTTTTGAGTTTCACAACTGACTTTCTCTGTTCATACATACTAAATTTTGTTTCTGACAACCAGCTAATCAAACTCAACCTTGCTGATGTTGCAAGTAAAACACCAAGAGTAACTAACCAGGCCAGGTGAACCAACCAGTTGGCCTTCTGTTCTGGTTGCATTCACAGCTGATAAACAGGAATTTTATACCTGGGAGCACCAGTTTCTTTGACAAAGGCAAGAGGGTTTGGCTGCAGAAGCTTGTAAAATCTCTTGCTGAAGTGGACCCATGAAATTTACTCTTTATTGCTGAATTTCAGAGAGAGGGAAGCACTAGGTCAGTAATACATTATAATTTCCTTGCTCTGTGTAACATTCCCCTCATTTGTACACAAAAACCTCATGTTTAGTCTCTTAGCTACAGCCTTATACTGGGACCTTGGTTTTTTGTTGGTTTTGTAGAATTATGCTCAATCTGATCTTATTATCTACAACTCCTTTGTATTACATCTGTACTGTAGATATCTACAACTGTACTGCATAACTGTAACTTACAGTTTATTTCATAGTGCCTAGCTTTGTGTTTTGGGCATTCTAAAGTGCATGTTGTTCAGGTGAGCCTGTCGTACAAGGTATCTAGGCTGGCCAGTTTTAGCATCACCAGCTATAGCGTTCTCAGCATTATTAGTTTTACAGTGAGCTTTGGCATAATTTTCAGAAGGTATCTACTGCTGCCTTTCCATATTTTCTTCAGAAAATTGTGAGTACAATTGGGTTTTAATAAAAGTTTTAATTAAATAGTCTTATCTGGGGTTTGGGTTTTGTTTGTTTGTTTAATAGGACCAGTGTGTTCACCATTCATGACCGGCTATTTAATTTTTCACTTTTATCTTCTTCATTCAGTATTTGGCCTTATATTTTATTTATTTCAAATTATAAGAACATGCATTGAAACTGGAATTATTAATTTCCTCCTGGACTTTACTGCAGTACTCAGTGCATCATGCTTTTCTCAGTGCTTCTGAGGCATTTATTTGAATACATTTTCAACAAACTCCTCTGAGGTACAATGTTATGAATATTCCTGTTTTACTGAGAAGGAACCGAGATATGTGGAAACTAAGCAGTTTCACAAGAAGCTAAACTGATGTGCTGGTTTTTTGATTCCTTTTCACCTATTAGGCCCTTTCATGAGTCAGTTCAGTTTGTTATGTAGAAAACTTTCTTCTTTCCCCCTGGGTAAACTTCCTGCTATGTTAGTGTTGTATAGGTTCATGGAGTGGTTTCAGGAGGAAAAGAGATGGTGGGAGTGGGGTTCTCTACCTGTCGAGAAAGGTGGGCAGTTAGAAGTTATTTTTTTTTAATCTGTATCTCTTCCAACCTCATCACAAGATTAAATACAGCATGGAGGGACCTATGTTTATGGCCATCACTGAGCTTAAAGGCTAGTTTTTTCCTTAAGCTGTTGCTACATATTTCAACAATTAAGAGGGTATATAAGCATATAGTGTTGTTTAAACATCTTGGTAAATTATGTAACCTCATGTAGTCTGCATGTTGTTATGTACCTATCTACATTTTTAATTACTTTTTAAAATTTTTACATTTCAAACTTTTGAATGGTGCTTTTGAATTAGTGTTTTTTTTCTTCATAGGCCTCTGCAGCAGTTGAGGATAACGAGATGAACACGTACTGAGCACATGGACTCTTCGTTAGCATGCAGAACATCTATTAGAATTAAGATAGGCTTCTTTTCAGCATTTGAGTCTTCCCTAGTTACCAGCTAAGAGATACGGTTTCAGCTACCTCATCCAAAGGTGCCAAGAACCGAAGTTTTTAAAACAAGGTAGCTGCTTATTGATAAAAAGAGAGAAGCAGGCAATGTTTGGACTGAGATACTGACAAGACAGAAAATGCTGATCAGAGAGTATTGATGAAAGCCAAATTCTCAGCTCTACCTGCAATGTATTCCATTATAGCTTGCTCTTGTTTACTTACTGGTAAACAAGTGAGTAAAATGCTAGTTATTTTCTATCAGTAACTTAGTGCCTTTGCTGTTAACTTGTTTGCAAAAGCACAGAAGAATCTCTTACTGTTCCTTTGACTCCCAGCTCCATCAGAACTGAAGGTTCATGCCTGACCTGGTACTGATGTTTCTTTGGCTGATGGTGACGTGTGTGCATGTATGTAGACAGTGGCTTTGGGCTTCCCAACCCCTGTGACAAACACAAAACAGTCTCAAGTGTTTCTAGGCTCTACATTTAGTCATATCTCTTTTTCTACTGGCTAATGTTGGTGATGAAATGGGTGAAGCTGTCTCCTGTGACAGCAAGATTGCTTTTCTGTTCCCATCAAGTGGGAGAACTAGTTCAGGTGTCTCTTTTGTGAGACTGAGCACAGTAACATGGCTAATGATGTTTTCAAAGCTCTCTATGGAGCCATGCTGTGCTGTTGGAAGTGTCCAACTAGAACAGCCTGATCTTCTGTAAGATCACACAGAAACACAGTGAGTTCACAGAATTGGTCAACAGTCTGCTCTAACTGTGGATGACTCCTTTGAGATAGGTCAGCTGTCAATGTCACAGTTGTGTGAAGAGTGCATGGTTAATTACCATGAATGAAAAGTGAAATTGCCACTAATGAAAGGTGAAATCAGCTTAAGTGATTTGCTCGGCACCAACCTGGATGGTTTTGGCAGATACTAGGATAGGGCACAAAGTTGCAGGAACTGTATGTTAATTCTTCCAGTTTCTCCTTGTTCACTTTTACACTTTCAAATTCTTACAAAGGAACAGGAGCTCTAAAGATGGAAGCTTTTTCTGTGATCCTTACTTATTCTTACAATGTACTTATCTTATGCTCTGAGTGAGAGTCCTTCAGAGAAAAATAGCCTGCAATCATGATGAAAGCTGTATTTGTTATTGTCCCTATCCTGCTGAGGTAGGTAGATGTTATCTTGAGCGCTCGGTTTATTGCATCTCATTTTACACAGTGGAAAAAGGACAGTTTCTAAGGGATTTGCCAGCCAACCAGAAAATCTCTTTGTAAAAGATTTTGGACAACCCAATGGATTTCTATACACTGAAAGTCTGGTTATTTACTTACTACATGAGTAAAACAATGAAAGTGAAAATATTTTAGATAATATCTGTCATTTTTGAACAGTTGTAAGGTATAGCTTTATATAAAAAAATGCTTGCACTGCTTCAAAAAAGCTGGTGATAGCTGCTCTGAAATGGCAAAGAGGAACTGTTCAGCTTTGTGCAAACGGTAAATAAATTTTTTGGCAGCTTCTGTTTCTTTAGTGTTCAAGAACCAAAAGCTAGGCTTCCAAAGCAGGCAAATCTGTTTAATCCACAACACAAAAATTGGATAAACATGCCTGCACCCCCCCAAGTCCTTCATCTTCCTGCTGTATCCTTTTTAGGCTGAGTTTCCCAGCACAGTGTTTGGGAATACCAACAGTTGCCTCTATTGTGCTCAGCACAAGAAGACATGACTAAGAAATTACTTTCCCTCTTTTAAGTGCCATTTGAGTAACTAATGATGAGAAATGAAGCAGAGACCTTTTGTTAAGTCCCTATAGCCCTACATTCTCCTTAGTCATGAAGAATCCTTTTATCCAGTGGTGTCTGTAATGCTTCTTAGTTGGTGGGGATCTCAACAGCAAATTTTGTAGTAGTAATGTGCAACAGAGTTTTAAGAGGATGACATCATATAGGATAAGAACAGTATAGGTTATTCATTGTCAAAATAATATGAACAAGATGGAAATATTTTTCTTTGGTACCCATTGAAAGCAGAAAAGTTGGCTGTTAGCTTATGAATGACCTTTTCATTTTCTCTTAAGCTCCTCTACTTTGGCTCATCCTGAGCTGTCACTTGCTTTTCTCTGTGAACTTATGCACAGCCAGAGAACTCCCTATTGAGGGCCACTGTGCAGGCATAGTATGATTCTTGTACTTGCGTCTTGGCTGCCAGGCTTGCTAGCGTGTATCCATCCTTGCCTAATGTGAGAGGGGAAAAAAAGGCTCAAGGATTTTATCAAGAGTTATTTTTGGTGGGAATGGATCTCCAGTGTACCCAAGGTAAGAGCTGCCGACTGGTTTTGCAGTTAGAGACTTACCTGCAGGGAGAGGAGAAATTAATTATGTGCTTAAATAAGGAAAACCAAAGATAATTCTCTTTGCAAGCCTTTTAGGGTTTTGGTTTTGTGGTTTTTTAGTTTGTATTGCCTTTTCTTAAGGAACACAAACATTTCTGGTAAAATAATTTTACATTTTCCTTAATATCCTCTAATATTCTCTGGGGCACGTTTAGTAATAGTCTTTCTTTAATGACTACTTTTTATTTCTAGTGGTAGTAATACATCTGCTTTCATAGAGGACAACTTAATGCTGTAAATGGTTGTCTCCATTAAAGGAGAACCTGGGAAATAATGTCTTTTTCAATAGTATGCTAATTTGACATAATATCCTTCTTTTATAACTTAGATTTAATTGGTTGGGGTTTTTTCCACGCCTTCTTAATAACATGCTGTCTCAGTAAAGATGAGCCTCTGTTTTTTTTGTTGGTGTCCCCCCCCCCAATTTATGTTAACTCTAGGTATGGCTTGGATTCTTTCCACAGGAGGTAAAGAAGATCAGTCTAATGGAAGTTTACACAAAGTGCTCACTCTCTGTTCTTTTAACTTAAAGCTGTTCACATGCACGGTATGTATGTACATGCATTTGCTACTGTAAAGCTTTCTGTTGAGATTATCACCAGATAAAAGTCATCACAACCAACACTGGCTAAAGGGATATGTGATGACTGGAGAGGATATTTGAGTCTTATTTATTGTGTGTATATATGTATACACCATATGTACCCACACACAGGGTTCTTACCTGCTTCTCACCCCCCAATATATATCTTTTATTGTTCCTCTGGAGTATGCAGAAGTATTCCGGTAGTATATTACTAATGCAACTTCTATCTGTCATATGTTGTTTACTCTTATGTTCATGGAAGGAGAGTTTTATTTGTAGTAGGTTTCATTTTGATGCAGGTCCTCTAGAAAACAAGTGTCCTGCTGTGTCTGTCAGGAAGGACACATCAAAGAAACACTTTGCATTTAAAAGATAGTGAAGTTTGCAAAAGTTCTTAGTTCTTTTCAGATTTAATTCCAGAGGTTTGAATCTGCTCTGGTGAAAGCTCAAAAATGCAAAAATTATTTAGTTTTGTGGTAGAAAGTGCCCTTTCACCTAGAGAATGTAAAAATAGAATACAATTTAAAAAAAACATAGTTTAAATTATCATCTTTCTCTTCTGGCTATTGATGGAATTTCATATTTCTATTTGTTACTAAGTACTTCAGAGAGGATACTTTTTGAGAAAGTTGAGAAGACATGAATGGTAGTCTGAAAAAACTGCAAGTCAAGCATACAGGATCCCTGGTAGGAAGATTTACATGCACTTTCAGGATGCTTAGATCAATCCTTGAAAGAGACATTTCTGTAAAGATTCATGTTAGGTAAATAACTAAACTCAAATCAGTTAATTTGATTTGTGCAAAATGTTTGTAGCTTTGGGGCCTGTAAACTGACAGAGTTGGGGAAAAAAGGAATGGAGGAGTGATGTAGAAGCCACATGTTTTAAATTGAGTGTGAATTTTTTATTCTTGTATTTGGTGACTAAATTTAAACCCATCTATAAAATCGGGTTTTGGAATTTTATTGGCTGTAGTAGGTGTGAGGAGTCCACAAACAACAAACAAACAACAAAATTAGACATACACTACCATCATGAGTGCTCAGAAAGAGAGGCTGCATAAAATACTAAGGAGTAATGCATTAACTGTATTGGGTAAAGAGGATGAATGCAAAACTGCAAATTTTCTTTTGGCTTATCTGGCTGTTAAAATGGTTCACATGTTGGTTTTCTGCTATGTAGTTTAGTGGGATTATGGCAAAGAGTAAATATATATTCCTGCATATTTTTCACATTGCTAGTGTTATTATTTTTTTTTTTATTGCGAAGAACTTGATGTAGCACCACTAAATTTTATTCCAAGAAGTAATGACATGACTTTCTTGCTATGATGAATAGAAGACTTGCTCTCTGTTAGAAGATGTCGTGGTTTCAGCTGGGATGGAGTTAATTTTCTTCTTAGTAGTTGGTGCTGTGCTGTGTTTTGGCTGTGATG
>JAVJGI010000040.1:66747197-66775680 GCA_035590275.1 Ibycter americanus | reverse complement strand
TCAACATTGTTCTCACATCATAGCCAAAACACAGCACTGTACTAACTACTAAGAAGAAAATTAACTCTATCCCAGCTAAAACCAGGACAGGTTTTCAGCCCCTTCCACAGGAGGGGCTATTTCTAAATTTTTAAAAAATTAAAAAATCCTTGCTAATGATTTAGAAAATCCCATGAAATAAATAATTAAATTTGCCATTTATATTAAACAGAGAATGCCAAGATAAACACTGATGGGAACAGAACTAATAGGAGTCTTGAGAGATGTGAAGTATAGGTAAGAAACCAATAATACTAAACATAGAAGAATGTAGTATATTGCACCTGTGGCATAATTCATCATCCAACACACCGTTTTCAGAGAAAAAAAAAGGGGAGGAGGAAGACCTCAAACCCTTTAATGAACAGTAGTAGTCCCAATAATTTTAGATGAAATTTGATAGTATTGAATAAGAAATGAAACCAAGAGTGTGTAAGGAATTATGACAATGATGTCTTTCTTGTCATGAGGAAACCTTAAGATTTTCATCAGTGATACAGTGTAGCACATGGGCACAGAAAAGGAAAATATCTTTAGATGACAAAGGCTTTCTTGCCTGAAGAAACTATTGAAGGCTTTGGACTTACTAAATGATATTCAGGGATCAATACATTTCTAAAAATATTGAAATAATAGTGGTTTTTATTTTGCCTGGATTCTATAGAGGTTAAAGTTGTGTTTAGGCTGACCATTAAGAAGAAGTTCCTAACCAGATTTTATTGGTGTGTGGAATGATCTACAGAAGCAAGTCAGTTATTTAAAAACACTCTGATGGTAGCCTGGACAAAATTGTGGACAATAGGACATATAAAACTATCTTATATTTGAAGAATAGGAAATGCATGTCTTGCATTTTACAGAGTTATAGAATAACTTAGATTGGAAGAGGTCTCTGAAGGTCTAGTTCAACTTCCACTTCAAATCAGGGCAACTTCAACACTGATCAATCCTTAACAAAATGGATGACTTTTTCCCCAACCCCTTCTTCAGAAAATCTCCAAGGATGACGCTTCCATAGGCTTTCTGAGAAAGTCCTAGTATGTAACCATGCAGTCTGAAAATGCCCTTAATACTATGCTTTCACTTTTGGTCAGCCGTGAAGTGATCAGGGAGAGTTGGACTAGATGATCATTGTAGCCCTCTCCTAGCTGAAATACTCTATTATATTCTAAAAGTTGTTTACCTTATACCTACTTGCAGTTTTCCTTCTTGTAATGTATGTTCATCACATCTTGTCCTATTGTTGTGTCTACCTGATCATGAGTTATAAGAAGTTAGCTCTCTAATAACCAATGAGGTAGATGAAAGTCACAACTGTTCCCCTACTCACTCTTCTCTCCTTGAAGGTAGGAAACCCAGTTCACTAATCTCACCATATAGTGGTACACACCAGCCTCCTAAACTTCTGCCAGATTAGTCCAGATACAGCCTCAGAAGTGCTGTAAGGAGGAAAATAGTAATTTTCTTGACCAGCTGGCTGTGTTCTTGCTAATGTAGCTCAGTATGCAGTCAGCCTTCATTGCCAAAAGGCTGAAGATGCTCTGCTGTCTGCTAAGACTCTCACTTTTTTCCCTCTCTCTCTGGTGTTTTTTTGTTGTTGTTTTTGTTGGGATTTTTTTGTTTTGTTTGTTTTTTTCCTCAGAGTTGCTGCCTAACGACCACCCATGTTGTGTACTGTTGCCTGGGATTATTCCATCCCAAGTGCAGGGCTTTGAACTTTACGAGGTTTTTATGGCCTTGTACTTCCAGTTTATCATTGTCCCTCTGGATAACGACCCTGACCTCCAGTGTATTGACTGCTCCCTCAGTTTGGTGTCAGCCACAGACTTGACAAAGCATATTTGTGTTTCCACAATGAGGTATCATAGTTTTTAAATATGGTTGGTGGAGCCACTCATACAGACTCCGTGCTAAGACAGTATCCAGTTTCTGTTGCTGAACTGAAAAGCTTACTCATGTCATCCTTTATGTGGACTCTTATCAGTGCTGCTAGATTTTAGAATAGAATAGAAGGGAATAGTTCAGTTGGAAGGGACCTACAATGATAATTCAGTCCAACTACCTGACCACTTCAGGGCTGACCAGAATTTACAGCATGTTGTTAAGGGCATTGTGGAACTGCCCCTGAAATTCTGACAGGCCTGGGGCATCGACCACCTCTCTAGGAAGCCTGTTCCAGTGTTTGGCCACCCTCTCAGTAAAGAAATGTTTCCTAATGTCAAGTCTGAACCTCTTCTGACGAAGCTTTGAACCATTCCCACACATCCTCAGGAAGCTGTAGGGAGCAATGAGGTTGCCCCTCAGTCTCTTTTTTTCCAAGTTAGACAAACCCAGTCTTTAGCAGCTCCTCACAGGACATGCCTTCCAGCCCTTTCACCAGCTTTGTTGCCCTCCTCTGGGTGCATTCAAGGACTGTAATGTCCTTCTTAAGCTGCGGGGCCCAGAACTGCAGGCAGTGCCGCAGGTGAGGCCGCACCAGCGCTGAGCACAGCGGGATGCTCACCTCCTGTGCCCGGCTGGCTGTGCTGGGTGTGATGCCCCCCGGGGTGCGGTTTGCCCCTTCGGCTGCCAGGGCGCGGCCGGCACCTACTGAGCCTGCTGCCGACCAGCTATCAGAATAATTTCTTCCAAACATCCACCCACTTCTTTTGAAGTTCTCTTTTGCTTCTTACTTTGTTATTCCATAAATAGAGTGTTGCTATATGTATAAAATACAGGATTCAACCTCTGTTATTCCCTGCAAAAAGCCAAGAAAAATATCTTGCTATGTAATATTACCTTATGGAAACTGGTTCTGAGTTGCAAGTGTAGTAACTTCTTGCTTTCCTTTTTGTATTGCATTTTCAGAGTAAGATCACTGTTTGGTGATGGATTATGTAAGATAATAATGCTGTGACCAAAGTATATGGGAAATTTAAAGAAGTATTTGACATAAACATGAGTCATGCAAATTATGTAAAATTTGTGTAGCATATGCCGATACTATTTTTTATAATTGCCCTCTACAGAATTATCTTCGGATTATTATCACTGGTTTTCACATCATAAAATTTTCAATGTTCCTGTCTCTAAGGTGTACAAGAGAAGAAACAGCATATCTTAGATCCGTTTCAAAGCAACACTGTCAATGGGCAGGGGAATTTTAAAGAAGTGCAAAGTACTTTGTTGGGTTACCTCAGTCAGAGGCACAAGGCTTATGGTTTGTGGAATAAGCATATTTTTAATGAAAACTATCTCATTATTTTAAACTGTTTATGAAAGCAATCTAAATAGTAATGAATAAGTCCTCTTTTACTATACATACTTACAGTGGCTAATGGGTTCTGAATAAGTGCTTGTGGAAGCTGCTAAAGGGGCTTCTTGTACAAGCTGAAAATAGTTTCTATTATCCTATGTCTTTTGTGCTACCAAAGAACTGGCTTTGTGTATGGCAAGTTTTCAGCTATGTTTAACAGTAGTGCACATTCAGTAATAACACATTTAGTACATGTTTTTATTAATAATTTTCCTGCAGGAGACTCCAGTTGCACATCAGTTGTTAGGATTAAATCTTACTGTGTGCCCACCACAGAACTGGCTATAGCTGTGCTTAATAGAGTGCTATCTTCTAGCAGCATTTTAATGGAGGCACTGGTAGCTCTATTTGAAGTGAGGACAAGAAAACCCAAATGAGTCCAGTTTTTTCTTGACATAGTTCTCTTGGCCGACCCAAGAGACAGGAAGATTTATTAGGCAATACAAAATCCGGTTCTGGCAAGAGAAAGAAATTCCCATTGGTTTTGATTCATCCTTAGTTTATGTTTTTCTTTTAATCATTAATTTATTTTAGTAGACATTTCTGTTAAAACTCCTAATTGTTTTTCTTGAAGACAATTACTTCTTACAGTATTACATAACTTCTTGCGAACGTCTAACATTTTAAATTTCTGTTTGTGTATGTTCTTTTTTATTTTTAAAGGTGTGTTTTGTACTCCAGTAACCTCATTCTTCCCCTTGAGCTCTATCTTTGCTTGACAACTGCAGGAATGATGTTTCAAGAATGAAGAAAAATGGAAAGTTAGTTGGATTTTGACAAGAATGGACCAACCAATAGAAAAAATAATTTACTTTCTTTTGACATAAATGTGTCAAATTTTGAAAAGTATTTGACTGCTGCCAAAGCTAGACTGGTATTAAAAACTTTATATTAACTTGCACTTTCAGAAAGAAGTTCAAGTGAACTTTTATTCTAGGTTTGTGTAAACATTGCTTGCTTTCTAGGTCTTATATTAATGACTTATTTTACACTGTTTTTGCAGTTGGTTGTAGTTTTTCCGTTTTCTGTTAAATCTGTTTCCCTATTTGAATTACGTTCTTATGTTGTTCTGTTTCATTTTGTTTTGTCTTTTTTTTAAGCTTTCCTTTTCTATTTCTTTCCTAGGGACTCTTTCACAAGCAAGAAAAAAAGAATTGAATACTGTTTTTCATATCAAAGTATGATTAGTTTGCTTTGATGTGAACAACTTCTTTCTAGCTCTGCTTCTGAATCTAAGATTGAAAAAATTAAAAGATTCCTTAGCTCATCCAGATTAATTTCATAAATGCATTGGAAGATTATGATCTCTGATGTGCCTTCCATTTTTTCCACTTCTACTTAAAGTGTTCAGAGAGCAAGCACTGCTGTGGGTTCCCTACAGAAACATTTACACAGATGGATATCTCACTGTCTAAAATCTTTCAGCGGAATATTTCTCTATATTCCTTCCTGCTGTTTTTAGCTGTAGTTTCACATATAATTTTAAAGAATGCCATTTAGACTCATCATCGACCAAATCATATTTTATTTACATGAACTGTAAATGTATATATATTACATAAAAATGTAAATAGGTAGATTTGTAAATAGGTACATGGTTGCACAACCTTTTGAAACATGTCTGCAATGTATGTTTTACCATAGCTTCAGTATACACTTACAAACATGTTTTAAACAAAATCACATAGAAAAAAACCACCAACATTTCTAAGATTTATATTGTAAGGCTGATGTCTTCTGATTGCTTAAAGTAGGTCTAAGTTTGGTCAGGATCCAAAAAGGTAGTTCTGCCACTTCTATCACTTTTCTTCATGAGGTTACATAGAGAATTAGATCAAGGAGTACAAGAAACTGTTTGACCAGAACAGGAAAATATGCTGGATTTTGGTCAGCTGAATGTGTTTTTTCACCTGACCTATAAAATATATAAGGCACAGAGCATGGAGAAGAAAGCTGGGGAAAAAGGTGGGTCAGTGGAACTTTCCTATTTGTCAGCACACAGGTAGCTTTAAAATGATCCTGAAACTACAGCCTTATCTGGGATGCTTTTTACAACATATGTTACCCACATATTGGAACTACCTTTTTATTTGCTCACCTATGTTGGAATGATGCTTCAATAGGGAATGTACATTCCTTTCCCTTTCCTGATTTGTGTTTCTTGAAAAATAATTTTATTTTGTGCTAGCAGCAGAGTGATTGTTGGAGACTGATTTGGAGTGATACAAGTAATGGTAGTGTATAGCCTTCCACAGTAAATGAAATAACACTGCATTTGGGGGATGCTGTGGCTTGGGGAAAGATTGTAAGGTGTTTAGGCAACAGGAATTCTTTGTTTGTGTTAAAACCAGATTAATGTTGGAACCTGATTCCATAAAATGTGACAGACAGTAATGTGTCAAAATAAAATATTCTGCAGAGCAATTCTGTGATTACTGAAGCGTAATTTTGATACTTTTGCTTCCTGTTTTTAAAGGAAAGTTTTTTGTGTGTTTTGGGGTTTTTTTTAATAAATTATATAGACAAACATTTATTTTGCTACCTTAAATAGAAATGTAACCATCTGTAATAATCCTCAACATGCACAACAAAACCATGCCAGAAGTTATAGCACTAAAATACTACCTTACAGAATAGTCGTTTCGTCTGAGGTGCCTTACCATTTGCTGAAAGGCAGTCAGGAATCTAAGCAGTCACAACGGACCGTCACCAACAGAAGCAAAGTGTTAGCAATATCTGCAAGCAGTGAGCAGGAATCTGTTGGTAGAGCTGCCTGGCCCACTTTGTACAACAGTGAGTTTGATTACCTTTCACTCTCTTTTCCCACTCCACAATAAACTTCAGGTTTCTTCTTCTTTTTTTTTTTTTTCTTTTTTTCCATCAGCAGTAAGTTATATTAAAATTTCCCCTCTACTAAATACATAGAAAGCCTTTGGAGAAACTTTCAGTCTCTCCGGAAGGAGGACCGTATCCCTAACACGTTGTGAGGCCAAGAGAGTATAGAGGAGCTATCCAAAGGCGTGCAAGGCTGGCGTGACAGCCTCAGAACGGCATGGTCGGTGGATTTTTGACAGCTGCTCCTTTAACAACTGCTATGAAGCTGGCTGCTGAGCTTCTGGCTTCCTGTGCACCCACTGTTGGTCAAAATGATCAGGCTAACAATATGGAGAACCTTACATAATGTACTTTAATAACTGGCGTTAATTAGCTCTTTCCAGTAAAGCTGATCAAATACACACACATGCACACCCCCTGAGTTACTCCTAATTATAATTAACATTTTTGTAAGTGATAGGTCATTGAATTTCTGTTATTAATTAGTTGAAGAGCATTTGTTGTGAATGCTACTATGTGTTTGGGTAAAGTAGGAGAATGGGCAAAGAGAGAGAGGGACATTCATTAACAGAATATAGGTAAATAGTGCATCAAGATACTGAACCAAGTTTTTTTTTTAAGTTTAATCTTTGATGAATTTACATGAGGTACAAAAAAATACCTGGCTGATCATGGACTTATTGACTGTACACAGAAGTACAAGGTATTTGTTGGGTGAATATATAGGTGAAACAAAACTGTACATAAAAATGAATATATTTATCAGTCTTCAGTCTTCTTCTGTAAGCAGAATGCCTTTTTGTCCAATAACCTAATGTTGCTCGTGTTGGTCAGGCCATCCGAAATCACAGTGGCTAAGCTAAATGGACAATGGATAAGGGAGTTCCTGGTGGATATGACTCTTCCCCAGATTGTTTCCCTGTTCTAGGCTTTCTGCTGCTGTGATTCTTTTTTTTTTTTTCATTTAAAAAAAAAAAAGAGAAGCTGCTACACCAGGATGTCTTGCTGCATTTTTTTTTTATTGAGGAGAACAGTAAAATGTGATAAGAAGCAAATACTCTCCTGGAGAATTCCTAATTCCCCTCAACAGTTTCTGCCATTTTCTGTGACTAACAATTGCAATAGGCAGTGATGTAGCAGAGGGCACATGATGCTTTGGGTAATTCTCTTTTCATTCCTGTGCTGTGAAATCTCTATTCAGGTAATTGTCATCTTGAGGGGAAAAGGGGAGAGGGTAGGTGAGAAACCTTGCCCTGTAAAAGACTTATTCCCAAAGCACAGGAAAATGACCATATATGTAGGAAACAATATTATCCCTACTTGCACTTTGCTAGAGGTTTTGTATTTGATTGTTTTGTTTTGGGTTTTGGGTTTTGGTTTTTTGGTGGTTTCTTTTTGTTGTTTTTTTTTTGGTTTGTTTGTTTGTGTGTTTTTTTATTAATGAACTGATCTGCCCTTGATCCTAAGAAGACTATAAGAATGGATTTCACAAGTCATAGTTTGGGCACGTAACACCTACCTTCTATTTAAATCTCTGATTTATTCCTTTATCTTTTTTTTAAGAAATCTTTCCATGTAAATGTAAGGATTTGAGCCTTAATGAAACCATACTGCTGTATTTATTTTGTTTCTTTTCTTTTTTTCAAATAGTCTTGACAACAGTTTTCTTTGTGTTCCTGATTGACTTTCATATGAAAAGGTTAAATACTCAGAGGAAGATGTAGAAAATGTGACCGTAAGGGATTTTTTTTTTTTGCCAGGGATTGATTTTTATTGAGAAATAATCCTTCTGTTTTTTCTTTCATATATGTCAGGGCTTACTTCTAATCTTAGAATCCAAAGCCTTTAAAATTGCTTTAGATTTATTTTTTAATTTTCTTTTGCAGATTGGCATGGCTGTCTAGCATCTAATTCAATGTTACTTAAACTATAGTTTTAATGTTAAACATCTGAGAAAGTTGAGATGTTCAGAGTAATATTTATTTCTATTAAAAAAAAAAGTGATTTTTTTTCATTTTCTGAATTGATTCCTTTGTCCTTGCAGATTATGTTGCTATTATTGAGTAAGGAGCAGGGAACAAGGAGAAGCTGTGTTAGGTGAAAAGGTAGATAACTGACATTTTTGCAATATTTATTGTGTACTGTATTAATCTAGGAATAAGCCTAGTTAAAACCATAGGATTGTAATGGATAGAAATTAGGCAAGGATCTCTGAATGAAATCCAAGTTTGTGATCCTTTAAACCATAACAGCAGACTTGGCCGTAGGCTTACCGCTGTCTTAAACTCAGCAAACTCTTCTTACTGCTTTGTATTTCTTTCCCTCTTCTGTTGCAGCTGCAACAGTAACATATCTCTGCTTATCATCTAGGATGTGCACTAATTTCCATGTCCAAACTACAGGATTTTTAATCTGTTACTTTGGTGTGGTTGTTTTTTTTTTTTCTTCTGTACCATGAAATACATGAACATTCCTGAATACTGAGTAGCAACCCAGAGCTGCAGCGTACATCACATAATTCTTTTACAGCTTCCAAACAGGGCTGCAACACTGTACCCAATGCTGTCTGGGTGTGTAGGGTCTGAGTGTACTTAGGGTTGAGTAGAATCCTCCTTATTGAGCAAGATGATATATGATCTATCCAACTTTGATAGAAAAGTGTAAATACTACTAAACTGCAGTCAATATGCTGCTATGTGGTTTTGGCACCTTTCCCTTTAACGTAACCATTTCCAATTATTAGTTAAATCATGCCTGCTTGATATTCACTGAGAATATATCTTTTCTTTTTTTGTTTTTTTTTTATTTTTTCTTTCTTTTTTTTTTTTTTTTTTTTTTTTTTTTTTACAGGAGAGTTTAGAGACATAGTTCAAAGGATGTAAAATGCTTGTCAACAGGAGAACTGGCTAGATCCTGAATGGTGCTAACTTCAAACAGAAGGAAGCCTGTTTAGAAAAACACTAAAGAAAAGGAAGATTTTTGAATCTTTAATTCAGCTTAACCATAATCAGTGCATCTTGTGAAACAATCTCAGAACTTTCGTAGCTTCTTTAGTAACCTGTTTAGTAACCTTTTCTTGGTCTGGAAGTACTTGCAAAAAATAAATTTCTTCTTTTTGAAGTTCCAGTTCATGTTTCTCCTTTTCTTAGCATCATGAAAGAACAGGATAGAGCAGACAAGCAGGGGGGGAGAAAAAAAAGGAATATTTAGTGTCCCACTCTGTCCTGTTTCCTAAGTCTGTTCGTAAATTAGCAACCTCTTTTGCGTGGTCATAAAGCTAGGAAGGCATGTAAGATTAAATGATATGCTCATAGGGTATTACAGTAAATAAACTGAGTGACAAAGCTTTACAAAGAAATCATTAACATTTTTGACGACTGTCTCTTCCATTCTGTCTAAATTTTCTATAATTATGTAGACTTTAAGTCCAGAAGAGATTATAAAGAACCACTCATCAATAATATGATCAATATCTTGCTTCCTTTGGAAGAAGGAAGAGACAACCAACTTGTCAAGTAAAAGCCAGTGTTAGCCAATATCTGTTTTCTAACTTCTTTTGATTAGGGATTTCTCCACAGGGGAGGGGGGTGTGGGGAGGGTGAAAACAATTCATATATTTGAAAAACCCTTTATAATGTATTTAAAAAGTGCTCTTTTGAGGCTCTTGACACAGGGGCGTAATTAGGTCAAACACATTCTTTTATTCTTAATAAATAAATAAATCTGTTGATGTTTGACTTTCTTCCCAGATAGTTTCTGGTAGGTAACAGGTTCTGTAATTTCTCGTGAGGATTTCCTTGGCTATATTCAGTCATATGTCATAGAGAGCTGAAAGTGCTTACCTTAAACACCTGGGGTCAATAAGTGATTTCAGAGCTGATTAGGTGAATCTACCAGCCTGATAAATTTGCTTATGAAATCTAACTTACAGAAAATATCTGAGTGCTAATGATGGGGAAGGTATCTTACTGGCTTTGGCTGCAAACAAGTAGTAGAAGACTCTTTGTTTATTTTTCATGCTTCTTAGAAGTCTGTTACCTGAATTTTGGCAAATAGCTTCCACCCACTCTGGCTCTTCTTGCCAGCCCTTTTGCTGGCTCATGTAGTCAAACCTACCTGCTCCAGCTGGGGCTGCCTTCTCTCCCCTCTAACCATTCTGCTTTGAAACTCACTGTCTAATGAATTATTGTTATGTTTGGTTTTGTACCATGAGGAAAATAAGTCTGAAGCTGTGAACTTGCTATCCTTGGACTTTGTCCAATAATTTCCTCAGAATAGGTCCAGCCCTTACAGAGTGGATTTTTCTCACCTTTTCGTACGTGATTTCACCGTTGTGTTACGTAGGTTAAAGAGATGCTATTTCTACACGCCTACGGCATGCATCTTTCAAACTTGCTTGTTGTCTTTCAAATCATTAAATTAATATCCATCCCGTTCAGTTTTTGAATGCTTGTCACTCTACAAAAGGCAGTTTCCTCTAGCTAGCGATAATTAGATACTGGTTTATGTGCTCTGTGTATTTAGGCATTATTAGGATTTAATCCCAAAGTGACAATACTGTTTCTGCTGATAAGCAGGATGAAATACCCATACATATTCTACTCCATTAGCTTTCCTAATCATTTAAATCCAATTGCTCTGAAGACTTCTGGGTGTACTTCTTACAAAATGCACCACTCCCTGCTCTCTTCCCCACTTTAAAAGGTGTGATCGTTATCTTTCTTTTGCAATCTTGGTCACTGCTGACTTGCCCACTCTGTATCGGGCTTACACTGTTGGAGGCTAGCTGGAAAGTTCCAATTTCCTTGGTCAGCCACAGGGGATATGTATGTCAGAGTAATGAGAATGAATGTGCCGCACCATCTGTGAAGAAATGTGGACAAGGCTAGCGTTTGCATTTTTAAGTTCAGCTTTGGTTGTATAGATAAGGAGAAAATAATATCTGTAAAGCTAGAGAAGATCAAAGTCAGTCAGCAGGCCTCTGGGAATACTTTAGAAGTAAAGGTAAGAGTTTGGGCTAGTTTCAGGTCAGAGAAAATACACAAAGAATTCTGGAAATACTTTGTTAATGTAAATGCAGCTTTACCATTGACTAGCATGTGACTACAATGTGATCAGGAGATGCTTTTATTCACATCTTTAGTTATCCCTTTTAAAGATCTGTATCTATGTTTCTGTGTGGTAGTAAGTGGTGTGCCAAGACACTGATGTTTTGTATTGGCTGAGTATTTCCAGAGTTCAAAAAAGGACTCAGAGACGTTTCAGTGTGAAACTGGAGTATCTCTGAGGAGGCCTCAGAGAGGAAGACACATTAGGTACATAGATGTCCAAATCGCTTTGATGTCATTGTAAAGTTTACACTTCAAATACTTACATACTGCATGTTGTTGGGATGCTAATATGCTTGTTCTTTCAAAACCTGATTCCACTTTATTTCTAGCCACACACAGTTGATAGTTTCACCTCTAAATGGATCTTTGCTAAAAAGTTAGAGTTAAAGTAAATTAAATTTAAATTAAATAAAAAATATTAAAAGTAAAATAAAAAAATTTAAAGCTGCAAGTATGCCAAGTGGCAAATATATTTCAAGTTTGCTACACAGATTTTCAGACCTGGTGTAAACACAGCCTTGTGATGAAATGTTTGGCCTCTCTGTATTGTTAGCATAGCATCTCCTGAGTTTGGTTCAGTTTTGTGATAAAAAGTAATAATATGAAGTGATGATCTTTGGGACAAAGCCACTCTGGGAATCAGTGCTAAGTTTAGAAATATAATGTCATAAAATGCTGTGAGATGCATTTTATATCCTGCATTGATTGTACACAAGAGCCTTTTGTAAAAAGGGTTTATCAGAAAATTGTTGCTCCATACAGGAAGTATGCTGTGTGAATGTGTTTGTACTATGGAGTTTACAAAAGTCCCATTAGATGCGGTAAATGTAGCTTTTTTTTTTTTTTTTTTTTGGTATGATTCATGCCAAATATACCAAGTATTTCGTATTTCAGTGTGAAAACTTCAGTGGCGTTTAGAGTGAAAATGAGGCATTTTTTTACCCAAAACATCTCAATATTAATTAACTGACATATGTCATTAGCATGGGTGGTGGTTGTGTATAAGGTCTTTTTCTTCCTGTTTTCTTACTTTAGCTAAATACAGTGAAGGAAACATACAAGCAGAATTGTCTCATTAAAATATTACTTTTGCAGGTATGAACAGTGTAATAATTTTTAAGCCTTGTATCACGAATGCTAAAATAGTGCAGAGGTGTGTACTCACGGGCAGAACATTATCCTTCTGAAAGCAACATTTGATGTAAGGAGATTTACAGTTGTGAAGTATTAAGGTTTAAGAAACTTTTATAGAAATATTCTCTAAATGTTATTTAAGCTCTCAAACAAGGTTCATCACAGGAAAAACTTTATAGAAAGGGTGAATTGATAATTTCAGAGAGGTGCAAATTAACCAACACGATGATTTATCTTTTTTTAACATATTGATTCAAGTAAAAAAGTATAGTAACTCAGAGAAAGATTTCTTTCATCTGAGAATCAAATCTGAATCTGTCCCTAGTACTGTCAGAAAGAAACATTTTTGAATGTCTTCCTTTCACAGAAGAATTTTTTTTTTTTTTTTTGCACTTCATTTTCAGCCAGCACAGAATCCTCAGCATTTCTTTCAAGAGGTAGTTGCACAGGAAAGGGAGATGATAAAAGTAGTGTAGAATAGTAAGGCCCACCCCTCTGTCTCTCAGGAATTTTCAGATAGGTCTCCCTAGGCAGGATGGCTGTTTTTAGGTTGGTCTGTTCGGTGTTAGAGCCTTCAGATTTGAGTTTGTAGTATATAAGCTAGGAAATTTACCACTTAGTTTTTTTGATATCAATTACTCCTTTGTCCAATACAGATAAACACTTTTTTGATGAAAGAATGAACCAATATAAGTTTATATTACAAGCCATGAACTTTACTGGAAATTTTTTCTTCCCAGTAGAATGTTGTTTATGGCACATTTCTTCTGCCTGAAAGTTGGAGTTCCTCAGTTTGACCTATTTTCCTCAAACATTTTTCAATTCTATATATAGAAAAACTAATTGCCAAATATATTTAAAACATTCTTTTCTTATTGGCAGTAAACCAATGTTGAACTAATGGCTGCAAGCCAGGATACTCTTCTGTTTTACTTTTGTGGTTTTAATTTTTATATATATTTTTAATATTACAATAAATATTTGGTTTTTGTAAGTCAGGATAGAAGAGGTAGCAAATATGTGAAATTCAGTCCCTAATTAACACTTTCTGGTTACTCAAATAATGATAAATAACCATCTACCTCCTTGTCTTACAATGCAGTTCAAGTTCATGGTCAAGATGTGCTGATATTGCACTTTCTAGGGAACTTTGAGAACTGGAAAGTCATGCGCAATTAATGACTTTGAGAAGATGGAAGAACTGCAGATATTGCTGGAAATTCTTCCAACGCAAGCTCTTACTAGGATATTTAGAGTGACATGTAATATATCATTTTTACTAAAAGAACATTCTGGCCTGGCTGTCTGATGAAGCCATGAGAGAAGTTCTGAAGAGAAACATGCTGATGAGATAGAATTCAACCACTAATCTATGATCTGAAGGTCTGTGTAATTTTCAACCCCAAAACATTTAGTTTGACTTCCAGATAACAAATCTATCCCTAATTTGATTTCCGGTATTCCTAGGGTTGTACATTTGGTATGCTTTCTCCAGATGAAAACCACAAATTAACTCTTTTGCTGACAGACTGTTTTGCAGAAGGTGACTATTGCCATGATTTACAAAGCGTTAAATTACAAGAATGACAGATAAAACATTTTGCTCTACAGGAACCTTGTGCTATTGATAAAAAGTAGCGTTTTGGCAAGGCAGTTGAGCTTCCTGTGATCTGGTTTTGGAGAAGCTGGCAGGTTTTGTTGGTATGAGTGTTGTCACTAAGAACTCTGACCACAATCTCCTGTTGACTGTTTAGTCAGTAAAATGTTTGCTCTGTAATAATCAAGAACAGGGTATCTGCCAACTGTGCAACAGAAATACCCAACTGATACCAAAGAACTCACATAAAAATATACTGACATTACTTAATGTTTTGCAAGATCATGCATTGGCTATCTTCAACGTGTACAAAGGGCTTGCTTGTTTTTTTGGAGATTCACTGATAGATTAATAGTGTTTTGTTTTCTTCTTTCATGACTTTCTCCAATTTACAATGGATAAAGGAAAAAAGTGGAGAGGAAAAGTTAAAGGGAGTCAGCCAGAAGAAAGAAAAAATTTCTTCCCTCAGACATTCACTTAATTGATTGCTAAGCAAAAATGTGCAACAATACTGTCAGTTTTTAGTTCAGAAATACTGAGCATTTTGAAAGAGGGTATGTGCTGTGGCTCAGTGAAACTATGAACCTTTGGGTTGGTGGGCAGCCAAAACCTCTGTATTTACTGCTTCTTGTGCTTTAGATCCATTTGTGGGTCTTAAGCTCATCAAAGCAGCATGTGCTTACGTTCAGTTTCCAGAAATACTGTTGCACTTCAGAGATCTTGCTGAACTGGGGCTGGGTTTGAGATGACAGTGCTAGTTGTGAAATGACCATATAGCTGGTGAATTACAACATGGAGCTTAACAGGCTGTCATAATAGTATTGGTGAACTGAAGATGATTCTTTCTTCTAAGACCTGTATTTAAATATACTACAGTTAGGAAATTTAGGGTGTACTCTAAAAGGAGAGAGTTAAAAGTTCCTACTGCTTTAATACAGGATTGATCGATGTCGCCCATTGCAAGGCCAATGAATTTCAAGGGCAAAGGACTTTGAATATCAGCACTAATACTTACATTGGCTCATATCTCAGGAGAAGGCACAAGACTTGTGAGAAAATTATTCTCTTGAGAACCACGATAGAAACTTTAAAACACTTTTTCTCAATGTTGAAACTAAAATAACTTTGATTCTAGACAAATTATTTTCCTTCTTTAGTTATTTCCAAAAATTTCATTTTTATTTTGTCCATTATAAACATGAAAACACCTGACAATGTTGCTTTTTAATTTATCTAGCAGGTTAAGTGATGCAGTTTTAGTTTTATCTTCCTCTTTATTCTCCAAGGTCAATTCTGAAAAGGCTTTCATAGTCTCATGAAACTGAAAGTAAGGGTTTTGTGGAGTACTGACACTGAAGAAAGGAAGCAGAATTGCTCTCTGCTACCTAAATTGTTTTTGGTTGTTAATCTGATGTCTGTGGCTTTTCTGTTTAGGCTTCAGATACTTTAAGAACTTGATTGCTTCCAGTGTAGCACCCAAGGTTTCTTCCAAGCATCTAGCATTTCTCCTTTCTGATGCATTGTTTTGAAAAAGCAGGAGTTTCAGAAAATCAGGTTCCTTTTAAGACATTTCAAGTTTGAAAAGAGACAAATGAGGCTGAAAAACATAGTTCTTGCTTGAGCATTTGGGAATCAATATACTTGGCAGATGGAAGCAAACCTTAATTTTTGCCCCCTTCGCTGCAGAACAGTTAAAGAAGTGCATACAGATGACTTAGTGGTGTAAGAGGCTTTTCTCATTCAGGTCAGTTTTTGACTGTATGCAGATTAAAGTGAGGGGAAAACTGAGTTTTTACCATACTTGGACCACACGGATTTTATCATGGGGAATGGCGCAATAAGCAGAAGAATTACTCTAGACTTTAGTCAGTCAGTCCACTCGTTTCTTAGCAAGCAAACTTCATGACCAACTGGAGATGGCAAGACATTTTGTTATGCATCTGTCTTAGGCAGTGCTGACTCATCAAGACTAAAAGTTATTATGGAAAAAGCTGGTTTTGAGAAATGCTTGTTTCAGAAAAAATGGTAAAAGTTTCACGTTTTTGCTTTGAAATGAGAAAATAATTCTAGTAATTCTTTTAGAATAAAAAATTTATAACATTTGAAATTAAACATTTGAGAATAATGAAAGAAAAATTATTAGTTTGGATTGAAATAAATTGGGATTTAGGTTTAAAAAGTTTTGACCTATTGCAGAATGAGGTTTGTTGAAGCTTCAGGCTTTTTCAGTTTTCTGGAAAAGGGATTTCTTTTACGCCTCTGTGCCATCCTTCCTACCTCTAAAGATTTTAATTATTTGTATTATTTTCAGGTGATAAAGTTTAGTGTATTCCAAATTTAGTCTAGGAGTGCCTTGCTGGTCTGACAGTTTTGTACTGACAAAGGTCTAAGATGACCTAATGAGGGAGAAACCAGCCCAGAACAGGATAGTCTCTGTTCTGAGTCTGACAAATCCACACACTGTTAAACACGGTTTTTTTCCTCCTCTTTGGCCTTTTTGTTTACTAGATCAAACTAGATTAATAGATCAAGCAAAGTAGGAAGCTCAGCTAAGTAATAAACTTTCACTCAGATTTTGCCTCTGTTAAGGAGTTGAAGATCAGAAATTAGTGGAAATAGGAGAAAACTACCAATAACACTGCCTGCAACTGCTGTTGCTGATACTCTAATTCCAAACTGTTAATGAATTTTTCTGATCTTCCCTTGGATTGTTTTTTTATTGTTTTCATTTACTTTTTACATACTTGTTTCTTCTAAGAAAATGTTCTTCCTCCATAAATTTCTTGGAAAAAATTCTGAATGCAAAGAAATCAATGGTGCAACTTTCACTGGTGCCCTACCTGATCTTCTGTCCAGCCTTCCTTGCAATTTCCTGGTACTTTGTTGATTCAGCCTATTTGTATCTATATCAAAAAGATCTGTTTCTCATGCTATCTATATCAGGATGATCATCTCATGTTTGGGCTTGGATTCCAGTCTCAGGGTCTCTTGCTGTATAATGGAAACTATTCCCTTTTATTTAATAGTTCTTCGAAGTAACTGTGCATATTTATTTATTAACCACTGGAATACTGTCTGTAATTTTATGAAAAATCAAACGTATATGAATATTTCTTCAAAGATTTTACCAGTAGCATCTTTGCACAGATCCCATGCTGAGAACTTCAGAAAGCTCATATGGGGTATTGTTGTTTTTCTCTCAACGTTGGAATGTTGCAATGCTTTCTCTGCACCAAAGCTACGGTGCTGGCAGTTTGCTGAGAGGAGGGGTAGTCAAGAAAGACTGGTGTTTCCAAAAGATCGCTTACCTGACTTCTGCTGAAAATGAAGGTCATAACTGAAAAATAGGTTTCCTGATGTTTGAATTACCTGGCTATTGCCTATCTGTGGTTACTGTCTTAGAGCTCTAGAGAGAGGTGTAATTGCCCAGAAAGAAATCTTCAATGCTGAAAGCCCTTCTGCCAGTGCTCTGATACAATCATTAGAAATCAGACTACTAGTTATTTGAAATGTACCTTGTACACTATAGTAGTCAAAGGCAGGGCTACGTAATCTTGTTTCTGAACTAGATAGCCCAAGTGCTGTGGTGTGGTTCTGGTGACACTGCCATGAGCATGGCTGTGCAGCTACTAAACTTCAGTGCTAAAATACTCTACCTCTAAGGTACATGAAACTTCATCAGACAATCAGGCTGTTTGTATCAAACCGTCATGTACATATCTACATGTGCACACACCCTTTATTAGACCCCTCTAATCCAACTGCAGAATATTTTCATATTAAGTATGAAGTGATGTAGGTCACTCTACATCCTGAAGAGAAAGGAGAAAAACTGATGATGGCAACAGCAATGACTGTCCTTCACGTTTCTGTCCCTTTGCAGAAGTAGACCACTGACCATAGCAGCTGAGTCATAAGGACTCACTCTCTGCAGAGCACTGCATTATGCTGGAGCTTCTAGCATCCCAAAGCATGAGATGTCTCAGTGGGACCAGTGTTGGAGTTGTTAATCAGACCACTGGGCCAAACTTCCCTCCTTTTATGTTCACAGAGAAAAGGATCCCTATATGCACTTTCCTCTGTTTAAAGCAGCCACCCAAGGCTTTCCTGTAGCTTGGGACACTGGTAAAAAGGGAAAGGGGGCACTGATGCAGGAGAAGGTTATTTGTATAAAATCTTTGGCTTCTAATCAGCTTTCACTTTTGTACCTAGAATATTGCTTACTGCTCCTGACTATATTCAGGATCACAAAGCTGAAAGCAAAGCTGGTTTATTTAGCCTTCGGGGCTTTTGTGCCCCTGTGCTACTTGCAAGCCAGTCACGATTTGGCCCATAAATTGCTCAGTGCTTTGCACTTTCAGAGGAATGATTAAGAGCACTTGGTCTACGAATAAGCTATTTGTACTCCACAGTCATCAGCAAAACATTGTTAATAGATGCTGTAGTGTTTGGTTTTGACTTGCCCTTTGCAAAGTTCATATAGCCTGCCATCTGAATCATAGACAGCAGATGCATTGAAGTGTGATCTCCCTGCTATTTGCCAAAATTGGAAAGATATGAAAGTTAGGACAATGGCATAGACATACCTGACACTGCTGAGGGTAGGCCATACCATTTAGATTTGCTTGTCAGAGATTTTTTTTTTGTACATAACATTGTGAGAATGAGGTATTATATGACTTATTTTTTTAAGAACAAAACATATCATGCCATAAGTGTTCACAATCCTCTTCTGCACACTCTATCAAATGCTTTTTGTCAATCTGATAAATATCAAATATTGATTTGTGTTGTTTTCCTGGCACTCCTCTTGAATTTGTCAAGTTTAATAGATCTTCCCTGTGATGTTTCATTTATCATGGAATCCATAGTAATTTTCAAGTGAAATGACAGCTCTTATGATTGAATAGCAACTTCAATATTACTCTGGATAAAATTTGCCTGGTATTGATTATAGTCAGGTGTCTCTATAATTATGGAAGAGTGATCTATCACCCTTGTTTTTTAAATGATGTGTCAATAGTAATCTCAAAGAATAGTTTGTTCATCCTCTATATAAGAAAAGGTTTTATAACTAAGCACTAGGGATTGAATTTACACAGCTTGATATTGGTGTATGTCACCACTTACCTCTTGGATACTGGTACCTCTTGGGAGAAGTTTAGTAAATACTTTTAAGGAAATTATATGAAAGGATTTTGTAGTTTCATTCAATGGAAGGCCTTCAGGAGGAAAAGGCTGCATTTGGCACTGCGTAGCACCCAGATCGCAGCCTTCATGGTTAGACTGAATAAGCAGGAGGAGCTCCTTCACATAATGAGAAGTAAATCCCACTCACTCAGCTTTTAATTTCCAATATCGGGGGTGAAATACTTCTCTAAAGATTTACTTTTTTAAATGAAGGTCTGTTTTTCTGACAGTTGTAAGTGCAGTACACTTAATGAACTCCAATTTCAAGGCAAATACCTTTAGCAGATTTATCTAATCTCATGGCAAAATAAGACAGAATGCCAGAATAGTGGTATTTTTGAGCATACTTGCAATGAGTGATCTGTTTCTTCTAAGGAAATGTTATGTAGTTTAGGAGTGCATGCTGAAATATGTTTTCCCCGATTTGGCTTTTTTAAAATGTCAGGAATATTTAGCATAACTTAGTATGCTTGATTTTGAAGATCTATACTTGTAGAATTTTTCTTTTTACAGGGAGTGCTATCACTGTTCCTGACTCAAATAGATACTGAATTAAACAATGGGGTTATATAATTTCTCAGTAAATTTTTATTTTTAATTTTTCATAGACTTTGATAACTCTGAAAAAATCAACATTAATGCATCTCTGTTAATGTGACGGAGTGTAATGGTAAAAGGGTAAGTAGTTATGGGGAGCTGATTAACTTTCAGAATTGTTTACTATCTTTTTCATGTTACTCTTTATGTTCTAGCTGGCCAACGCTACCATGCACTTACATGTCTTGTTTGGAGTCTTTAGCTGGTGCTTGAGTGGTTTTGTTTTGTTGGGTGGTTGGTTGGTTCAGACCAAAACAGGGAATATTTTTATTTGTTTTAGTTTCCCTTTCTCAGGGGTTTGAAAATTCTGTATTCGGGTCTGCCTAAGAATACCCTGGCTCTGACAAATTTTACCTTTTCTAAAATGTGGCTTCTCTCCCTTAGACTTACTCAAGTCTTGGCACGGGGGTGTGACAGTCATTTTATTGTCAGACACAGAATATTATGGCAGAGTGGGTGGAAGTGAAAGAGAACTGAATTTGGAGCTTTCATGTGAATAAAGTGTTTGCTGTTTAATCTTTTCAAGTTCTTACAAAGTTAGCTTCTTTTCTCTTCTCTGATGTGTTGTTCCACCATGCTGCTTCTCACCTGCTTTCCTGACTGCCCTCTTTCCCTCCACCCTCTTGCTGCCCTCCTATTCTATCCAAAACAGCGCAGGATTAACCTCTTTGTTAAACAGTGTGTCTCCTGGGAGGTTCACATTTCAGGCTCCAGCAGCAGTCAAACTGTGTACTACAGTTCTTGGCCCTAAAAACATTTTTACAGTGGTTTGTCCAAGAGCAAGCACCGTAAGATGGCAACCTACCACTTGATGCATGACAGCTGAGAGCAAGAAACAGCTGTCACAGTAAGCACAACTGTTTAACTTGTGATTCTGGTCAACTGTCCTGGTTTTGGCTGGGACGGAGTTAATTTTCTTGGTGGCTAGTGCAGTGCTGTGTGTTGGATTTGGTGTGGGAACGGTGTTGATAACACACTGATATTGTTGCTGCGTAATGTTTGTATTGGGAATGGACACAGCCAGCACAGCTGACCTGAACTAGCCAAAGAGGTATTCCATACCATGGGACGTCATGCCTGGTATATAAACGGGGCAGGGTGGTGGGGGTGGTGTGTGTGTGTGTGGCATCTGGGACTGCTGATCGTTGCTTGGGGACTGGCATCACTAGTTTTCTCCCTTCTCTTTGGATTTCATTCCTGTCCTCCTCTCCCTCCTTTTCATTATAAATGTTATTGTTATTACTGTTCTTTTGGTTTTATTTTATTTCAATTATTAAATTGTTCTTATCTCAACCCTCGAGTTTTACATTCCTTTCCAATTCTCCCCACCCCTCCGGGTGCAGGCGGAGTGAGCGGCTGCGTGGGGCTTGGTTAACAGCTGGGGTTAAACCACAACATCAGCGTTTATGGCTGTCTTTTAGTGGTACAGAAAAAAATAATTCTAAAAGGGATGAGAATGTTTAGATTCACTTCTGCTGTATTTAACTTTTAATAAAAGGTAAAGGAAGTTAGTTCTGCCCTATGATTAACTTCTATGTTCATATCATAAAACTAACCCATTTAAAATTTGACACGTATCTTCCGTTTATATAAAAACTAATAAAAAATATCCATGATTGTAATGAAGAAAAAAACCCCACCCACAATGAATTAAGTAACCACATGGACTTTCAGTCTTTTATTTTTCTGTCACTAGGATGACTGTTAGATGGGTTAAAATGGAAACTTTCCCTTACTACCAGAAACATACCAGTCAATTTAACAGAAAACAGTTTCACAGAGGAATGAAAGTCCTTGTGCGAAAAGCTGAAAATGAAGTGCAGTCAGGCACCGATGATATCCTTGCAGATGCCACAGGTCTTCACAAGATACCCTTAGAAAAGCTTGCTCGGGTGCACGTTACCCTAAAATGACCCACTTGTTTGATTGCTCTGTCGTTGAAAATGCCTTTTTAAAATAGCCATGTTATAGTCGTCTTGTGAGCACTCAGAACCATCATCTGATTCTTTGTGGCAGCTAGTGGAAAAGTAAATTTCCAGTAAAGCATTTTCTATTACAAGGTCTGTTTCAGGGACTTGCCCTGACTTCACAATAGCAATGACAATTGAACACCAGAGACAGGAAGGTTTTTGATACACGTTGACTAGTTCAGTGCTTTCTTCTTACTATGTGAAATGCTGCCAGCAGAATGATTTATGATGTTCTATAAACAAGAGTGAGTATTGCTACATTTCTTTTTTTTTAATGTATTTTTATTTTTAAAATAAGTAAATCTTGTGGGTGAGAAATACCCTGTCTAGAAAGATAAGAGAAGCTCACTCTTCAGGAACTACTGGTTTCATTGACAGTCAAGCTTCCTTTTCGTTCTTTGAGTGTTATTTGCACTGACACTCAAACCATGACTGGGTCCAGAGTTGTTTAAATGTAGGCTTGTGAACCTTGGCTAACACACTGCGAAATCTGGTTGAAGATTTGCACTAGTAATGAAGCCTGAACTGAGGTTTTGCTTGGTGCAGCAGTAAGTACCATGTCTTCCTGTGTCACAGGGCAGTACAGGGTCCATAAAGGAATGAGAACAATATAGACAATCCTCTAGTGAGAGAGGGGAGGGGGAAAGAAAATGGAAATATGGAGAGAGTAACAGTGGGAGTCTGTAGAGGAAATCTTAACAGCTCATCCCCATGTCTTTTCTAGTGTCTGAGGAAACCTATTGATTCCTGTCTTGTTAAACTTGCCCAGTACTGGAAGTGTTTCACTGTGGGGCTGAGAATGCTTGCTAACAGTGTGTAATTAACTTTCACAGGCTCTGCCTGTGCTGTGCTCTCAGCTTACTTGTATGTTATAAATATGTTATAAAATAAACATTGTTTTAATTTCCTGTTCTCTCAGTCTAAGATTCACTTCTGTTTTGAGCTGTGTGGTTTGTGGATTACTTTTTTTTGGGGGTGTGGGGTGTGGGGTGGGGTGTGGCTGTGTATCTGTGTATATTACTGCATATGCAGTAATTTACAGAAACAATAGATTATTCTCTATCTATTCATGGATGTTCAGAGCAGGAAAGAAAACTAGTTAAACATTTTCAGGACTTTTTCGCTAGACTTGTCATTCTTTATAGCTATGTCTTGGGATCTCAGAAACCCATGTATTATGCTGAAATGATCTTACAGATATTTCAGCCTAATTTTAAACCAGGTTTTATAGTTTCCCTGTTTCCCTTCCAGTGGACTCCTTGGAGTATAAGATATATTTCTGCATGACAATATGTGGCTGCTTTCACCTTGTTAGTAGCAAGGAATACCCCAAACGAATCTTTAAAATTTTTTTCTATGCTTCTGCTTTGGAGCTAAATATGTCCTAAAAATAAAATTGGTCAATTGCAGCCTAAGCATCAATGACTTCTTAAAAAAATAATGATGTCCTTACAAATATCAACAGCATGGAAACAGAAATACACACATTTTCAGTGCCTTTTTGAACTAAAACCAGGAGTACTTCTAATGAGCCATGAACGCTGTGGGGGCCACAATGCCAGACTTGATGGACAAGGTTCAGAAGTTAATAACTAGAAGTACTGGAAAAGAAGGAGTTTCTTACAGGATGCCGAAAGTTGCACATTCGGCTAAGAGATTCATGTTTTCCAAAGAGGGTAAAAGGTTCCTTGAAAACTTCCATCTAGGTAATAATGTAATAGAGGGCTTTATCATTCGGAGATACCAATCTTAACTCCTAGTAAGTGTAAGAGTGGCAGAGAAACAGTTCTCCATTCAGTTCCACTCTTTATTTGAGCAAGTGTGGGAAGGAACAGTTTAGGAACAAAGACACTGATGAATGGCTTTACTATTAAACTCCTAGTAACTTTTTACCAGTGATTTGGACACTATCAGCCTTTATTTCTAGAAATTTCTTTTACACTAACACTTTAAAAAATGAAGTCAGAATGTTATTTTAATATTTCATATTTCAGTGAATATTCAGCATATTTAGATTAATATTTCCTAGTTAATTTTAATGAATATTCTATTTCAGCGGGGAACACAAAATGTTAAACATATTTATATCCATTAGAGATGATTTAACCAAGCAGTTTATCTTTCAAGTATCTTCACTGACACTTTGGAAGAGGAGGGTGGATTATCAAAAATCTCCAGTCTAGCTGTCACTTAATGATAGTTTTGGGATAATTTAAGTTAATGGAGATAGGGCTGCATCTTGAACATAGAATGAAGATGCGTGAAGAAGGTAGAGTCACAAAAGGTAGGAATATACACTTTGCGTATCTAAAAATGTCTGTCTAGAAGATAGTCCAAGCAAGCTGTCCAGACTTGCTCTACAGCAGTGAGGGAACAGAAGAGCACTGCTGCGCATTCTATCCAACATCTTTAAGACACAGAATTACCCCTGGAGATACCTGTCTCTCTCCAGTGGGAAAGGGAACATGACCAACTAGCTTTGCCTAGGTAGCTGAAGCTTTTTCTTCCCAAGAATGTTAATAACACTTTCATCATACATTTGTGGCCAGTCTTTCCATGATGAAAGTTATTTTTAGGTAGTGCTATGCAAACAAAGGACTTGTGAAATATGACATGAGCTATTTCAAAAGTGTAAAGTGCTTGCCCTATTCAATATTTCTTATGTTTTGGAATTTCGTGGAGAGAAATGGACGGATGGAGAACAGAATGTTTTGTGAAGCATAGCAAAGTGCGTGAGATAAATGGTCTGCAAAGAAGTACTGAAAAGTGACAGTGCAGTCAATAAAGACCCTAATGACTGATGTTTTTAGTTGGTCAATGAATACATTGGGACAAATATTATCAAGGCACAGAGTAAGAATACCTGTTGATATGCTGGATGAATCAAAAATGTTATTATAAGTGTTTTGTTCTAGTGGTATCATGGAAAATTTTTCATTTGTGAAAACTATTGTGCTGCATTCTGTACATATCTGGATTAAAAGTAGATCATATACCAAAGTACAGTTTAAGACTACAAGGAAGGTGGGTGGTTTTGATCCTGTGGGTGGATTATGCTTGGTAACCATGGCCCGAAGGGAGTACAGTGCATGGTTATTGCTGTGGCTGATAGGTTATTGATATAGCAATAACAAGTAATATTGCATATCTTATTTAAGTAACTAACCAAACACGTTCCAAGCTGCTAGTTATTTTATTACTAAGGTTTTCTTAGTGTGCAAAGGTCTCCCTTGCTTTTTCCTGTTATTAACGTGTAGCAAACAAACTGGTCATTCATTTTTAATATATTAAACTGGTGGTATGTTACTGGAGCACATCCAAACTATTCCAGAAGATACGCAAACATGTATGTTAGACCTGAATCAGAGGATTGTCCACAACTTTCTCATCTCTTGGCTAATTTTGTATCAGGAGCCTGGTAACAAAGTTGGTCCATTTTTTGTCAAGTTTCATGGAACCATGCCATCTTCCGCCATTTGATGGTGTTATGAATAGAAGAGCGAAATTCAGTTGTGAATTTGTGGTAGAGGAATTAATTGCTTTCAGAACAAGAACAAAACAAAAATGTGTTTCCATTGTTGCTTTGTGCCAGTGGGCAGAAATAAGTACTATTGCTACTGTGATTGTGTCCCTAGAATGTCAGGCAGTTTATGAAGAGCAGATCACAGGGGGAAAACCAAACAAACTGTATTACTGTGTTGCAAAGTTTGTTTTAGATTTTGTGATGTGTAAGTCTTTTGACTGGCAACTCAGGCTTTGAAGAATTTTTTTTTTTTTTGTGAGAAGTATGATGCCTAATTGAAACTTTGAAGGTTTATTAATGTTGTGTGATAGATAGCCATTTTGCTAGTGAGTATATACCCTCATTAAACTCTGACATGCCCAGCAGCAAAGGACAACACTATTCAACATCTCTGGAGGTTGCCATGTAGGTAATTTGATGTATGAATGTTTTCATAATTGGCAAACTAGGAAAAATATAAATGATACCTTTGTGTTGACTTACAGCCTGCCATCCACAATACAGTTTGAGAATAGAGTGGTCTGTGTGTGAATGTTCAAGGACACCAAACCACCAAACCTTTGTAGGTAAATGAGGAATTATGACTGCTTTCTTTGCAGATGCTGAACAGTTCCATTCACATTGGTAGAAAGTTAAAAAGTTAGGGACACAAAGAATCACCGAGACCAACAGAACTATTACCTAAGTTGCTGTAGTACCCTGATCTAGTGTGTAAATGACATTTCAGAGGCAACTGAAAGGATATGGAGCTTGTCTTCGTTTGGCTATTGAAGTAGGGTAAGCACCAATGTGTGCATTTCAGCTTCCTTGTGCTTGCTGTCAAACCTCAAGAAAATTTGAAGAGACCTTATGGGGAGTAGGAGAAAAAGGTTCATGGAGGTTAACATGGAGGTTATCTGTGGTTCACCCATCTTGCTTCTTGCCCTCAGGTGTGGGGCATATCTGGGTAGGGCAGACAAAGAAAATAACCAGGTTGGAGGGTCAGGCAGGTAGCTTTCCATTAAAAACAACTGCACACAAAAAAAGCAAATAAACACCAGTTCTTCTGTCATTCCTCACCATTGTCCACATTTATCTTTGCAAACTGGCATCCAGAACCTGTAAGTGTTGTCTGCTGTCTTCTCCTCATGTGCTTAAGACCCACCTTATCTCTGTAGTGTTAGTAGCTGATGATGCAGCGGCTGGTAATTCCAGCTCTTTATGTGCCCATTCAGTCACGTTAGGAAGAGTCATTAGAATGAAAAAAACATTCAATGTACTATTATGAGTGGGTTTGAAAGCCCAGTATGCTATCCAAGTTGAGTTCTGCTTTCTGTAATACCTGGTAAAATGAGACAAATTGCCAGAGCAAGTTCTTTCCCATGTATAGGATCACAGTGGCTAGCAAGGAAATATTTCTGTTCTGTTTCTGTGAGGAAAAGAATCTGATGCAGTACAGACTTCCCTGAATAAAGTTATTTTAGGGGCTAAACCAAACCAACCCTGCTACTGGCAATTTGGTGGTCTTTATGACGTTTTCTCCTAGTAACACTCACCTATTCAGATGGTAATCTGTTGAACTGCACACAACCAAACTTTAAGGCTGAAACCTGAGTCCTATAATTTTATTTATTGATTTGCTTCCCTGCTGTCATCTACCTGCAGGCATGGGGGACATGAGAACAAAAAGAAAGGAAACAATACAGCTTTTGGGCTGTATTTTAGTCTCTGGTCACTGAGTGCCTTTGGAAGAAGCTGGAAGTAGTCCAGTTTGTTCTGAACCTAGCAACAGTGGCCCATGCCTCTAACCACAGAGATGGAAGAAATGGAAGAGGCTGGATCATGCCCCAACTCATGCTAGCCTCTGGATCAGTATGGGAGAACCATGGAGCTCTTGTGGGAGGAAAGCTATGGAAAGCAATTGTTTTTCAGAATTTGACACTCGAGCAAAGGTCAACAATTAGGCTGTTAACTATTACCAAGTATAGAATCATAAAATCATAGCATAGTTTGGGTTGGAAGAGACCTTCAAAGGTCATCTAGTCCAAGCCCCTGCAATAAGCAGGGACATCTTCCACTAGATCTGGTTGCTCAGAGCCCTGTCCAACCTGATCTTGAATGTTTCCAGGGACAGGGTATCTGCAGCAGCTTCTCTGGGCAGCCTGTTCCCATGTTTCACCACCTGCAATGTAAAAAAAATTTCTTCCTTATATCTAGTCTAAATCTAGCCTCTTTATTTTAAAACCATTACCTCCTGTCCTATTGCAACAGGCCTTGCTAAAATGTTGGTCCTCATCTTTCTTATAAGCCCCCTTTAAGTACTGAAAGGCCACAATAAGGTCTCCCCAGAGCCTTCTCAGGGCTGAAAAACCCCAGCTCTCTTAGCCTTTCTTCATAGGAGAAGTGCTCCAGCCTTCTCATCATTTTTGTGGCTCTCCTCTGGACCTGTTCCAACAGATCCATGTCTTTGTTGTACTGAGAGCAGAAGGCAGCAGAAGGCAGAGCTGAAGGCAGTACTCCAGGTGGTATCTCATGAGAGCAAAGCAGAGGGGCAGAATCGCCTCCCTTGACCTGCTGGTAATGCTTCTTTTGATGCAGCCCTGTTGGCTTTCTGGGCTGGGAGCACATGTTGCCAGGTCATGTTGAGCTTCTCATGAACCAGTACCCCCAAGTCCTTCTCTGCAGGACTACTCTCAATCCCTTCACCCCCCAGCCTGTATTGATACTGGGGGTTGCCCCAACCCATGTTTGCTTATTAGTAAATTTGCTTGCTTATTAGTAAATTTGAAAGAGTACATTTATGTCTGCTAGGTGTGTATACAGAGTACTGCAGTAACGTCCATTATGTGATCTTGTTTTTCTTTTTTCTCCTTATTCTGGACGATCTGCCAGCAATTTGAATTTATAGGATTCTAAATTTGTACTATTTAAATTCATTTGAAAGTGGAGTGCTTTATTCTGGCAAGTGTCTTAATATAGCTCTTACTATAAGTTGGAATTTAACTGAGACTCAAAAAACAGTCTGCACTTGAAGCATGATTTGAATTTAGCAGAAAGTAACATGCAAAAGGTGTTTAAGTTCTTGTTCTCTACTGATCTTCTAATTTTGCTCATTCAAGTTTTGTGTCATGGGTGCTGAGGAATCTTGGTTCCAGGTGTACTTCAAAAGAGGTTACAGAAATATGCACCCTAGAATCTGAAGAGTCACAAGTA
>JAVJGI010000040.1:66666742-66745739 GCA_035590275.1 Ibycter americanus | reverse complement strand
GCCATATGCAACAAGTTTCAATAGATGTTATCTGTTCTATGTTCTGCTGCCCAGGACTGAAAATAAAAGATTATTTACTTTTGATAGTTCAAAAAGTCCACTATCCAACATTTGCTCAATGCTGCTAAAGATTCCTCTAAACTACTAGTGAATATAATTCTGTTTGACTATGCTTGGCTCTCAGGGTTTTGGTTTTTTTTCTTCTCTTCCGCCCCAGCTCTTACAAAAAGGTAATTTATGCTATTCTTGTCCTTCACAACAGCTTTTTCTGAGTCCCGAGTGCTATATTGCTTCATGAAGTTTTCACACTTGGTTCAGTGTATTTTCCTCCTATATATGTATATGTGTATTTTCTGACTTTGATCATTTGCTTTATGCCACTACTTTCTCTTATTATAGTAGCTTAGAAACTGTGTCACATCTGCCATGTCAGACAACTGTTACTATTCCATAATCATCTACTTGGTGTATTTGACACTGGCACTGCAGTGGCTTTTTCATTGACTAATTTGCAGTCTTTTAGTAACCTGTATCTAACCTTTATGGTTTAGCAGTTTTTATCCTAGACCCCAATGATAATCATATCTCTTGCCAAGGGTGTGATTATTTCCTTTCTCCCCTTTGAAACTGGGGGACCAGGTCATTAGCCTTGCATTGATCACAAACTTTTTTTTGTTTTATGATCTTCTGTTTCATATACTTTACTGAAAAACATATGATCTATGTATTATATTTTGTGTAAAATTCAGCATTCCTCCAATTACTGAAATAACATAACTGCTTCTTCTGAATATACCAAAAACTGTTAAGAAGACAAAGTGCAAAAGCAAAACTATGCCATTCTGCGAGCCTTCTCTATTCCCAGTGCTGTATGCAAGTGTAGTTTAAGCCTCTGTAATCATCCTTTACCATCTTTGACAATTTTGACTCTGATAGGACTTTTCATTACATTTTGCTTTTGTTTGGGGTACTTCCTTGACTGTGGATGGAGCAGCTATTACAGTTGATCAGACTGAGGAATTTGACAGAAGTATGATTATTCAGTTACAATTTACTTACCTATGACTGCTTGATGCTGAGTAATAATCTCATAGATATTAGTGAATCTGTAAATATTGTATATATAAGGCAGCCCAGTTTCAGGTTCTGATCTACTAAATCTATTGCCATGGTTGTTTTCTGTCTGAATCAACCATCTTTCATTTTTGGGGGTCAGACTGACAAGGCAATGGAAAATCCATTCTAGGTATTTACCAGGTGATTTATAAGCACTCAGTAAATGATGGTAGGGCCTGACTTTGAATTATATGTGTTTGCCAAACCTGTTGTTCCCAAAGAAATTTAAAAGGTTACAGAAATGAGGAGGCAGACAAAAAAACCCAGTAAGCTTTAGGGGAATAAGTATCGAGTGGGAAAAATACAGGTATATATTGCTTGACTTGGCATTACGTTCCTTTTTAAATGATCATGGAGAACTCCCTGTTCAGCGTTGTCAGACTATTTTGTTGGCTATTAGTAAAACATCAGTTTGTGCTCTCTATAATTTAGCCAGATTCGCAGAAAAATAGAACTCCTCAGAGACTTTGTAATGTTCTTTCCTTTAACATTTACACTAACTCCTGGAAACTGTCTTTGTGAATTACTCTGTAATTATAGTTTGAAGAAGCTGAAATATCAAACTGAGGGTAATCTTCTGTTAGACTGTTAGCTGCATATAAGTATTAGGTATCTAAATGTTGTGGGTTTGTCATTTTGATTTTTTTGGGTTTTTTTGTTTGTTTAAAGTTCTCCATTTCAGAGCTTAATGAAGAAAATAGCTAAAAACATCTCAACGAGGTGACAAAAATTGAAAATGAACTTGAGGAGTCTTCAAAATGCTGTTACTGATTAGTTAGATTTGCAATAAAAGCCTCCTGGTATTATTCTTTGCCCTAGCTAAAAGTGCTAATAAAATAAGACAACTGACAATTTCCAAGATAATACATTTTAAAAGCAATCACAGGACCTTTTTTCTCTTATCTGTTGATGTAGAGTTTCCCTCTGCTGTTATGTCGGTTTAATCCTTTATTCACATAGCTTTAACCCTAGTAACCTGTGGGATCCAATTAACATCTTGTAGTAGGTGTTTGCTATATGTTGCGGGTACCTTGAAGAGACAGATCTTTGAAATTGCTTTAACATGTTACTGCATACAGAGAACGGGGAGGACCAGCTGTCAGCGCATGGGCTATTTCTAGTACAAAATGTCTGCTTGCTTCTACTGCTTTTCTGTGTTCCTCCAGATAAGTCCCAGAGGCAGGCTGGCACGGGAGCTTCCAGCTTTCCTTTCCTTTCCTCTTTATGAGAAGATGTCTGTATTCATTGCCTTGTGACTAGGGGATTTCCCCTGCCAATGGTGCCATACAGAGGTGGGTTGTCATTGCTAGCACTATGCACCAGCATACATCCTAGCCTTTTCCTATGTCATCTGGACCCTCAGGCAAGAGGGCAACTGGGAGGTGGCTGTTATGTCCTGACAGCAGAGATGATCTTCTGTCTATGAGCAAAAGCTTCAGATGAAAATGTAGTACAGTCAGTTCAGCACAAATGCAGTTTTGGTATGCACTGATTTTACACTGTATGTAGATTGCTTTATCCTATTTATGCAGTTTAATATGTCTTTGTGGCAGAAACCTGGGCTTTGTAGCTGCTGTAGCAAGGATGTTGGGTCCCAGTGGTGCATACTAATAGTGAAGCTACTTTAACAGAGTTCTCTGCACCTCTGTTACAGGCATGACACTGCCGAAGCAGAGTCTAGAGTGATTATAGTGAACTGTAAAACAGAAAAAAGGACACAGGGTGAAGGTGTACCATCTTCATGCTCTGAAGGATGGCACAACCTCTTTGGTTATGGTAACAAACATTGCAGTAAACTGCAGACTGTCCTGGTTAGGCTTGATGCGTAGGTATGGCTTCAAACCGAGTGTTCTGCATGAATCATGAGTTGGATAACCTTCCGGTTCTTTTCTATTTCTCTACCACCTGCCTTTACTGACACCACCAGCTCAGGCTTTTAATTCAGATGTCAGTGTTGCTCAAGCACTGGGAGTCTATACTGTTGGATTACACAGATTTCAACTTAATCAGGTGTTGTTTTATATCACGTCTGCAACTGAAATAATTCTTTTGCAGTTGAAATTATCATCTCAGTTATGTGTGAGCTTTGAGGAGGGAACCCTTAGAGCCAGGTATTTGTAGAGGGTTAATTTCATGATTATTTAGAGGACTTCCACCTAGATGTCTGCACTAAAACTAGTTTAGACCCCTTTTATAGTGAGTGGAGAGAAATGAGTGCTTCAAAATTCATTGTGACCCCGCTTCATTATTTTAGCCAGTTTTATTTCTGGCATTATTTATACTTAAACCTGGAGTAATTAACTAAATCAATTGAATTACTTACGAGTAAAGTACTATCAACATGAGTAAAGATGGAAAAAATGTGGCTATTCTGGAACTGCAAGTTTCTCCACTTGATATATTCAATGGAGCATCAAGATCTTGCCCTGCTTTTCAAACTTATTTGAATACACAGTGTCACTGATTAAGCATGAGAGGAACAAGAGATTCACCTATTTGTCATATGTCTGCTTCTGAGAAATTGAAATAGCTGTCCAAAGAACAGAAGCTCATGATAATGGTAGACTTCAGTTATTGAGGAAAAACAACATGACAGGTCACAGCAAGCCTGAATGGCATTGCGAAGCCACACTGACAGCTTTGCTTTTGTTTCAGAAGGTGGAGGAAGCACAGAATGTGACTATTTTAGGTAATATTCTCACTCCACAGGGAGAACGCATGGAGAAGTTAAAATGCCCTCTTAATGTGTTGAAAGTGTTTGTGAAATGATAGTGCTCACAACCCCACAGAAAGGAATAGAGTAGCAGAGTAAAGTTAATAAATCAGGAAAAATCAGTCTTTTGGAAATGACAGACAGGGTGTCTTGGGAAAATCATCTAAGTAATAAAGCTCTCTCTTCATACCTTCTCTAAATATGTTATGAGAAAATGGAATATGCTTTTTAAAAGCACAACAATAGCAAGCTATCCTAGTGCAGAAGAAGGGATATGAAGCATATGGAGAAGTTGGGGGTTTTTGTTGCTTTGTGTTGGGTTTGGTTTGGTTTGGTTTGGTGTTTTTTGGTTAGTCGTTTGGCTTTTGGTTTGGGGTTTTTTTCAGTATTTCTGCAGTGCAGCCTATGGTCCTCATTTCTCAATTATATTTTCAATATATTTTGTGTGCTTTTTTTGAGTTCCTGGCAGTTCATCTTTCCTCCATTATTTCTCAAATGTAATTAATAATGATTGAGAAGGTACTTCCATTACTTCTTATGTGCTCAAAGATACTTTTTTTGCATCAGGATTGTATTTGAGGGGAGAATAATTGCTAAAGACAACAATAAACAAATAATATGAGCAAACAGATAATATAGTAAACTAGCATGTTAAAATGCCCAATTAATTGGCAAGGAAGATGAAAAGATTCTAATACATTCATGGAAAATTGGGAGAAATAAAGTATCCATTGCTCTTCAAACTGGAAGGGTCAATGATAGCATTAAAGCCTTTGTTTTGGCTTTCAGAATAAAGATACGTTGTAATTAGATTTCTAATGCACTAATTCTTAATACAGGCAGAGAAAGAATAGGTTTAAGAGTCTAAAGAATATTCTAATTGTTCTTTGAAGAAAGAATGTTTAAGAGTGTTTCATTAACTTGGATGCTTTCAATAGGCTAACTCTAAAAGTATTTTTTGTCTTGAGGGCTTAAAAAAAGTGAGAGGAACTTTTTGAATCATTAATTACTGTTGAGAAATGATGGAAGACAGGTTAGATCCTAGGAGACTGAAGAAGAACAAACAGTATATAGAAAATGTAGTTTAAAGGTGAGGAAAAAATGAGCACAATATTCAGTACTGGGGAGGAAAAAAAATCTCTAAATGAATTATGAATCAATTTACAGGACCTAGAGGATAATTAAATAAGAAAAAAGCAACCAGATGAATTTGACAAGAACAAATTGCGTCAAACAAATCTGTTTACTTTCTTCAATGGAAAAATCATCATCTAGCGGATAAAGAAAGGGAGAGCAGACTGTGATGTTTTAGCCTGGGATAAATTCTGATATCATCTTATATGACATGAGCAAACAAACTAGTGACACGTTGACCAGGTGAAACCACTGTGCAGTATATGTGCAACTGGCTGATCCCCTGCACCTCCCCGCTCTCTGTGGTTTTCTCTCAAAAAGAAAGGGAATTCCTTGGTGCAGGTCTAATATTTTCAAGTTCAGTTTTGCTGATAGAATAGCACATATGCTTCAAACATCTCTGGATTTCACTGTGTTAGGAATATTTTAAATACTATAGGAAAATACCAGAATAAGCTTTGAGAAATTATGAACTAGCTAATGACTGGTACGGCAGTGGAGGATCTCAGGGCTTGCAGCAGATGGCTAGCCACATGTCAAAACAAGAAAAAGGTCAAATAAACTTTTCGTCTTGTTATAGGAGGGAAGTCACACATCTTAAACTGAAATGAAGTAACACATGGGAGTTAATTATTCTCTGACATTGGTGAAACCCTCAACTTGAATGGTGTGTAAAGTTTTAGGTATCATCCTTTAAGGATTGTATAGGCAAAGTGGAGGATGTCCAGAAGAAAAGAAATCCCACAGGTTTGGAAAACATTGAAAACCATGAAAAAATTCAACTCTAGTAAGTTTAGAAAGAGAAGAGTACGATCTCTTTTGCAAGATACACAAATCCCTAAGAAAAAGATGAGAATTACTTCCCCACACCCCTGTAGTACCAGAAGAAAATAAGAATAATTTGTTTATGATGTTAACAAATGAGGAAACCACTTTTAAATGGTGAGGCTCATAAAACACTGGAATAACCTACCAAGAAAGAATGTGGAACCTCCTTCAGTTCATGGTGGATGGAGTAAAACAAAGTTGGTATTGGTCAGAGATGATCTAAGTGAGCTTCCTTTCCTGCTGGAGGGAAGACTTGTGGATCTTGAGATCTCTTCTAGCCCTTACTATGTTTTTTCTTATTCATCGCTCTAAATGTGCTTCTTCTCTTTCAGGATAAGCTCTGTTTAGTTAAAACTACTGACAGAACTTTTGTAATGAGAACAGTATGTTCAGTAATTCAGAGCACAGAATGACTTGTGTGGGATGACTGCAGGTATATTGCCATTGCACTCAGCATTTACGCAGGAAAATAGCTTGTGTTATCAAAGACTCCATGGAGATTTTGTAAGTAGTTAATAACCAGCTATGTAATTTTACCTAAATATTAAAGATAGATAAATATCAATGGAATAGACAATGTTTATTAGATCTGGGTTTGAACTTTCCCTCCATTATTACTGCCATGCAAAGGGCTAGCATGAAAACTTGGTATAATGTTTTAATCCATATTTTGCTATCTATTGCTGATACTGAGTATTTCCACCTGAATTCAGGACAGGTAGGTATACAGAAAGACATAAAACTTAAGCTTATTAAACAATGTTACTATTCTGTTTTGCATAATTTGTTTGGGGTTTACATTCCTCCTATAGAAGTCTTTAATGGAAATGAAAATTTCAGGGATATATTAATCTATTGTAATAGCCAGCTAGAAATAAATCCTGAAATACTGGGCTATATACATTAATCTTTTTTCCCCCTTTGATATTCCAATTGATTTGAAGTATGTTGACTTCAAGCAAAAAAACCAAACCAAAACAAAAAAGTACCTTTCTGAAGATATTGATGATATTTCTGAGAGCTACTGGTTTAAAAAAAAGCTAGGGAAATAAAAGAGAATTACACAGAAGATAAAAAAATGTACGTAAGTGCATATAAAATTTCAAACACACCTGCAATTCCTGAAATAAATTGAAGAACTGCCTTTTCTGTCAATCTGGTGGTTTTATACAGGAGATAATGTTCTAGGCAACTATTGCAAATGCTAATAAGTATTTCTTCTACAAGAAGAATCTACAAGGTATTGAGCAGTTTTCATACTAATGATACAGGCTGTGACTGCTTGCATATTTGGATTTTATATTACTGTACTATCTGAACTTGGAAATAATATCTGTGACTCTACAGAGATAGAGAATAAGAGAACTCCCTTTGAAGGTGATTTCTTGTTAACCAATATTTTTCTAAATGCTCTTTCCAAATTACTTCAGTCAGGTCATACCATTTTGCCCTGAGGCTGCCAAATCCACCTGGAGATATCCACATTGTAGGGTCAGTTGTGAGGTATAAATCAATAAGAACTCAGTGCCATTTATTTATCTTCTACTTCCCTTCACTCATCAGCTTCAGGCAAAAAAAAAAAAAAAAAAAAAAAAGAAGAAGAAGGAAAAAAAGAAAAACATTCTCTCCTTTGCAATTTTCAGCAGCATTACCCTCTCCAAATTAACCCAGGAGCCTAAGATTTGGGCCATCAGTCAATTGGCACTTCAATGATAACATGTCTTTTGGGATCACTTTATTGCAAATGGGATTAAGGACATTTTCCTTTTTAAACCTGAAGACTTAGTGAGGCAGAGTATATATTTCGGTTTCAGCAAGGTCTGAAGCACCCATGTATGCAGTCCCGGAGCTGCAACTTGCTCACCAGTAGACTGATGTAAGGAGCTTAATAATGTAGCTACACTCCTGTGTGAAATAGCTAATGGAAGCCCTTTTTCAATTGCGTTGTAAATGTTGTCTTCAGAAATAGCAGGCTCTGTGTTATTATAGAAAGAGAGAGAACTCAATGGAACATGAAACTTATTTGTACTGAATGTTGTGAGGGGGTGGATCCCATTTAGCAACTCTTCTCTGTACTATGCAGCAGGCTTCTCTCCCAGTGTCTCAACAGATTGTCAAGGTGTTGCCCAAATTGTATAGAGTAGCAGGCTTATTACTCCTGAACAATACACATGTAAGGAATTTTTCTCTACAGAGTTGTTGTGTTGGTGCTAACACCTTTGGGTGGACAGGGTGGGTTTGTTTTTCAATAGTTATCAGGTGGTTCCAGTCACAAAAACTTCAGAAAACACAACTGGGTTTTAAACTGGGGAGGTGTAAGATGCATCACCTTCTTAGTCTTTCTATACCTATTTAAGTGGAGCATTTGACTGCTGGTCTGTTTCATCTCTTCAGTAATTTTTGGGGGGTTGTTTCCCCCCTAAACTTGTCTCTGCAAAGTAGTTTAGGAAGATGAATCCTGGTCTCCCAGATCCAATTACAAGTTTTCAGTACTTTGAAATTTTCCTTCACTCTACATAATTCTGTCACTGTTGCCTATATGTCCTTTTTAGACTTCATTTCTCTATTAACTGCATCTTTAGAGGATTGATAACTACTCTATCTTTAAGATCTTCTTCATCTGTTACTGTTCTGCATATTTCCCTACAACACTATCTTTATACTTTTTATTTTATTTTTGATTGCTTACAAGCTTCTGGTATTAATTTCGGGTCTTGGTTCTAACCCTGAAAGCAGCTAGTGACTCAGCCAATGTATATGAAAGAATTAATTTTGATTCTGAAGTTGCAGATAATTAATTGGTCCTTTGGGGGATACATGTTTACAGACATTTTTCAGGAGGCTACTCTGGTTCCCAGCTGTTCTCACAGCACTTTGTCACACAAGTTTTCTCTAGTCCCACCAAGACCTTTTACTGTAATGGTAATTATGTAGCAAATAAGGGAGTTTACATAAATGTAGGTTCAAAAAGGCACCTCCCGTCTCCCCACACACACACTCCTCCCTTCAGCTCCGTGTAGGAATTAGTGTTGTTTGCAACCTGTTTTCGGGGAAGTTGTCTGAGAACTGAGCAATTGCAACTGGAGTTGCAAGGGTACCTGTGGTGAAACAGTCCCATTGAGAACCCGGCCACCAGGCATCCACTTCCCACCAGTTCACTACATGACAAACAGAGGCTTTGCCTAAAGTGAAATGAAGAGGAGTTAATTACTTAATAGGTTTGTCATTAGATAGGCTGAGCATTAGTTTAGACCACTTGCTGTAAAGCTTTTAAAAATATTGCATTCATACCTTTGCTGGACACATTTTGAACCTGTCTTTCAGTCTGATATAAATGGTTGAAATCAGCCACAGAAGCTGATTGGGAAAAAAGCCTACATCTTTGCAGAGAGGAATGATATGTACCATGTAAACAACTGTCTAAAGAAGTTTTTATTGCAGGGTAAGAGCTGTGCCAGAAGTTACTGGCCAGCCATATTTGTTTTTGCTGACACTGTGGCATATTGGCATGAATGATTGACTGCATGCTGACTTTTACAGAAACTCTATGAATGCCTCATAAAGTCTCTGCAAATTCTCTAGGTTTTCATATTGGAGACTGTTTCTTTTAGTTATATTCAGATATAACTGGACTTATTTTCTCATTGTGCTGTTTCAGTTAATGTTACAGTCTTCTGTTTTGAAAAAAACACAGGATTAGTTAGTTTTCCTTCAGATGATGATATTCTTTCTTTGGTGTTTGCTCCAAGGGGAATAAGATTTAGTAAGAGGCGGTTATATGTATGGAAGTGCTTTGGTTTAAGTTGCTGTCTCTGGATTTATGCCTTGATAGGTTGTTTTCCTTAAAAATACCTTTTTTAATGTGTTTAAGATGGCTGAACATTGTGGGCCACATAGTCTCTACAGAGAATGACTGTCCTCCTTTTGTGTAAGTGACTGGAGAAAGAGGAAGAGACATTTGGTTAGCATGGTTTGCAGCCATGGGCTGATTTTTGGATGTGCATTGTGATCTGATGGTGGTTGTGGCCTTGTGTGTCTCCATCCTGTTTGACCTCTGACAGCCTTTAGACAGCTCTGCTTACTTGCTGCCTCTTCTCTCTGTTTCTGGGTGACTGAGGGCTTCAGGTCAGTTCTTTATCTTCCTGCCATCATCTCCAAATGGCTTTGGTCTATCCTTTGTTTTAGACTGCCCTTAGTTTTCATGCTCTGAGTGTTACTGAGAAACCACGTGTAGACGGGTATACTGAGATCTTCATGCTGGGCTGTGTCATCAAAACTTGCCATCCTTTTATCCCTTTCACTTGTTCCTTCCGGTGCTTCTACACCCATGCATTATCCATTCCCAGCAACTTCAACATTTCTATTACAAATCTCTGTGCAGAGTCAGAAGAAATTATCCATTTCCTGCATATTTGACTGATGCACTGCGCAGTGAAAACTTGGGAAGGATAGCTTAACAAAAGTCAAATCAAAATTGCTAGACTAGTATGCTCTGAATTTCTTAGTTCAACAGCCATAAAAGGAGCCGCAGACAGGCCATTAGATATTCGATGTACAAGGCCTTAAGGGACAGGCCTCTTTGCTGTGCTTTTGGCGGTGTTCTTCCGTCACCAGAGAGCATGTGGAAAGTGATAGAAGCAACTAACACCCTGTGGGAGCAGAGAACTGCCAAGAACTGGTGCAAATGCAGGAAGCAGCTGCCGGCAGCCTTCTTTTTCTCTCTGTAAAAGAGATACCATGAGGTACCAGGGAATAGAAATCTTTGTCTTCTCAGCCTAAAAATACTTGAAATGCTGGAAGGCCGCAAGTCCAGTGTTAGGACTTCCTCTCTCCTACTACTGCCTTAAGATTTACTTTCTAGGAAAGCAGGAAGCGAGCTCCATAAATAGAAAATGAGAAAGAACCCTGTAGCTGTTAACTCATCTGTGTTGCAGTGGTGAATGGCATTATAGGTCTCCAGTGCTGACTTCCTCTGGAGAAACACTTGCTTTTGTCGGTCATGCTCCCATACTCAGCCTCCTACTCTGGAAGGACAGAGTGTAGAGAAGGTTAAAAGTAGTAATAATAAAATTAATTAATAAATTTTTAAAAAAGCTGAAAGAGCAACGGAACAGTGAACTGTTCATAGAACAGAGATACCAAGACAAGAGAAGGAAGGCTGTGGGTACAAGCCAAAGAAGAACAGAAAAGACAAATGTAATGGTGAAGTCAGAAGAGATAGGAAGACATATTGCAAAAAAGATAAAACCAAGTGGGTGATATAGGAATGAATCAATGGAAGCATTGTAAAGTATAATGCAAAGGTATTTATGGCAATGAGGAGTAGCAGCCTAGAGCAGTTATACCTACAGAGCGCAACAGAGATACTTGTCAGGCTCTGGAAGCATTATAGCCACATCAGCATGTGCCTGTGTTAATTAATGCAAGTGTGGCATGGTGCTGAGGTGGTTGCAACGCTTCCTGGCCTGGAGCTGGCTAACTGGCAGATGGCGTGTCTGTGCGGTGCTTTCAGTTGCATATGATGAAAGCAGAGGCCAAGGTTGCCTGACTCAATCTAATACAAATATAAACAAGAAGACTTGGAAATTGCCTTTCTGTGGTGTGTTGGGTGATAAGGAGGAAGAAAGAAGGGAATTGAAAGAAAAGGAAGGGGGAGGAAGAGAAGAATAAAGGTAGCTAGGGGGGCTGGGTCCCTGGAGGAAGAAGCAACCAAAGAACATGTTGCTTCCCACACATTAACCCCAACAGTCAACAGCTCACACCCTCCTGTCATTTATTCCAGTTTATACTAATCTTTTGAAGCTTCCTACTTGTGAAGGGCTTTGCAGTAAATATAAAAAGCGGTGCAAAGGGGATGGCAAATATTTAGCCTGGAACAGCTCACAGTGGCACTGTTCTTCCTTCTGTGCGATATAAACAACTGTTGCTGTTTCCAAGCTGAATATCACTCTCATCGCTGTTAGAAAGAACTGTGAATATGGTGTCTGATATTTTAAAAATCTTTATAATATTGAGCATTACTATGGCCCACTTACGCTGTCTTCTAGAGAGTGGAATCAAGACAAAGAGAAATAGACGCTTTGTTCAAGTTCAGAGCTGAAGTCTGTCACAGAGTGCCTGAAGAGTAGTAGTAAATGGAGTTATTTCCATTGTAACAGTCATGAGTGGTGTTCCCCAGGGCTCAGTACTAGGGCCAGTCCTCTTTAATATCTTTATGGATGATCTGGACAAGGGGATCGAGCGCACCCTCAGTAAGTTTGCAGATGACACCAAGTTGTGGAGTAGCGTTGGTCTACTTCAAGGCAGGAAGGCTCTGCAGAGGGATCTGGACAGGCTGGACAGATGGGCCGAGGCCAATTGTATGAGGTTCCACAAGGAGAAGTGCCAGGTTCTGCACTTGGGTCACAACCCCACACGGCGCTACAGGCTTGGGGAAGAGTGGCTGGAAAGCTGCCTGGTGGAAAAGGACCTTGGGGTGCTGGTTGACAGTCAGTTGAACATGAGCCAGCAGTGTGCCCAGGTGGCCAAGAAGGCCAATAGCATCCTGGCTTGTATCCAAAACAGTGTGGCCAGCAGGATGAGGGAAGAGATTGTCCCCCTGTGCTCACACTGGTGAGGTGGCACCTCAAATACTGTGTTCAGTTTTGGGCCCCTCGCTTCAAGAGGGACATCGAGGTACTTGAGCATGTCCAGAGAAGGGCAGCGAAGCTGGTGAAGGATCTAGAGAACAAGTCATATGAGAAGCATCTGAGGCAACTGGGGTTGTTTAGTCTGAAGAGGAAGTGACTCAAGGGGGGACCACATTGCTCTCTACAACTATGTGAAAAGAGGTTGTAGACATGTGAGGGTGGGTCTCTTCTCCCAGATAACAAGTGGCAGGACAGGAGGTTTAGATTGGATATTAGGAAAGATTTCTTCACTGAAAAGGTGGTGAAGCATTGGAACAGGCTGCCCAGGGAGGTGGTGAAATCACCATCCCTGGAGGTGTTTAAAAAACCTGTAGATGTGGTGCTTAGGGACAAGGTTTAGTGATGGACTTGGGAGTACTGGGTTAACAGTTGGACTTGATGATCTTAAAAGTCTTTTCCAACCTAAATGATTCTTTGAAAATATTTCATCCCAAACCTCCATGGTCTTAGTCTGCTGCCTCCTCAGAAGAGATCCATCCACGCAGTCCACCTCTCACCAGTTCCCCAGCCTAGCAATAAAAAATCCCAGATAGCTCCCGCTCCTGCATCACAAACTTGATATCCTGCCTAGCATGGGGATTCTGTGGCTTTCTCCTGCACTTGGACAAATGCTATGGAGGCATAGCTAAATGCCACAGTGAATTAAAATTCATGTGGCAGAACAAAGTTAGCAATGTAGTTTTGGTGCTGAAGTAAATATTGAAGTAAGTCAAACTGCTGTGTACAGTTTAGACTGTCACGCATTTTAATATATAATTCAGAAAGCCTTCTTTGTAAAGTTTCTTCAGTTAATCTTGGAGAAATAAAACACAAAATCAAATGCTGACCTGCTACAGAAATTTAGGTAATAGCTTGATTCAGAGTTTCTTTCAATTCTGTTGTGAAGAACTTGGCTTCTGAGCTGCAATTAAAAAAGAATTTTTCCCCCTTAAGCCTCAATCTGGGTGAAATGATAAAAGCTGAGATTTCTTCTTTTTACTACTTTTTTATTTTTCACTTTTAATTCATAGTTAGGGTTTTTTTGCAATGATAGTTATCTCCAGAAGTTTCTTTAAACCACTCAAAGGAGACATTTTGAAAAATGAACAGAGTTCCAGTATTGTATGTGTGTGAAATACGCAGTATTCTAATTGTAATAATTCAAAGGCCGATTAAAAGTGAAAAAGGATTTCATCTGTAAATGTGGAGAAAATGAAGTAGAATGTTCATGAACTAAATGGAAAAATTCCATTTATTTCAAGATAAATATTGACTAGGAAATGCAAATTATGATACCTATGTACATATGTATGGCATTTGAAAGAATGCTGCTTTGGTTACAGAATAAAATAGCGAAAATTTGAGGAGTACTGAATGTACAGCTTGTAATCCTTGCACTGTTTTTTAATCCATCCTCTGTATATTGAATGAGGTGTCAATGCAGAACAAATTTTATATCTGAAGATTGTATGTCAGTGTGTCTATGCAAGGGGTAGAATATCTGGGGAAGCATGAGGAATTCTGAAAGAAAAAGAATAAATATGCTTTAAGCTCAATTCTGCAGTATTTATCCAAATACATAAGAGCCTATCATGAGATAAAGCTTAAATTTGCAACTGAGTCTATACTTTCTCTGGTTCTGAACTTTGTGAAAAAGCATAACAAACAATTAAATCCAAGAAAAATAACCTAGAAAGCCTTTTCAGTGGGAGCTTTACTATATTTTCTCCATCACTGTTCTTGGCATTAATCTGTCCCTGACTTCTAATTTTGTCCCATTGTTTCACTTTAGAGAACAGTGCCTTATCTATAAACTACTTGTGAAAAACATCTAAAGCAATGTGTGTATGGGGTGCTGTTGTAATAGCTTTTTTTTGATAGGGTTAGAAGTATTTCAGTTAGCCAGTCTCTTGGTATATGCAATATATTTTTTTTTCCCTCTTAAGCTTTTATCATACCACAAAGCAAAATGTTAGAAGGAATATAATTTGAATCAATGTCATCCTCATGCTTTTGGTTCATGATCCCTTTGTTCTCAATATGAAAGGAAATATGAAATATGAAAACTTAAACAGCAGAAGAAAGTTTATGGGATGTGGAAAAACGGACAGGCCACTTGGGAGGAATATAGGGATATTGTCAGAACATACAGGGAGGTGATGAGGAAGGATAAGGTCCATTTGCAATTAAATCTGGTGAGAGAGGTCAAGGACAGCAAGAAGCCTTCTTCAAGTACATCAGCAGGAAAAGGATGACTAGGGAAAATGTGGGCCCGCTGCTGACTGGTCCTCTCACCGTGGCTGAGGTGGGTGCCCTGGTGATGAAGGACACAGAGAAGGCAAAGTTACCAAATGCCTTCTTTGCTTCAGTCTTTACTGCCAAGGCCAGCCCTCAGGAATCCCACACCCTGCAGGCAAGAGGGGAAGTCTGGAGAAAGGCAGACTTCCCCTTGGTTGAGGAGGCTCATGTTAGAGATCATTTAAGCAAACCTGACATCCTTGGGCCCAATGGGATGCACCCCCAAGTGCTAGGGGAGTTGGCAGACCTTATTGCTAAGCCACTCCCCATCATCTTTGAAAGGTCATGGAGGACAGGAGAGGTGCCTGAGGACTGCAGGAAAGCCAATGTCACTCCAGTCTTCAAAAAGGGCAAGAAAGAAGACTCGGGAAACTACAGGCCGGTCAGCCTCACCTCCATCCCTGGAAAGGTGATGGAACAGCTCAGCCTGGAGGTCATCTCAAAGCATTTGGAGGAAGAGAAGGTCATCAGGAACAGTCAACATGGATTCACCAAGGGGAAATCATATCTGATAGCCTTCTATGATGGAATGAGTGGCCGGGTAGATGAGGGGAGAGCGGTCTATGTTGTCTCCCTGGGCTTCATCAAGGCTTTTGACACTGTCTCCCATAACATCCTCATAGGTAAGCTCAGGCAGTGTGGGTTAGATGAGCAGGCAGTGGGGTGAATCGAGAACTGGCTGAATGGCAGAGCTCAGGGGGTTCTGGTTAACGTTGCAGAGTCTAGCTGGAGGTCTGTAGCTAGCAGTGTTCCCCAAGGATCACTACTGAGTCCAGTCCTGGTCAACTTAGTCATTAATGACCTGGATGAAGGGACAGAGCGTACCCTCAGCAAGTTTGCTGGTGATGCAAACCTGGGAGGAGTGGCCAACACACCAGAAGGCTGCGCTGCCATTCAGCCAGACTTGGACAGGTTGGAGAGCTGAGCGGAGAGGAAATCGATGAAGTTCAACAAAGGCAAGTGTAGGGTCCTGCCCCTGGGGAGGAACAACCCCACGCACCAGCACAGGCTGGGGGCTGACCTGTGGGAAGGCAGCTCTGTGGAGAAGGACCTGGGAGTGCTGGTGGGCAGCAAGTTGCCTGTGAGTCAGCAGTGTGCCCTGGTGGCCAAGAAGGCCAATGGGATCCTGGGGGTCATTAAGAGGAATGTGGCCAGCAGGTGGAGGGAGATGATCCTGCCCCTCTACTCTGGCCTGGTGAGGGTGCATCTGGAGTACTGTCTCCACTTCTGCACTTTCTAGTTCAAGAGGGACAGGGAACTACTGGAGAGGGTCCAGCGGAGGGCTACGAAGATGATGAGGGGAGCATCTTCCTTATGAGGACAGGCTGAGAGAGCTGAGCCTGTTTAGCCAGGAGAAGACTGAGAGGGGATCTTACCAATGCATACAATTATCTTCAAGGTGAGTGTCAAGAGGACAGGCTCTTTTTGGTAGTGCCCAGCAACAGGACAAGGGGCAACAGGCAGCACAAACTGCAACACAGGAGGTTCTTTTTGAATATGAGAAAGAACTTCTTTACCTTGAGGTTGACAGCGTACTGGAACAGGCTGCCCAGAGAGGTTGTAGAGTCTCCTTCTCTGGAGGCATTCAAAACCTGCTTGGACACAACTTTGCAACCTGGTCTAGGTGAAACTTCCTTAACAGGTGGGTCCAACTAGCTGATCTGCAGAGGTCCATTTCCAACCCTGACCATTCTGTGATTCTGTGATAGAGGTTCAACAATTTGACAAATATAATGTAATGTAAAGTTATGTCTTGAAAATTACACCCTGAGCAGAATCCTTGTAACTTTTTACATGCATGCAGATGCCACCTATATTTAAATCTTTTTAATCCTATAAGCATGCAGTGTAGCTTCATTTGAAACCGTATTCTTGCACAAAACCATTGCTGATTACCCCAGCTTGAAATGCATGAAGAGGTGAATCCCCGTGTATCTGAAAAATAAAATTCAGCTTTCCTTTTTCAGCCTTAAGAAACTACATTAAACATACTGGAAATGTAAAAAATGTGCATCAAAGTGAATTAAGGCAGTCTGGCACACGGAAAGTTGGACAGGAAGAAAGGAAATAAGACTTTTGAAGTGATGCGAGAAGAATCGTGAATACTAGACTTGAAGGCAGTTTGTAATGTCCTTAAGTTTGCAATACACAACAGGGAGTTATCAATTAGAGAAGGCAATTCACATCCTTTTGTTAATGAGGAGCAGTTGAAACAAAGGACTTCTGCCTAAAACAGGTAGAATTTAAGGACTGGAGTCTTAAAGTGTGCTCTGAAAGGCCCACTGCCCAAGTGAGAGAGCACTTGAAACTCATGAAGTTTCTCCTGAGAAGTCCCTCCCTCTGATTCTGCTCTACACATGCAGAAATGTTCTCGTTTGAGGATCACCTAGGTTATGCCTGTCAAAATTCCCTAAGAGGTCTGGCCTGAGTAGAGGACTTAGAGCTGATACAACACAATAAGAAGTTCATATTTAAAAAAAAAAAAAAAAAACAAGGAAAAAACCAGAGGGGGACACAAGAAGCGGTGGGTGACACTTGATCCCAACTCCCTTTTATGTTATAATGGTTAGGTCATTTGCCCAGCAAGTGAGAACCCTAGGTTGCATGTCTTCCTCCGCTTATGGGTGCTTGAATCCAATTTTTAAAGTCTCATTGAGCAGTCAGTGTCTTAACCATAAGACTATTGCCCAATGGTCTTTTGTTCTACCTGGGTAGTAACTTTCAGTCCCCATGTTCAACACGAAAGATGGTTTGTTATGCAGGGGAAAGTGTTAATTCATGGGTTAAGAGGAACACTGAGCAAGAAGCAGATCATTCTTCTTGAGTAAACTGAGTGGTTAGTTCAGAGTTTCCTAGGAGATGGGCGTATTCCTGCTTGCTGTGCCACTTTTTGCCCTGTTGTGTGACGGAGTAGAGGTAGACGCTGACAAACAATATTGGTCAAGGTTCCTGGACACAAAGGCAACTGGGTTTCTCATACACTAGTGTGTTAACCCATTCCTGCCATTTAGTTACTAATGATAGTCATTTGAGGTAATTGGCTTCAGTATAGGGTACTGTGAATTTTGAACTCCCAGGGATAGGCTATTCTAGCTCTCTGATGCCTCAGAATGCTCAAATCTATAAAAAGCTCTATTTTTACAGCCAGCTTTGTTCCAAAGCTTAAGTTATCAAAGCTACCACTTCTGGACAAGGCAGTCAGAGACATCTAAGAAATCTGGGGCTGCAGTTGTCTATTTTGTAAGAGTCTCAGTCTTATTAAATCAGATCTTGTTGACAGGAAAAGCATTATTTATCCATATGGGTTTGATTAAGTAAAAGATTAATTTTCAAGCACAACATTGAGACATCTTTTTAACTTTTCCATTTTTGCAAAAAAACTTTCCTCCTGTGATTTGTTGTGTGTCTGTGTCTTATTGAGAAGAGAAATCCTTGTTTATCACTGTTTTTTCTCCATGTGCTGAGGGCTTGGGGTGAAAAAATAAATTTTAAAAATATCTTCTTTATATGGTTTACTTAGAGCAGCGATGATGCATCAGTGCTTGAGCTACAGAAGAGTTGAACGAAAGATTTGTCTAATTTGTTTCCTTTACAAATCTGCCTATCTGCTGACTCTACATAGTTTATAGTGTTGTTAAACTGTAGTCTGTGGGGACATGGAAGCTCATCTATGATTGATATAAATGTCTGTCCATCTATCTGTCTGTCTATCTATACAAAGTAACAGTATCATGACTGTATTTCGAAGTAAATGGTAATTATACCCAAGAATCTTGATTATTGTCTGGGGTCTTAAAAAATTTAGAAATATGTCTACAGGATTTCATAGATTAAAGAATTTCAGATGTCCTCATGAATTTAATGGTTAAACTTATGGGAAATTAAGGCTAGCTATCCTATCAAAAAGAAAGGGAAAGGTAGCCCATTGAAACTGGTTATGCAGGGTTGTACCCCATGAGGGTCTGTCAGCCCATGCTCTTGGTCACACACTGCCTTCCAGCTGTCTTCCACATATGACATTACTGAAATATGATCCACTGCTTTGAATATTTTCTCAGTCTTCTCCAGGTAGCATCTCTAAGATTGTGTTTGTTGGTTTTTTTCCCTGGACTATCCTTTTTCAGTTTTTTCTTACCCTTCATGTGCTCTCAAATACCCTCTCTTTGCGGACTCTTGACTAACACTCCCCCCACCCTGCCCCGCCCAGTGCAACTAACTCATGACTAAAGTAAATGCTGCAACTTTCCTCAACTATTGTAAGTCTTAATCTGGCCTTTTTCTGCCCACCCCACCCTGCTTCATGACACATGTGGAAGGCAGATTTCCTTCCCTCTTCCAGCAGGAAAAACTTTGCTTCCTGTCACAAATGGCATGAAAGGAAAATGATAAAATGTGCAGGTACTCAGAGCAAGGATCTACAGTAAGAAATCAATGGTTTGGCTGTAGCAGCTATGGTACCCCTGATCCATGTGTATGAATGGAGAAAGGTAGACTATCAGGTCTTGGTGATGTTCATCATGTCAGATCCACATTTGTTACCAAGTATGGGTTCTGTCATTGATGGTAACTTACAGTCTGTTTATCTACAGTGATAAATTTAAGGCTTAGTTTCTGAACCTTTGTATGCTGTTAAAAATATCGTAATCTGATAGAATTCAATAAAAGACAGAGAGGTACAGTTATTTTGCTGATTCACCCTGCTAGCCACACTGATATAATCCCCTGGATCCATGCCAGGAGTGTAAAAATGACTGAGTTTCTCTCTGGCAAAGAAGACTCCATATGCTTTATGGACAGTAAAGTTCAGGAAGATTATGTCAAGATTTATATCTGCGGTTATTTAAGTTAATGAGGGGAATCTATCTAGGGGGATTGTATGTAGGAGATCCAGTTGAATTAACTGTTTTAAGAGCAGGATGGAAGCCTATCAGGTTGCATATGTTACTAGACTTTTTCTTCTGCTGTTTGTAGAGAAAGCAAAGTTACATTTCATTTTTGTCCTCCTAATCATAATTCTACTGAAGAAAAAAAAGAATTTTGGATTTATGGGATTTTATGTTTGGGACTACAAATGTTATGGGATTACAAAAAATTCCTTCTGCTTTAAGATTTTAAAGTTTAAGAGCCTAAAAAAAGTAGTTATTACAAGTGGGAATGCAAAAGTCAGATGAAGATGTCAATTTACTAGGAAAAATCACATTAAAAAATGGAGCTACAAAGTCACTCTACTTTTATAATTATGATAAATTAATTATATTAATGCAGTCCATTAAACATTCCATTTACACATCAAAACTTTGGCAGGTGGAAGAGTTCTTAATCTGATGGTTTAATATTTCTATTATTTATTTATTTATTGGTATCCATTTACATTCAACACTGCATCTGTTCTGGGACTCTGTACAGATGCTTGCCTGCTGTCTTTTTGCCAAACTGGAAGTGGTCCCACCTCAACAGTGTAAGTACTGGGAGAGAAAACAATCAGGAAAAACCTCTGTTCTCCCAGTCACGGGCAGGTACAAAGGCAATCACTGAGCTAGCCTGAGGTCTTGTCAAATACAAAGTAACATTTAATATCTTGGGAGGAAGGAGAAAAATTAAATTTTAATTATTTACTGTATTCAAGTAGTGCATGGTTTCTTATCTGAAGTCACAAAGGCAATGATTAAATATAATTGAGTGAGTAAATGTGTGTGACAATTCCAGAATAACTGAATCTACCAAAATGATAATATTGTGACAGCAGTACAGAGTTGCATGCAGGTATTGTGCAAGAAAGTCTCGTGTTAAACTTTGTATGCTAACTGATCGTGTTAGTAGAGATATAGCACTGAAAGCAACAATCAGGATCAGGGATTCTCTGTACTGGGCACTGTTGCACTGGTTGTTGGTTATGTCAATGTTGAGGTTAAGCATGTCTCACTTTGCAAGACTGGGGACTTCTGTAGTAAGACATTTGCTTATTCCAGAGTATTGCTGGGGTAAATTGGTGAGGTGGACAAAAGAAGTTTTAATGTCTGATTCAATGGGTAGAGAGGGATACGTGTATTGCCCAGCTGTGCGCATCTCAGTGTAGTCGCCCCAGCCTACATTTATTAGGCTCTCTACTGTTAACAGAGAAGGAAAGGGATATGTTCCCAGTCATCATCTGAAACAGTCTATTTCTGTTCAGGTTCAGCAGATGGATTAAGTGGTTTCCAGAACTCATATGTTATGTCAGACCCAGGGCGGCTAATAACTAAAATTAGAGCTCTTGTGTAAAAGTAGACACATTCTGTGTAGTGACTTCCAGCTGAGAAACATAGGGTTTTTATCCAGGAATATATTGCTTTTCTTGTGAAGTTGTCCAAAAATAACCCAGACCCAAACAAACCCCAAACAAGCTATCATTATCAAAACGGTGCATATTTCTGAAAATGTAGAGATGACAGCACTCCAATATTTGTTTGAATATGTTGAATAGAAGTGAATGTTTTTGGGTGAAGGCATAAAGGTCACTAGATTGCTCTTTGTTTTAAGATAGCTATATCAAAGCATAAAAAAAGGAAATGCTTCAGCATTTCCAAAATATTTCCAAAAACTTTTCAGCTGCTCTCAGAAACATGGTTTAGGTGAATTTTTACTGAAGTTGAATTTTAAAATTGTGGATGAGGCTTAAAAAATCGTCTTTGTCTTATTGATTTGCTCTATTCTCATGTTCTAGTCCCATATGCAAAAATGCCCCACTTCCCTGAACTTCCCACCCAAAAAAGCAAAAGCAAAAACCTTATTCCTTTCATTGTTTTTTCTTGAACTGAATCACATAGCCATTTTGTTAGCCATGGTCATCTTAGCTTAATTATTCTGCTCAGGAATTAGCATAAAAAGCAATAATCAGAACTCAGTGAACTGGGTTTAGTTTTCAGCATGTTTCCTGCTAATGCTATCTTTATTAACTTTCCCTTTCATTGGAAATGTAAACGTCTCAATGAATTGGTAGTACGTCTGTGTTCTGAGCCCCTTTTTAAAGCTAATACTGTATAAACCTCTGCTCCCTGTGGTCAACAGGCAGTTGATTCTTGCTGTTGTCACAAGTGTGTGTGTGTATTTCAAGATAAGTTGATAATATTAGCTTGAATCAGAGTGGGTGAGACCTAGGCACTGGAATAAACGTGGGAAGGTAAAGACAAGGAAGAGGAGAAGGAGGGGCTGAGAGGAAGCAGATGTAAAAGGAGCAGAGGGAAAGAAAACATTGAAAAGTTGGTCAGAAAATGACTATCGAGAGAAATTGGAACTTGCAGGTACTGAGGACAAGAAGCACATAAGAAACCCTCAGAGTGAAGTGCTTTCTTAGAAACAGTAGTACTACAGCCACATTGATTTGCTGAAGGGCTCTTCTGGTAGCAGTAGGATTTGGGAGCAAAGCTCATTTGCTTGGGTAGTTGAGCATGCATGTGACAGGAGAAGGGCCAGGCTGCTCAGATCTTCCCTTCTCAGCACCCCTGATGGTACTGGCAGGTAGCTGTCTCCCTTGCTCTTCCTGCTGTGATCCCATTCAGTTGCTTACTACTTATTGTTCCTATTTTCTATTTTGTTTCCCTTTACACATCTTTTTTTAAATTAATTTTTTTACTTTTCAGTCATCTGGCTTGTTTCCTTTCTTCTCTGCAGTTTGATTTCCCTTTTCCATCCAACAGAAAAGTTAGTTGGGGTAGAGGCACCTATTGATTGATGTTTTCTTCTGCAGTTTGATTTACTAGAGTAATGACAACAGGTTAGGGCAGTACAAACACTTCTGTGCAGAAGTGTGATCCCACTTGGGAAGGCAATCATGTCTTTTAGAGTAATATCTAATCTGGGAGAGGAGGAGGTGGGTCTGAGATGTTTTATCTCGTTTTCCTTGAATATTGCAGTCCTCTGTGGTTTTGCCATTTTCGCTCTAGACTGCATGTCCTTCAGGACTCCCAAGTTGAACAACATTTGACTTGCCCTGCAACAGTCCTTGAGGGAACAAAATAATTTGTCTTAAAAACCTGTAAGTGAAGACTAATCTATGTATCCGGATGACCATTTATTCTACAGATCTCTGAATATGAAAAAGATATTGAAAGCTGTAGGGATTAGGGGTGACATTTGTTTTTGTTTTGCCTTTCTTGGTATGGTTCTCTTGAGTTATTTCCAGTTTACCTGGATGAGACAAAATCCTACGATAAAGAGTGAGTAGTCTGTTGTAGCTCAGTATATATATACGTATCTCTCCTCTCCTTGAGAAGGGTTATCTAATCTAGGCAGTCAAGAAGACCAGCTGCTAGTAAAAATTTATTTTCCCAGTTGGTTTTCAGCAAGGAATTCTTTTTATATCATATAGAGAGCTTTTAAGGCTGTGAATAGAAAATCTGATTCTACTTTTTAAAAAAATTGGCATCTGTCATTTTAAAGGTTGTGGGGTGACAGCTTGTTGACTGCCATAAACCAGAACACTTATGTTTTAAATTCTTGAGTCACAAATGAAGTACAGGACAAGAGAGAAAAAGAAAAACGAAACTAAATTGGGCAAAACCAAGGAGAATGAAGAACAGGCTAGCAGCTGGCTCATGGCTCTACACAATATACAGCTGATTAATGGTTACAGATGAAGTTTTATTTCCATTCTGAATTCAATGTATGTGTTAAATAAATTAGTAATCTCATCAATATCCTCTTGACTTAATTTACTTTGTACAGCAGGAGCACTCCTGATTCTCTTTTTAGCTCTGTTTGCACAGTGCTCTGATGGGGAACCACTTGCTGGCAGTGGCAGAGAGGAGGTGTGCAGGGGAGCACCTCCAGGGACTGCAGAAGAACATTGACTTCTGGACAGCAATTAGAGCACATCCAGCATACACTGTTGCTGTTTTGGCGTTCCTGCTTCTTAACCTGAAAATCTGGTGTATAGCCAACATAATAGTAAGTTGTTTCCCTCTGTCCTTGGCTGCTGCTTTTCTGCCTTATTGAGGCCTGGTAGTGAGATTTCTAACACACTGTTTTCACAGTGCAATGGAAAATGTGAGCTTTAAGCTGGGTTTGATTGCTCATTAAAGTTGGCAGAAGCAGTTTTAACTCTGTGTCTGTGAGGATGTAGCCACATTGCATTGTGTTTTCATCTGCCAGATAGAAAGAAAAATAAAAATAGCTTATTTTTGCAGGGATCTGAGCCCTGAGAATTCTCTAACAAATTTTTGTGTGTACCTGGGAGCTAAAGATGCAAGAACAGAAAATATGGCTTACTCAGCTGCATTGCTAAACAAATGGCATGTCTAGAGGGAGCCGCAGTCCAATATGCTTCAGTGCTGTGGTATCCTTCTGTGGACCTTTCTATAAAGAGTCCTCAGTATAATAAATAGACATTTTATGATAAACAGTATTCCTTTAAAACAAAACTTAATCAGATATTATGGATGCCTAGAATAAACTGACAGAAACTTTGCAGTCAGGAAGAAAATTGCAAGCACTTTGGATTAATATAATTGAAATTTCCTGAGGAAACCTAGAAGTTCTTTTCAGGAACTTTTCTTATAGTAGTCCTTATTCACTAGAAAAATAATTGTTTAAGGAGACTAACGAAATAGCATGCTACTTTATAAATATGGATAGTCATAACTAATAAAAAAAAGTAAAATCAATAGTAGAAGCAGAAAAACATTACCCTAAGGAAGAAAAAAAATAGTATCTCTTATCTTAACTATGATTACATTAAATAATCCACAGTCACTGAACAGAACAAATAATTCCAAACTGGTTTTGGCCCTGTTCATTACCCTTCAGATAGCAGTAGAGAGGAGCTGGTCCATTTAAGCCAAAAAAGTAATATTAATGTATTCATTGGTGAACATGAGAAAAATCTGTTGGAATAGAAAAGGGCCGAAACAGTTGGATGGGTTTAGGACATGTATATCTTGAAGCAGAGGCGCAGAATGAGGAGGTAAAACAGTTCAGTGCAGGCACCAATAAGTGGAAGAAATGTTCATTTTAATGCACAGCTTTATATGACATCTATGTGAAATTGGCAATATTTAATACAGAAAAGACACAGATGGAGGGTGAAGTGTTCAGTAATAGGTGTGGTATAAGTCTTACTAAAATTAAAATGACAGAATGATTTGTCAACTCTCCCCCCCAACAAGCTTCTGTTTATAGTATGAATTACAACACCAATGGAACAGAAAAGTACAAAAGTTATTCTTTATCTTCCTAAAAACATGGTTCAGCAAGCAGCAGTTACTTGGAATAAAGACTAGAAATTTGACATGAGCAAAAGTAACAGTAGTTCAGAGCAGTCAATTATATGAAAACGAAGCAAATAGCAAGAACGGATTACATCAAGCTGGAGCAGCACCTTGAAAAACTATCTAATTTTCATCCAGCCTGGGTTTATGCAGAGTACGCAGAAACAACGGAGTGGATTATCTGCCATAAAGGAAGTGAGCAAGGTTGCGTAGTGAACAGTGAGTATATTCCCCCACAACCCAAAGGCTCTGCAGTACTCACCTTGGTCTCTTCCCTTTGTGGCAGTACTAAAACCTTTCTTTAGGCTTCTTGTGAATTATGCCACACAGTTCCTCCATATGTTCTTCCCTTCCTGCCAAGTTGTCTCCTCCTGTTGCAGCACTAAACAAAACTACCATGCTGCAACAAGGTTTTCCCACACAAGGTTCCAAAAGTTCATCTACCGTCCGTGCTGTTTCTTCATCCTCCTCAGGCCAGTCCACCCTGCTTCTTGCCTCTGCTGCATCTGGGTTCCTGGCTTCTCCTCCAGCCAGCCTCTCCTCATCCAGCCCCCCTTGTTCTCTCAGCTTCTCCTGGGGCTTCTCCTTGTCTCTCCTACATCCCTAGACTCTTCTTCATGCAGTCTCCTCTCTTCATCCAGTTCTCCTCTTCCACCAGTGCTGCCTCTCTTCCAGGCTCCTCAGCGCTATTTAGCTACTTAGCCTGAACAAGCCACAGCTGTACATTATCCATATCAGCCAACCCACCACCCCAGAAGCAAGCCCATAACCGTATATTATCAATGTTAATTAATCCTCTACAGTTCCTCTACATCCTCCTGTTCCTGTAGAACTATTTTTCTTCCTGGCTATATGTTTTTGGACTCTAGCTGCAGTTGTCTAAGGTGCTTTCATCTCCCAGATGCCCATCTACCCCTGGTAAGCGCCCTGCTTGTTTTAAATGTGCCAGTACTGGGATTTCCAGTCTGAGCATAAGTATAATCCTGATGGTACGTGACAGAATACTTTTGATTTTGTGGCATTCAACTTCTGTTGAGAAATTTAGCAAGGCATTTTTTACCCACTCCTTTTTGTGATAGACCTGCTTCCCACCTTGTATCAAATCCATTAGGACAATCTGCTGCAGTTCAAATTGACAAACATGGACTTCAATCCACTCTGCTGAGTATTCTTTTTACCTTGTGAACTCCACTGGATAAAGCCTGGTCCAAACCATCTCTTGGCCTTTAGTTTCCAGCTTGATTGTTAGCCCCTCAGATGCTGCTTTAGCCTCTGAGCAGCTGAGCAGCTGCAGTGTGTTTACTTCTGCTGTGCAACAGCAGCGAACAGAGTAGGTCTGAGGACAGCAAGTTGGGATCAGTAACATCCTTCACCGCTGTAACAAAATCTGACTGTCTGGTAGTGTCCTGGCATTAGCTATTGCTCGTGTTTTTTGAGAGTTAGATTATAAATTTATTCACTATTTCATGAATTAAGAATTATATGCTTCCAACTACAGTGTGTAGCGAAAGTAAAATTTTGTGGCACAGGTACTGAACATTAGCTAGTCATGGGAGGTGTCAATATCAATACAGCAATGCAAATACCTGTCTTAGGGTGGTTTGCGGCAGCATTCTGTGCACTGGGCCAAGTTTGCCTATGTAAGCTGTTTGGCAGACTACATTGTAAATGGTTTTCATTACTAGTGAAACTTTTCTGCCATCTTTTTAATGAGTTGACTTAATGTGAATAACGACATTTATTGAAACAAGTTTAATTTAATTTGCTAAGGAGTTGACATGAAGAACTCATTATTTGCTCGGAGAATTGCTTTTGTATAAGAAAGTAACAAAATACCATAATGACCTTTTCAGGAAAAACATACTTCTTTTGTCTCTTCTGGTTTCTTTTACAATTTTACTCAGAATAGAAAAGGAATGAAGAATAAAAGTCGTAACACTAGGTAGCACTTTACGCCTTAGCTCTTTTTAAAGTATGTTTTTAAATATTCTTTTGGTTCCATTACGCAGTAAGATGTATTTTGGAAATATTTACCATGGAGGCTTTATACATAAACTCAGCTCATGAATTTCAGCTTCAAGAAGCATGTGAAGGGGGGAAGGTTGCCTTTCCCTCCATTTCAAAACCTTTCTTTTGATCACTGCTGTGATTTTTAATTGTACCATGGCTATGTCATGCACCTTTCAGTTGTCTAAAGATCAAGCTATGTTGTGTGGGTTTTTTAAAAGAAATATCAGTTATGGAAAGCTAAATCAAAGCTATGTTGGGCTGTACTTTTTGGCAGATACAAGAGAGGTGGTCCTGGGACGAACCACAGAATGATTCCAGCATCCTTTCTTTCCTGATGTTACTTCTTTCGGTGATGAAATTGATCCATTAGATCCATAACCATAACAGATTCACTGAGATGCTGTCGCCCTTCATGCTCATCTTCAGCCGTTCTGGCTTTGCTGCTGATGCTTTATCATAGAAATGAACGAAACATTAGAAACAACATCACAACCTGATGTGGTCTGCTAGGGTTCCCCTGTAGGCTTCCCTTTCCTACGGTTTATCACAGCAGCATCATTATGCAAATGGTGCCTAACAATCTTTCTCCACCACTGGTTCCCACTGCTGCCTAAACTGGTGGCTGTCTTCTTAGACCCCCTCCAGGCCTTTTACAGCTTCACCAGCCAACTAGAGTTTTGCATTTCTTTCTACTCCTGACATCATTGCACTGCAGTATCTCAGCATTTTGGTTCACATGTTCACTTTATCAAGATGATCTCCTGTGGCCTGAGGCTTTCATCTGTCTTTTCTTCTTGGGATCATCCAGCTACATTTTGCCTATATGTACTACTCTTTTGGCTTCTAACATCTAATATCTTAGCCTTCTCTCTCATCCAAATCCTACTCTGTTGTTCACTGTCACATGTCTAAATATCATCCCTTTTGTGATGTTTTAATGATTCCTGAAGTCTCTTAAACTGCAGCAGTTTTCAGATAGGTGGAATTATACAGGTGCAAGGAGCACTGTTGACTTCAAAGAGATTTTCTACTTTTTTTTTTTTTTAAGATTTGTCTCTATAAAGCTAACTGCAGGGTTAGCATTTTTAATTGCATGCTTCCAGAAATAGGGACTATATTCTTTTTGTCTGTGTTCTAGAAAACGCATAGTATACTGATTCTGTGCAATTGTTTCTACTTTTCCTAACAGGACTGTGCTGGGTTGACCCTGGCTGGATGCCAGGTGCCCACCAAAGCTGCTCTGTCACTCCCTCCTCAGCTGGACCGGGGAGGGAAAATATAATGAAAGACTCGTGGGTTGAGGTAAGGACAGGGAGAGATCACTCAGGAATTGCTGTCATGGGCAAAACAGACTTGACTTGGGGAAATCAGTTTATTATCAATCAGATCAGGGTAGCATAATGAGAAATAAGAACTACATTTTAAAACACCTTCCCTCCACCCTCCCTTCTTCCTGGGCTTAACTTCACTCATGGTTTTCTCTACTTCCTCCCCCCGCGTGGTGCAGGGGGACAGGGAATGGGGCTTGTGGTCACTTCATCACACGCCCTTTCTACCACTCCTTCCTCCTCAGGGGGAGGACTCCTCACACTCTTCTCCTACTCCAGCATGTGAGGTCCCTCCCATGGGACACAGTCCTCCACAAACTTCTCCAATGTGAGTCCTTCCCACAGGCTGCAGTTCTTCACAAACTGCTCCAGCGTGGGTCCCTGCCACAGGGTGCAGCCCTTCAGGCACAGACGGCTCCAGTGTGGGTCCCCCGTGGGGTCACAGGTCCTGCCAGCAAATCTGCTCCAGCATGGGCTCCTCTCTCCATGGGGCCACAGCTCCTGCCAGGAGCCTGCTCCAGCATGGGCTTCCCAGGGGTCACAGCCTCCCTTGGGCATCCCCCTGCTCTGGCATGGGGTCCTCCACGGGCTGCAGCTGGATATCTGCTCCACCATGGACCTCCATGGGCTGCAGGGGGTCAACCTTCCTTACCATGGTCTTCTCCACAGGCTGCAGGGGAATCTCTGTCCTGGTGCCTGGAGCACCTTCTCCCTCTCCTTTTTCACTGACCTGGGTGTCTGCAGAGTTGTTTCTCTTGCACATTCTCACTCTTCTGCTGCAGTTGTAGTTGCACAGCAGCTTTCCCCTTCCTGAAATATGTTATCCCAGAGGTGCTACCACCATCACTGATGGGCACAGACTTGGCCAGCAGTGGGTCCATCTTGGAGCCAGCTGGCACTGGTTCCATTGGACATAGGGGAATCTTCTGGCATCTTCTCACAGAAGCCACCCCTGTAGCTCCTCCCCTACCAAAACCTTGCCATGCAAACCCAATACACCCAGAACATGTTTTTCCTGCATGTACCTAGAAATACGGAGCGATAGTTGCAGGTTATGTTAGTACACGAGAGGAAATGAGTTACCTATTTCTCCAAGCCAGTTTTGTGTTCTGACTTCCCTGTGTTTTGACACCTCTGTGTAACAATAAGCCTGTCTGCCTTGAGACGCCACATGGTGTCTGAGTGCAGCATCAGGTGACACAGATCTGATGTGGTTCACAACTCTGTAGTTTCCTCCATGTCTGAGGCTGGATCTCTGCAGAACAGGGAACACATGCTCTCCCCTGCATGTAGGTTGGAGTCAGCATAATTCATCACTGGCACTTGAAGTGAAACCTTTTATATTGCTTCAAGCTTAGTAGTTCAGAATCAATCATGCACTATTCTGCCTGCATTTTTACACAAGGAGTCCTTTAACTTTTTGTAGCTCCACAGAGCTGTCTTTTTTTGCAGTGCATCCTACCTCCACTCCAGCAGTGGGGCCTGCACATGCAGTTGCCAGTTATACGTTCCACTGCTCAGTTGTCAGAAATCCTGATTTGTCACAGCACTACCAAACTAGCAGGCTGCAACAAGGCTTTTACCATCACATACCAGCCCTCTCATGCCTTGGCACCACCATCAGTCTCACACAAGATTTCAAAGGTTCATCTACTGTCCGTGCTGTTTCTTCTTCCTCTTCAGAAGCTAGTCCACCCTGATTCCTGCCTCTGCTGCATCTAGGTTCTTCTTTCTCCTGGCTCGTCTTACAGCCAGCCTCTCCTCATCCAGGCCCCCTTCTTCTCTCTGCTACCTCCGGGGCTTCTCCTTGTCTCTCCTACATCTGGGGCTCCTTTTCATCCAGTGCTTCTCAGTGCTATTTAACTACTTAGCAGGAACAAGCCACAGCTGTACATTATCCATATCATCCAACCCACCGCCCCTGAAGCAAGCCCACAACTGTATATTATCAATGTTAATTAACCCGCCTTCATTACTCTGCAGTTTCTCTACACTGATTCTTCATTGACTTGCATCACAAGAAATTATTTACATCACGCAGGTGTGAGAAGTAAATCAGCACTGGCACCCATTGCAAGTGTTTGAGGTGGTTGCATTGCCTTCAATGAATTGGCTTGCTTACTGACTGTAAGCTTTACTAAACGAGAGAGGAACAACTGTAAGGTTTGACTTACCCTTTTTTAATGTCTTTTGATTACTTATTCAGCTACTTCTGTCATCTCCTGTCCTGGAGGAAAGTAGGGATTTAGCTAATGAAAAAGAATGGATTATCTGTAACAGCAAAGATTCCACTTATCAATGAGGTTTTTGCCTCCTAGGCAGCTCTGTTGTTCCTGTGGTTGAACAACGTGGATGTGAATGAACAGCAAACGATGGATTACTTTCAAATTTTGTAATTTTTTGTCTGCGTGCACATGCCATTGGCTACCCTTTTTATTCTAAACATAAACCATCAATAGTTTAAGTAAATACAGCATGTTAAGCAGAATGTATAAAGCTAGTGTAATGTCTTATGTAGGCACTCATATTTAAACCTGCTTTATTTTGATTTAGTTTGTGCTCCCAAGTACAAGTGTAAAATAAACTGCTGAATTCCTATCTAAAATGTAAATTCCTTCAACACTTTATATGTATATATGTATATGTCTATCTATGTATATCTAAACATATCTGTAGGTTATTTTTTTTCCTTGTTAACTACTTACTTTGCAAATAAGAAAAAAAACCCACCTAGGTAAGCCTGAACTATCTAATATGTTTCTATATACCCCCCGAGAGAAGTCAAAAGTCTTTCTGGTTTAACTCTGCTTATGGTTAGCATGGCCTTTCTCAGCATAGATGTTATATTGTCTCACGTAGTTGCGGGATTTTGGGTGGGCAGTGTGCCACATTCTGAGAGGCTGCTGAACCTTGCAGATCTCAAAGCCTTAGATTCAAATTCAGTGGAGGCTTGGGCAGTGTACTTTGTATGCTTCATAAAAGAGTTGCTAATTACAGAAAATATGTAGTCATGTAATGTTTTAAGTCTCCACGATAGTTGAGTTTGTCTAACAGGAAACTTGTGAAAAGACTGAGTTAATTGGGAAAGTCTGAGATTAAATTAGAGAAATATGCATGGTTATTTGTAAAAACATGTTGTCTGAAAGTACAATTTATCTGAACATTCCCGTTTTTTGTGATTTTCTATACAATTTGTAATGTAATTGTGATGGCAAAACCCTAAAGGTCTGAATTCTGGTGGGATTTTTTTGCCACAGGATACATCTTATTATTTTAAATTCTAAATAGTTTCTGTAGTGGTAAAAGTAATATGCATAGAAGCATCCTTTTTGTCCCTTTACTGAAAGCATGGTCAAACACTGGAACAGGCTTCCTAGAGAGGTGGTCGATGCCCCAGCCTGTCAGTGTTTAAGAGGTATTTAGACAATGCCCTTAATAACATGCTTTAACTTGTTCAGCCATTATTGTATGTCCCTTCGCATTGAAATAGTCTATTCTATTCTATGTATAAGCAGGCAAATACATAATTGTTCTGAAATGACGTAACAGGAGTAGTGAGGCTCAGAGACACAGACTAAAAAGAGCACTTAGTGGGTGTTTGAGCAGTTTAGCAGTCTGTCTGTTACTGAAATTCACTAACCATAGATAAATAGGCGTGATGCCTTAACTTCTTCAGATGCCCATAATTTGTAAGAGTTTTAAAGACAGTGGTGTAGTTTGAAAGTATTTTACTTTAATAGTTTTTGTAGGTAATATGGTTCAGGTTCATTGTTGATGTAAATATCAACATTTCAGCAGGTATATGTCCAGCTCAGAGATGAAGATCCTGTGAACAGTGATTTTTGCTTTTGCACTTGTCCATCTTTTTCTTCCCATGGTGGGTAATTTCAGCTTGTGCAGTTAAAAAAGACAGTACTTTACATTTCTGCTGGAGAATTTTCTTTCTTTTTTTTTTTTTTTTTCTGCTTTCATTTTTTATTAGAATCAACTTGGCTTTTTACTTTTCAATTTTGAGGTGTAACAGTTTACGGTTGAATTATTCTCCCAACTTTCAATTCTGCATGTACTGAAGCTGCTTAGAAGCAAAAACAAATAGAGAAGATCAATTTTTATGGCACTGATGCAAAATGCATGTGTTGTGTTTGATAAATGTGTCACTCCCCACAAGGCAACAAGATTCATTGAAAGGCTGCCAAATACATTATATGAAGTTTGGACCATAGGATTGTTTGAGATTTTTGCCAGACTTTTCAATTATGACTTCTGCATCCAGTGCAAAACTCATTTTATATCAGTAAAAATACTTAAACAGTGATAAAATAGTCCCATGAATCCTTTACTGTGTGGTCAATTCAGTTTTCCAAATGGCAGATCACAGATATCATGTGAAATAATATTTAAAGTAGATTTCCCTGCATGTAACTGATTTCTTATACTTTTGTTAGAACTTCTGCAATTTATTATATTGTCCTACAGTGAAATGATTTACATATTTATTTAAACACTCAAATTCAAGGGTTTATTTCCTCTTCCTCCTGTTAATTTTTCTCATGTATATGGTATATGGAGGAAAGATAGCTGAACTCTAAACTCTTACAGATAGTCCATGCAAACTGCTCTGTGTAAAGCCCATGTAAAGCTGGAGATTCTTCCAGTATCCTGGGATTAGGGAACAGTTTCACTGTTTATGCCATGTAAAACATCCGTTGATCAGTCGTTAGCCACCATTAATAATAACGCAGTTTGTGATTTCACTGGTGGTTTAGTGTGTAGAAGTGATTACTTAAATCACTTAGGAATTACGTAACGCAGTGAAAAATGCTATGTTGTATGAATATCTGAAAACATTTTATACATAGCCTGAGCTTTTCCTTCTGACATAATGTATTTGAGACACCAATTAATTTTAATAGGATTGGCTATGACAGGCTGTTCTTTGCATTTTGGTATGTGCAAAGGCCATGTTATAAAACTCTTGTACATATAATTGTATTGGGTTTTCTGAAATCATAGACTCCAGTTTGGCAATTACAGATAATTTTTGCCTCTGCAAGAAAATTCTTTGAATTTACATAGAGTCGCATTTTTTCAGGGCGTTGTTTCCAGAGTTTATATGTATGAATTAGGTTTCTATTGTGGATGCAACACATTTGTTCTGGCAGTTCCAGGAAAAACAAGGTACTGAAAGCACTCTGGGAGCAGAATTATACTATTGCTGGGTAATCAAGACCTTAGCCTTCAGCTGCAACGTGGAAGTAGCATGGCTACTATGGCTATTTGCGCAAATCACCCTATTTCTTGGTAAAGAAAGGAAGGGGACCAGACCAGATAACAAGCTCTGAGGCAGCACAAAACACTGAAGTGATACATGTTATGGTGCAAGTGCTACCATATTACTATAAAATAATGGGAATATTGCACTCATTGAGCTCTAAGCTTCCTGGAAATGTCATTCCCTTTGATCTTCCACCTGAATAGTGGAAGAGGGGGGTGGGTTGTTTGGTGGGAGGTCAGCACTAACACCTGTGCTTTTTTACAGTAAGTCTTATTTTGTTGGTTATTTATATGACTGGAGGTTTTACCCCTTATTTTTCTGCTATTACGTTATATTTGTTTTCCTTTAGGGCTAAGAAATACTAAAATGAAACTCTGAGCCTGAAGTCTACCCACATTAATATTAAATAGTTAATTGCATTTTTTTCAGCAACATAACTTGTATTAACTTTCTCATGACAATCTAGTAAGACTCAGTCTTTTATCTTTTATTTTTTTAGCTACTGAAGTAGACCCAGAGAAATAAATTCCATTAGTCACATGCTTAAAGCAAAGTAAGTATGAATGCACTCGCAGAGGCAGGATATAAATGAGGATACCAAATAACATGCTGTGAGGAAAATTAATATTTTTAAAAAGGCTATGGATGACGGTATTTAAAACGAAGCATATAAACAAGGAACTCTCCCTTCTATCTCCTTCTCCACCCTCCAATAAAAATGAAGCAAATTCCTTGAAAATGAAGGTGTCACATATAAAGAGATGTATTTAATTCTGTAAATATAATTATCCATTTTTTTTTCAAATGCTTTCATTTATTTTTGTTTGGCATTCCTAGCAATGGATATTTGGACCATAATAATATCTCTTTTTCTCACGTTACTTGCATTTTAAAAGTTTTTCTGTAATGAGGGGAAAAATGATGTGCAAGAATTAAAAATGAAGAAAAATGAGTAAAAGTATCTGCAACCATCCTCCTAGATACATGTACTTTGCAGTATACCTTGGGTGGATAAGGCATATAATAAATCCATGATTGAGCACAACTGAGCCAACAAATTATTTACAAATTACAGACACTGGTAGGAACTGATTTTTTGTAATGAATCACAAACTTTCGTCTTATACTGCTCTGTTTTTGCTTCATAGCTCCAGGTACCAACAGTGTTGTATAAATGAAATAAATATGGACAAGTGGTGTTATATCAAATTTCCCAAGCAGATATTTATGATATATGTAGCCACTCATTTTCTTGCCATTAATAAGGATCTGTTTGATAACAATCAGTAAATATTTTCACAGCTCTTTGATCATGTAAATGCTGTAAAATGCTCAGCATTATTATGCAACTAATTAGCTCATAAATATTTGCTAAATATATGCAAATGATAATGGGATGTAAATATGCATAATTCTAAACAGTGCTTGAACAGTCATGTATATTTAATTTAAAATATATTTTATTTGCAGTGAAGTTTTAGCATCCACATTGTAAAATGTGCATTCACACTTAGCAGATGATATAAATATACGTGCTCTTTAGGAAGGGGGTGCCTATAACTTTGGTCCTGTTTACTGTATCTTGAAATTATAGCCTGATGAAGAAAGCTTATTCTTTAAGATCTTGTTCTTTGGTGCTAGTAGAAAGCCTGTCCCATATTATCCTGCCTTCCAGGCATTGTATGTTTTGTGTCCACTAGCCACTAGCTAGCTATATTCTCCCAGATACATTACTGTGTGTCTAACACATTATTCATTTCTTCAAGTCAGACTTGTGCTATAGGATATAAATGGCTAAGGCAGAACTTTTATTGGATGTAGAAGTCTATGTCCAAAACCGAATTTCAGAAAGAGCTTTCTCATCTGGCATTTAATACTGCACACAGTAGTTTCCCAGATGCCAAGTGCTGCTTCTGTAAGCTTTTGCACAATAACTCTAATCTTGGCAATGATGCATAGTTCAGCTCCTTGCTTATGCCTTAGTCTAACTGGGACCCAGAAACTGTGCTTTCCTTGTAAGTTCTTCATGGGATGCAAAACATGACCAACTTGCCATGAACAGCAGGATCAGATACAGTGACTGTAGTCACCTGAAGGAGAGCAGGATGGCAATATATTGCTATTGATTAACAGTTTACTCTGTAGAGCCGGAAAAGTGAGATGTATCATGGCCTTTGTCTAGAAAGTTTCAGCTCTGCTACCTCAATAATACATAAACCAGCTTGGACACGAAGGAGGTGGAGGTAATTCAAATTTAGTTTGTCTGGGGCTATTCAGGTGTCATGTTTGGTCACTCTTTTGGTCTTGTATCTGAAATAAAGAGAATATTTGGAGAGGATTTTCCAGTGAGGTGTAGAAGAGGTTTTGGTACTGGTGATCAGTGTTACTTGGTGTGGCAATTGAGGCACGGACTTTGCAAGGATGTTGAAGCAAAGACCTTCATTGTTAGTTACTTACAGCTTTTATAAGTTTATACTCCACACACGCACTGCTAAAAGCTTTATTATTGATCAAACTCTACTGTCCACATGCCCAGCCACTGTTCGCTATAGGCTACTCTCTGCTGTTCACGCTGTCTCCTTATCTTCTAGAGGTGAGATCACATTCCTCCTTTGTCTCTGTTTCATCCAGGTTTCTTCTCATACTCCCTCAAAGTTATTTACTTCTTTGCTGCAGGATAACAGCTGCACATCGTCAAAGCAAGGTCACAGCTGCACATTATCAAGGTTAAAGCCACTGCCTCCGACCTCTATAACTTGGAACTTATTTCTGTTCTTTGGGAACACAAAGGAGTTGAACTTGGAGAAAGGTATATGCATTTTGGTGGCTGAGACCAGTCTTACTATGAGATAGAGCAGCAATTATCTGCGTGTTAAAGAAGGGCAGAAATGTATAAAACTATGGCTAACCCTGAGTGGTCCATTGTTCAACTATAAGCCACTGTTTTACAGACAGTATTATATGCTTTATAATGACAAATCAGGGCACTGATTTCTTAAAAAGGAATTTCTTGAAAGAGACTGTGCATACAGTAAAGAAGATATGATATCAAAGATCTATTATTGGGGGAGAGTTTAATTAAAATAAAATATTTTCTGATGTTAAGTAGATTATGCCCCAACAAACATAGCAAGATATTACATGTGTTTGTAGAATAATTCAGGGTGAACCTTGGGAATACTGCATTATACGATGTGCCCTCAACACAGGACCATTAAACTTTAGCTATTCAGAAAGGGTCCAGGTTTTTTTTATTAAATTTAGTTATACTAGCTCCAAATTTCTATATTTTTTCTGCATTTATGCTGCTGTTATATTTCTGGGAAAGATACTTATGAAGCATGAAGGCTTGGAAAAATGTTGTGACTGAAAGGAGGATGGTGAGAATGGGCTAGTTTTTACTATTTAGAAGGGCATGGGAAGCTGTCGTGGATGACATGGTGGCCAAGAAACACCAAATCTTTTTGCACAGAGTAGGAATTATTTTTTTTCGGAATCTTACCAGGAAGAAGGATGGCTGGATTTCTTTTCCATTGTGTCAACAGCTTCTGGAACAACTTTTTGTTTTCACCATGGATAGATATGTGCTGCAGTTGGCTGACCAGTTTAAATCCAATTTTAATCTAGCTGCTTTGCTTACAGTAGACAGGAAAGACATGGAACACAATTTAGCATAGCCTGTGTGTCTGAATATAAATGACACATTTCATTACTATTTTATTGTACTGTTGAACTCAAAAGAATAGAGTCAACTTGGACAGTTGTGTAATTTTACCTCTGATTTCAGAGCAGTTATGCACTGTTGGCAGAAATTGAGAATGGGTGTGGAAGGAAAGGTAGACAAGAAATAACAGCAAAGTGCAGGAGTTCTGGAGGGTTAGTCAGAGCAAAGAGCAAGATAAACTATGATGTATTGATGTATGGTTTTGATAAGAGTTTTAAAAGCCCTTCATGTTGATCTAATGCTACTTCATCTGAAACTAACACTGGGAAAGATGGTGCAACTTGCAAAAACCAAGCACTTGTCTGCAATGTGCAGCAGGGTTCTGCAAGAATTGTTGTTCTATAGGAAGGTATATCTCCTGTAATGATCTTATAGCAGGGCCCTTGACTTGGTCATTGACAAGAACAGGGAGGTGTCACTGTTGGTTTTCCTTGGCAGTAATTTCAGAGATGGAAGCCTCCTGGCGGGTGAGCTCTCTTGATTTGTTCTCACAATTGTTAGAGCAACAGAAGTTTGTGAAAGCAGGCTTCATTTGTGTGGCACAGATGAGCTTTTAGGAGACTGCTATAGAAATTGTTTATTAAAGCACCAAAGTACTAATTTTGCTTTCTCCAAGAAAGCAGTCTGCTGATGATCATAGTACGGTATCAAATTCTTTGTATTTTGACTGGACTTCTTTTGAATCAGGATATTTGACTCAACTTCTGCAAGCTTTTGCTTTTCCTCTGCCGAACAGGATAGATTACTTCTGTTTTTAAAGCCAGGTTGTCAGGCTACACAGCTGAACCCAATTGTCTGCCTTGGATCAGTTTTCCTTTATCTCTTGCCTATTTGGCAAAAATCTGAGAGTCCAAACAATTTTTATTTTTTTTAACCTGTGTGAGATTTTCTATTTTCATTGGTGGAATCATGACAGAAAGCATGATCTTTGTGCTGATGGTTTGAGAATTTAAATCTCTGGATTCTACTGCACTCCTCTTCTCTTTTTTTTTTTTTAATTAATTTCTAAATCTGCCTATTTTCATGCAATATTTCATTGCTGGGAAGCCTTTTACCCTTTCTAGAGTGCCTTTAACCAATTTTCGGCCCATTACCTGTTCTGCAGGATATAATCCTGCCTTCTTATTGTTACAAGATGAACTAATAAAGGCAATTACAGATCTCAGTCGTTGCCTGGTTATTTTTGATCAGGATTACTTGAAGTCATCACTGTGTTCCACATTTTGTGGGGAAAATGGCACATTCAGTGCTCTTTTGCACTTTATATTATTTCTGTTGTCCCCATGTCTGAATGGAGAGAAACATGGTGAATCTTTCTGTGAATAGCCCCTCTCCTAGTGTGGGTTTATTCCTGTATGGGTAATACTTTTTTTCAGAGCTCTCCATCCCTCACGCAGTGACTCTCACAGCTTGGTTACAGGTAGATTTGCATGAACTTCCTTTTTCTATCTCTGTTTTTGTCCTTCATTCTTCCCTTCAGTATTTGCTTCCATATATTTGACTGGAATGAAATACAAGTCTTTTGCTTGTACCTAATGGTTATGTCAGATATTTTCTGTCCTTAGAAGTAAGATTCCACCCCAAATGCCACTACTAACAAACTGGTGATTTGCACTTGCAACGAGAATAGTTTACCAAATGCAGTGAAATATTTATGTTGTAATTCACTCGTCCCCATTGTAGCAGTAACGTCGTAGATTAGAAATCAGAACGGATGACTGGGAGGAGAGGGAAGAGGAGAACAACTATGAGCAAAGTAAAAGCAACATTTTTTCCAAAAAAACCAAATTAATCCTTTCCTTCTAGGAGTCCAAATACCTGTAATCTTCATTATTTTTGCCCTACTCTCAGTATTTATAGTTGTGGCTGGGTCTGAAGTCAGGAGGAGAAAAATAATGTGTAAATTGCTGCTTCTTATTCTGACAAACTAGCCAGAACCACAGGTTGCAGAGGTAGCTATGGAAATACAGTGAGCATAGTGACTACATGAAAGGCAAATTCTACAGAAAGTCAGATTGGCTAGAACCTGTGGGTTTCTGCTAATGCAGAGCCTTGTCACGGTGCCTGAAGATTTATTTTAGATTTTGTTTGGCATTTCAATAATCTTAAAAGGCAGTATGTTAATTTGAACAACAGACCTGCTGTATTTTCTAAAAGGATAAAAACTATTACAGTAAAGCAGTGATTTTCTTCTATCATTTCTTGCAAGAAGCATATATCAAAATCATCTTACTAATGCCTACAGTTTGATTTGATCTTCAAGGCAGGAACATGAGGGAAGCTTTGTAGCAGCTTTCCATGTGTATGCCCTTATCCTTTCGAGTCAAATATGACAAAGGCATAGATGCAAAGTATTAGGGTCAATGGCACTACAAAGGAGAATGTGATCAATTCGGTTTGGTTACCCTTTCCTGATGAGCCAGCAAATAGAAAATCAGAGAATTATCAAAGTTATCAAAAGATACTCACTTGTATCAGACAGGGACTATATGTACTCAGAACGAGTAGCCACTAGTTGGCTACTTTGACTGCCACACATTCTAATTAACTTTTGAGGGTAGAGACTTAAATTCACCCTGTGTCAGGCTATGTATTCCTGGAGGTTAAGGATAAATATTGGAATCAAATGATAAAAAGATGGGACCCAGATTTGTCCTTTGAGGAAATATGTTGAGCTTTGTGACTGAATCGGTAGGGAGGGTGACATCGTTCATCAAGTGAAGGATCTGTAACTGGTCAGAGGAAAGATCTAGATAAGAACACCCAGTGTAACAAAACACACTTAAACAGTGGATTACAACAGCTTGTGGAAACATATGTAAAATGTCCTGAATATAAAATCAAGCTCTAGGAAGTTTCCACAATAAATACAAAATACAATTTTGCAGCTGAGCAGGAGCTATGTATTTCAGCTGCTATTTTCTTTTGCTTGGTAAACTTATTGTTCTGCATATGTTTATCCTATCAGAGCAATGGTATTTCTGTTCTCTGGGTTTTTTTTACTTTCCTATTCTACTCATTTCTCTCTTTTGTGTATCCTTTTCTGTATTCTTCTCTTGCCATTTTCTCTACTACAGCAGTTTATTTCCAGCTGCCACAGGCTTTGCACTTATACTCTTATTTAGCCCACTAAAATAATAAGCACCAAAATATCTGTGCTAGAGTAGACACTGTTTGAAGACTATGATTAGATTTCAGAAACTATGCCCAAAATTAGCTGAACAGTCCATACCTTTATTTTTCAGTAAGACTGGTTAAGCACCAGAACAATTTCTGCAGAAAGGTTGTAGCATCTGTATGTTTAGAGGTCTTCAAAAGCTGATAGGACAAGACTTTGAGCAAGCTGATTCAATTTTGAAGTTAGCCCTACTCTGAGTGGGAGATTGAACATCCAGGTGTCCCTCCATTTAAAATCAAATTTATTCTGGATTACTAGTGGAGAACGCACTGTGACAAGATGTTTTGTAATACTACAGCTTCTGTTGTGGGAATGAGCAATTCACAACAAACCAGCAAAAACTGATTAAGGACCTAAATATTTCAGATATGTAAATTGCTGTAATTTTCCATCTGTTCCTTCATTAACAGTTTCATAATAATTTTTAGTAGGAAAGGCATTTTCATAGTAGGATGACCTGAAAGGGTGAGCACTGAGGTCACCTTTACCAGCAGGGAGAGTTTTTATTACCAACTAACATTTGGGTTTTTTTGAAAATAGTTTTAAAACATATAGTAGATATGTGCCTTCGTTTTACTGTCAGTTTTGGAAGCTGCCTGAATAACAATCAGGCTGGCTTGTACTTGGTTCAAGGAGAGTCGCTTTTAGCAAATATCGTGCTTAAGATTTTAGGTTTTGGCATGAGTCTGTTACTAGAGAGAGTTTTGTCACCACTGCCTGATATTATGGTAACTCCTTCACTCTCAGATGCCTAGGTCTCTGGATAAATAAGTAAAATGTGATCCTTTCCTTAGTCACTGTGGTAAAGTTTTGCTATGAATAAACTTTGTGTCTGGGTTGCAAAACAAGGCTGCAAACAGCATTATCTCTTAGCAAGAAACTTGCTGACAGTTCCTTGGTGCCTGTTCCCTCACAGATGTGAGGATGAAGAGGATGTGCATATAGAAGGGAGAGGGACTTGACAGAGACAGGGTGTAGGGGAAGAAGTGCTGACCTGCAGTGCTCTGTGCTCTCCCACTTGCATGTGGGAAGAGGCATAGGGAGTATGTGACAAAATACTCAAGACTTAATTGAACAATAACAAGCATAGATGCGCATATCTGAGAGGAGAGAGGGATGACAACTTGAATAAAAAGTATGAAAGTATGGAAGGGTTGATCTAGACATTTTTCCTTGGCTTCTCCTAGATGATGTTCTATGTTCTGCTTTTCTCTTATTTAATAAAAGTTGAGAAGAATTAATTGAAATAACCTTGCATTTGATGATAGAGTCCTTTATTTTTAACATGTCTGTAAAAATGCAGTTGATATCCTTCAGATTTAAGATGACTCATTTTTACTGGGTTGATGCCAGTAACTGAGTTATTAGTGGCATAGGCTGGAAAAAGAGCAGTATGGATAAATCGCTCTTGGGACACAATTCTTTTGGCATCATCTATAGACGTGCAGCAAACTTACTTTCTGCTAGTCTATCACAGAGGTTGCAAAAGCAGTAGGAAATATTTCTTAAAGACAATGATCTAATAAAATACTAGCTGTGTATTTTGCAACTTCTCTTTGTATTAATGAATTGATAGGCAGATAGTACGTTGCAGTTTGTTAAGTGTTCCCATTATTTTAAAACATGAAACTGGTGATTAGTCATTCAGATTAGTTGTAATTAAATGGGGACGTTATGATTATATTATGCTAATGACAGAAGCATGTATTAAATGTTTGCAAGTTATTCAAGAGAACGTATTAGGCAATTAGGAAAAAAAATATGAGTGTTTGTTCACTCTGAAGCTATCAAATGCCTTGATTTGCATTAACAAATTTAAAGCTCTGTAGTCTCGTTGATAATAAATTGCTGCTAAGTAGGAGATATTCAACCAAATGGAGGTACAGGAAAGAAGGAAAGGGCAGAATATCACTGTTTTAAGATTAAGTGTAACATAATTACTAGAGCAGTCCTTAGAAGCCGAGGGATTTTGACTTTTATGGTAAGTTATTCATTAATGATACATCATCATTTCATAGCTGTCACGCAGTTCTGTATGACCTCCTGTGAGAGTTGCTGGAGGGCCACAATAAACATGGGCTATTAATGTTTTCCAATTTGAAATGTATGATAAATTTTACGTGGAAATGGCTCAGTCCCGATTCTTGTGGCTGTATTACAAAGAACAAATTTTAAAATACACAACACTTGTACATATATTAAAAAAAATAATCATTGGATGATTTTTACTATCAGACAAAGGACCATGAAGTAGTGTTTTGAAACAAGAAAAGGAATAGAATGCATGGTGAAAATAATTTTTTTATTCTTTTTAGGTAAACAGCAGTAAAGAGGAAAGCAAATGATGCTGGTATAGATGTGTTTTGAATGTTATTCAAAGTGAGGATATGACTGTCAAACATGTGCAGGAATTGTTCAGTTAGACCAAAATTTGCTTCTAAGCCCTCCGTTTTTGTGGTGGTGTTGGTTTTTTTTTCCTAATACATGATCAAAAACAATCCGAAAAGAAAAACACAGATATTCTGTGTATGTTCTAGAATTCCCACAGGCTAGATCCAATATAATTATTTGTCCTTCTGCAGAAATTATTTTTAGATCGGTTACCTATTAATTCTCTATTATTATTGCTTCACAGATGTGAAGAAATAGAAATAATTTTTTATTATCAGGGTGTAATATGTAACACACATACAGGAGGAAGGTTTTTGCCAGACTTTTCTTAGTCCATAAACTTCCACTTCAGTCTAAAATACAGTTCATTACTGGTGTACATCCCTTACTTTTGTGTGTGCAAAGGCTCAGATGAACAATAATATCTGGGAGAAAAATGCTAAACTGGTGGAATGTGTGCAGAAGGAGTGAGCTTAGACTTGCAAAACTTTCTAGTTGAGTTTTAGTGCTATGTGGAAACTACTTTTTTTCCTCATTTGAAATCTCTGCAAAATATATTTTCAGGGCTTGTTACTCTTTTCTTCCTTCTTTGCTTATTGAAACTGTTCAATAATATCATTTTGCTAAGAGTTAGTGGAAATAAGGGCATATAATGTTCTAGATTAAAGTTTGCAAGAACTGTATAGGATAATGTCTGAGCAAGTGAAATGGCAATGTTAAACTTTTTTTTTTTTTTTAAGTTTCAAAACTTATTAGTGAAATTCAGCTGTAATATGTCATTGATGACAATGGTTTTAGGAATACAGGATTAGATACAAAGTTAGTGTTGTTTCCAAACACAAGGGTTTTGCAGTTGGTAGCCTGAAAACCATTCAGGTCAATAGAAATCTGGTTATTCTACTTAACAAGACTTGGACATGCAGTCCAGAAAATAATATAGGATTGAGTCCATAGTATCCTAGTGCTACAATTTTCTGTGGTAACTTTGTTTGAGCAGATTAAATTTGTTACTGTGTTGGGTTTGAACTAATCTGAAATTGATATATTTAATGAGCCAAATTAGGCCTAACTGTTTGCTTGGGAATAATAATTAAAACCGTTAACATGTTAATTGTATCTTGGGGTATTTTTGTTGTACAAGTAGAGCTAAGTAGGAAACACTTTCCATTAATCATATTGAGGGGAAATAAAGTAATTTCAAAGTCTTTATAGGACATGGGAGATACAGACTGATTTCCCTGTACTACCTGAATAAGATCATGTGCAAGGATGAGATCTGTTACTCTCCCATTGAATGTTGTGCTAATCAGTTATTAGCTTCTTGTTGGACTTGTGCACTGTACATATTAATCTGAGCAAAACTTTATATCTGGGACTTTTCCATCTCATGTGGGTCCCCATGCCACTAGCTTAATACGTAAAATTTTCTTTAAGTAACCCAAATATTTATTTTAAAAGAAAGTATTTAAATATAAAAAAATAATCAACATACTGTAAAATACTAATTGAGAGACATCTCAAAATGCTCCCAGCTAACCTAGGCCAGATACTTGTTTTGCTGATTTTATTTGCAAGCTTTGTTGTAGACCTAAAAACTGTGTGATACAAGTTGACTGGAAACTAGAACATCTTGCAACCAACCCAGAATCCAGCATGTGATTATTTCCAATTAGATATTTATTAGGTGTAACCCACAGTTTGAAAGAGACCTAAGAATTGTGAAAGTGGGTGAAATATCAAAATTCATATACTAATGTGTAAAACTGACTAACAACTGTCTTGGTTTAACGCCGGCTGGCAACCAAGCACCATGCAGCCGCTTGCTCACTCCCCTTCACTGAAAGGGATGGGCAGGAGAATTGGAAAGGAATGTAAAACTCGAGGGTTGAGATAAGAACAATTTAATAGGTAAAGCAAAAGCTGTGCACACAAACAAAGCAAAACAAGGAATTAATTCACCACTTCCCATCAGCCGGCAGGTGTTCAGCCATTCCCAGGAGAGCAGGGTGCCATCACGCATAATGGTTACCTAGGAAGACAAACCCTGAAAGTCCCTCCCCTTCCTTCTTCTTCCCTCAGCTTTGTATGCTGAGCATTGCGTCATATGGTATGGAATATCCCTTTGGCTAGTTTGGGTCACCTGTCCTGGCTGTGTCTCCTCTCAATTTCCCGTGCCTCTCCAGCCTTCTTGCTGGCAGGGCCCAAGGAACTGAGAAGTCCTTGACTTAGTATAAATATCACCCAGCAACAACCAAAACCATCAGTCTGCTGTCAATATTGTTCCCACACCAAATCCAAAACACAGTGCTGCACCAGCTAGAAAGAAGAAAATTAACTCTGTCCCAGCTGAAATCAGGACACAAAAAAGTTACTTCATGTTAAACATTCACAGTGAGGTGTTCATTCACAGAAGGCTATATAGCTGCAACTGGCTTCTCCAAAAAAATGTAATTAATTTGTATCAGCAATTCCAGACTATAAGAACTGCTGATAGAAATGGTAAAAAGCTTTGTGAAGGAGCAGATTTCATGCTGGAAAAGTTAATTTTCTCATTTACAGAACAAAGTACATTACTGATAGGAGTGATGCAAACTTCTTGTTTCTACAATTGATTGAAATAGTTTTCTCTTACCCTGCACACTATATACTGATGGACTGGGAGAGAAAACGGTTACAGTAAAGTTGCATGCAATAGAAAATATCTGAAAAGGACAACAATGTAATTTTAATCCTAGTGTCATATGTATAAATATATAAAAAAACTTTTCAGCAATGCTGCAGACAGGTGCTGTATGAGGATTCCTCAGACTTCTCTTGCACTGACACCTGTCATTCACCTCTGTGACTGCAGAGCAGTTGACATAATGGCAAGAGGAGATATAAACTGAAGAACCATGGAATCTAGATTGATTGTATATCTTTCTGTGGCACTCTTCAGTCAGGCAAACAACTCGTGTTTATTAGATGGGAGGCTTTATCTTTCATGGTAGGCAGGTTTTAGTAACTTCTAAATTCGTTCGCAATGTTAATGACCCAGAGCATTTGACCGAAGCTGTAAGAGATGGCTGTTCAGTTGCGTTGTATTTTGCGACATACATGATTTATTAAGGCCAGTATTATAAATAATGTAGTATCTGAAAATGAAATATACCATGCAGTCACAAGGGTAAAGTGACTTGCTTTTATTGTAAACCTTTTAGCGTCCAAACGGACATGCCCAGAATAAGTCAATAGAATATCTGTGGGCACAGTGTAGTGGATTGTCAGTGAAAGGGGCCAACTTTCAATGAAATTTGTGTTTCTGCACCCTTCATGATGTCTTGAAAATTTTTAATTTGAGACCCACTTCCAGCTCTGATGCTGGTGTTGTCCTCGTTATATCTGTGTTCTGTGTTTATAAAGTAATGATTAAACCCCTCAAAGAATTTGAGGAGGTAACCGTGAAGATTAATTAGTTCATGGTGTGTGGTATTCTGAAAATGCAAAATGCTGCAATAAAAAGTGGTCTGTATCTTATTCAATATTTAATACTGCTGCTTCTCCCCAGATAACTGCTTCTTCCCCAAGGAAAGAGTCCATCACCTCTTTCCCCATCTGTTCTGTGCTAATGGACTTGTGTGGAAAACACAAGTCCTTAAATTGCGATTTCTTTGTTTTGTGTGTGCTATAACTAGCCTACAACACATCACTTGAGATTTATCATTCAGAGAAAAGAATACCAAAATATCTTGTAGTTTGCCAAACAGCCTCAGAGAGTGTACACCTATTATTGTGCTTGTTATTGTTATTCAAGCATGGCAGGTTTTGGTTGAGTGATTTAGAGGCTTTTTAATGCTTGAAGACGTCTAATAGCACATTTGAGAGAGCTTCTCTGTTAACTTAGCCAGGATACAGCTGACTGACATTTCTACAGAGCTCCCACACAATTATGTTATGGCTTTATGGGATATTTAAAAGTACATATGCTGCATCAATATTCTCTGTATCTGATATTTAATATTGTATCATCAAAATTAAGCATACATTTGAGGTTTTAGCTTTTTCTGTCTGTATGAGAATATTAATTTGGTAGGGGAAATGTATTTTATATATATATATAAAGATTAACTGTTTCTTACTCTGAAAGAAGATTTTCATTCCTTTTGTTCCCAAATTGGTCATCTGGGACAGTTATGAATTGTCATTGCACATTTATTTATTTTGGTTTTAGAGGTTTTAAATTCACTAGACTGTATTATGTGCATCCTTCTATGTAGATCTCATGAACTGCTTTCTCTTCTGTGGTGTTAAAATGAGACATTCTCCAGGATAAGCTGTTACAGTGTGCTGCACTATGCCACTGGTTAAGGGTGGAAATTTCTATTCCAAGTGTTTGGTTACGTCTGTTTTGGTTGTGAAAGAGAATTTGACATTATTTCTTTTTTAGATTGTCTTTTACCTTTAGTATATTAAATATGGTGGATTGATTTCAGGTACCACGAATTAATTTGGCTTATTACTGCTGTCAGCTGTCCAGGAACTGAATATAGGGACCAGCCTGTAGGATTTCAGGTCTCTTTTCCTTGCACCTTGCCATGCCTTTCACCACTGTGCTGACCTTTGCTCAGCTCATGTTGCCTCTGTGTGCAGCACCTCCTGGAAACCTGGACATGTGATTGATACAGAACATGCAAAATACACATAATGTAATATCATTTGCAGACCACTACAAAAAAAAAAAAGGTCACTTTCAAACATGATTTGAGTTGACTAGTGCTGATGCTAGCGTACTGCTACTTCAGGATCTAGCACTTTGAATCTAGGTGCTCTTGTGTGTAAGTTCAGATTCAGGCAAGTGAATAATTTTCTCTACGTACTACTTGGAATAAACTGCCATGAACTGAAGATCATGTGAATTGTAAACTTGAAAGAAAGGTCAGTTTTGTATTTTGATAAGACAGAAACAACAGTGATATTTTGGTGCATGGCTATGGACTCATATCGAATATTATGACCTACAGTAATGGCTGTATGTTCCAAAGTAATAGATGTAGAGTAGTTCTTGTGATAGCTTTTGTAATGAAACAGCTGTGTTTTTCTCAAAAACTGAAGTAAGGTTCATTAAACTTTTTTTGCCCATTTAATACTATCTCCTGTTTGCCTATATTTATTGGTTAGCACTCTTAAAGTAATTTTAATAAGATATTTTCCTTCAGGCAGAACTTGCAGCAGTATGATTTTTCCTTCACTTCATAGCCTTCCCTCTTTTCTATGGACTCCTTCCCTGACTGACTCTCCTTCAACTTCCATTTTCCCCTGATCCATGTAGTTCATAACTATTAATCTCTAACAGGTTTGCAGAATTGCCATCACATCACTGTTTAAACTCTGAGCTTTTCAGGTTCCGCGGGATCTTTTAAGTTTTATAAATGCCAGGCTCCAGTTTTGATGCAATAATTGCTAGCATACAGCTAAAAAGCAGGTATAGGAACCAGAATCAGGCAAATTCACACCCCTGTTGCACTGGAGCAGAAGGGAAAAAATAGCACATATGTGATCTAATTACAACAGCTTTGAGTTAAATGCTAGGCCTTTTATATTCAAAAAGCCTTGTTCCCTGCATGCACTGTACAACAAATCATTAAACTAACAATGGTATTCTGGAATCCAATTTTAATTTTGCTATCTATATCACAGTTGCTAATTTTCTTCATTAGTCTTTTCCTGTGTTTTTCTGCCGAGAAGCTTTAAAAGTCTGTGTAGATTTAACCATTCTACATACTCCTCTGATCTCTTATTGTTATTTCCTTGAAACTAATTAATTTTATCTTGTATTATATCCCCTTCTGAAATCACCACTGAAAATTTGAGCGTTTTGTGTATATCTGTGTTCTTTTCTTGGAATATTTTTTAGGTCTAAGGTTGTACCCCAGAAAAATCCTATTTCTTATTTCCTTTCCGTATAATGGTGCTATGCTAAGTTCCCCTTGCCACATTAGGGGAAAAAAAACTTACAAAAAACCAGTAAGATTTTGGAGAAATGTCTGCTCTCAGGAAACCATTACATAAATCTGTCATTACACAAAATGCCCCACAAGAATATTGTCAGCTGCTATTAGCTTAGTGCATGTCACACAATATATTGTAGATGTTTCATTAAAAACAAAACAAAAAAAGCATGTTGCGTTGCTTGTTTATTTTTGTAATTACTGATGGTTGTTTTTGGCTGCAGAGGGTAAGCAGCCCATAGCCAACCTGGGAAAGACTCCTGCTGTGTATGTGCAGATTCTAGTGCCCGAGATGATGCATGAGGTAGAGGAAAGAATAAATCAGTAAGTGTAGAGAAGTGAGGAATGGGTGGGAAATGGTCTTCCTACCCTAAAAACACCTACATGTTCCTGGAAACACTAGTATGAGTTTACAAGCATATTAGGTGTCTATATATTTGTCATCATCCCCTGTTCACTTGGTGGGATCAGCGTTTTTCACACTTGCTAAAAACTTCTTAGAGAGTACAGCTTCGGGAGATCTACGGTTGATCTCAGGGACAGATGAATTAACCGTCCAGAAAGACTGAGCAAAGTTTTGCAGGCACAAAAGTGTGCTGTTTAGCTTAGTTATAAAGATCTGGGTTTGCCCTAGAAAGCAGTGGGAGATAGCTGGCAGGACACTTTTTTTATCAGTTTGCTTGCTGAAGGCCTCTTCTGCCCGTGTGGATTCTGAGTCCTGGCTCTGAGAGGCCCTGAGGGAGCTGCTCCCTTTCCATGAAAGAGCATTTGTGGAGCTACCCTTAAATGAGGCAGGCACCCAGAGCAGGCCTTGGTTTTCTCTCTCCTGTCAGTGCTGAGGATTTAAAAACAGTTTTCAAATGAACTTTCTGTGTGTCTTCTCAGCCTCAGGTGCAGAGCTGAGTGATCACATCTCTTGAATTGTGAGATTCAATAATCTGCTTTCCCGTTCAGTCCTTACTTTGATACTGAGGCAGGCTTTTAATGACAGATAGGTTCCTTATTAAACAATTATTTATTTTCCTCAGAAATAAAGATCCTGCATCATACTTTCTGTGTAGCCTAATGGTATTTGTTTCCATTTAAATACGGATTCCGGAAAAATTAATTGATATCCGATTTTATTATCTAACTGTAAACAAATTGAAACTGTTGATCAGTGAAAGAATCACTTTACTTTCTGAAGTTTCTGCTCGTATTATTTCTAGGAAAATTATTATTTTTTTGCAGTGCAAAACCTCTCCTCTCTAACTGATGTACAATTTCTTTTATATAAATGATGTCTCCTTTTTAAAAATCTCTTCACTGCAGACTTCCTGTAAATTTTGTGCAGTGATTTTAAAGTTCTTGTCCTTATTTTCAAGGCCCTGAGTGGCTGTGGTATTTGACTAATTTTCTCTTCTGCATTTTCTAAGCTGCTAATTACAGTCTGAATCATAAGGTTACTTTTTTTTTTCCCTACACTGTAATTTGGTGAGTTGTGAGTCAGAAAGATTTTTGCAGTTCTACCCTTTTAATGATATTGCAGGATCTTTCCCTGCTGCCCACTTGGTGTTCTTATTTAAAAACAAGATTTGAAGAAGGAAGTTTTTGCTGCTACTTTTAACTCACTAGTTAATTGTACATGTTCAGTGCTTCATAACTCTTTTTTTTTGAAGGATAATGTGCTTTTTTATTGTTAGTGAGTTCCTTAAATACTATATGAACTATAAAATATATAGAGTAATAACATGTATGTAGTGATACAGGCAAAATGTTTCACTAAAATCTCTTTTGACCGATTTTTCGGGTAAATATTGTGCAGTAAAATAACAATTCCTTTATTTCCTAACATTACTATGATTTTGTCTGTATGTTTATATATCATAGAATCATAGAATGTTTTGAGTTGGAAGGGATTTTAAGGATCACCTAGTTCCAGCCCCCCTGCCATGGGCAAGGACACGTTCCACTACACCAGGTTGCTCAAAGCTCCATCCAGTCTGGCCTTGAGCACTCCCAGGGATGGGGCATCTACAGCTTTTCTGGAAAACTCATTCCAGTGTCTCACCACCCTCACAGTAAAGAATTTCTTCCTAATATCTCATCTAAATCTACCCTCTTTCAGTTTAAAGCCATTTCCCCTTGTCCTATCACTACATGCCCTTGTAAAGACTCACTCTCCAGCTTTCTTGCAGGCCCCCTTTAGGTACTGGAAGGCTGCAATAAGGTCTTCCAGAGCCTTCTCTTCTCCTGGCTGAACAACCCCAACTCTCTTCACCAGGAGAGGTGCTCCAGCTCTCTGATCATCTTCGTGGCCCTCCTCTGGACTCACTCCAACAGGTCCATGTCTTTCTTGTGCTGGGGCACCCAGAGCTGAAGGCAGTACTCCAGGTGGGGTCTCATGAGGTTGGAGTAGAGGAGGAGAATCACCTTCCTCAACCTGCTGGCCATGGTTTGCTTGATGTAGTCCAGAAAATACAATTGCACAGAAAGCTGAATTTCATATATTTTATACTCTTCCCACTGAAAAAGGACGTTTAAATACTACTAGAGAATGAAGTAGAGGGTCCAACTTTTTTATGTTAGACTGTTGATTAAAAATGCACACAAACCTAAAAAAAGAAAAAACCCCAGATTTCAAAAATCATTATTCACATTCTTCCTCCCCTCCAAGTCTGACTTAAAAAATTGATTTTAAACATTTAAAAGAAGAGTTGTTTTCTGGTGTTTTCCACTTATTCTGAACTTAAAGGTTTCTCTACTTCTCTTCTGAGAATGTTCTCAGGCATTGTCTTGAGTTTAGGAATCGGAGATTTCAATATAATCATAATCATTTGAGACTTGTGATAGTTGACAACAGTGGAACATAAAAACAAGAGGATTCATTCATTTCTCGTTTGCCGTACTAGTCTCCTTTACTCTTTTTTCCACTATTCTAAGCCTCCTAATAGCCATGTATTTAACATTTCCTAACATTTTCTTCTGTGAAAGATATTTCTGTTCCTCTTGAGTAGCTCTGAGGTTTCCATTAGCAGCGGGCCTCTGTAATTTGCTGGAGTGAGATGTTGAGGGCTAGAGGTGGACTATGCTCTCGTCCCAGGAAGTTCTGCTCGGCTTGACCAAGGGCTGGGACATATAAGAAACTCATTACAGGCCAACAAGGTTACGTGAGTCAGCTCAGCCACTCTAATTGTGCATGTGAAAGCTCTTAGTCCAGGGCTAACATGAAATAATATGAACATTTTTATGGAATAAAATAATATTGATAAACCAGACACACTGGTATGGATAAACCATACACTGACCAACAGTTTCATATGGGCTATTGCACATGGTTGACTCATCTAGCTATGTGAAATCATTTATCTGGGTTTGATTTTCAGTCTTGTTTCTCTTCCCAGAAGGACTAAATGTAGAAAATCTCTGAGGATGCTTTTTTGCACTGTGATTTAAATTGCAGAAGTATATGCAGTGTTAGGAATATTTGATAGCTGCTCTGTTAAGGAACAGCTCTGTTGCCGAAGCTCTGTTGAGGAAATGATCTGGCTACATTGGCCTCCCCCTGACACCATGTTTCCCAGTGACTCTTGCACATCTCTGGTGGCAGCTCTGGCCCAGTTAGAGACTGCTGCTGCCAGCTGACATGAGTGGTCTCCTGTGTTTTGGTACTGAATATTTAGCACTCAGACCATGCAGATACATATGCTACATGTTGTAGTTAAAACGTTGGTGGATGATATTTTTTTCCATTTTAAGATACAGAGTATGAGAGCTAAGAAATAATACAATCAATTTTTGGAGGAGCTTTAAATACCCAAAATACATTCTCAATAAGTACATTGGTATTTGAATTTAAATGATGAGTCAAAGAGCAAAAAGCAAAAGAGAGTAAATATTTATCAAACAGAAAACTAGTATGACGTTCTGGTAGAAGAACAGATAAATAAATGACTACAACCTTTTAGTCTGTGTAGCTGTATTAGAGAAAAAAGCATCCAATGCAAGTAGTGGGGCTAAAGGAAGGCAAGCACATCCAGTAGCAGGTTGCCTACAAGAGTTGCAGTATTGCTAATGTGAAGCATTGCCGTTTCAAATTCTAATCCAAGTCAGTGATTCATAAGACATACTGCACACTGATAACTGTTAAATATTGGGAATACTGAGTATTTTTTTACATTACTGAGCATTAAGACTTCACTTTGTTCATCCCACTTAAGGTAGAAGCAAACCCATTAACATTTACACGCTTGCCTAAGCAGGCCACCAAAAAAGAAGGAAAGCTGCTTGTTTAGGCAGGAGGCTAACCAGCGAAGGCTGCTTTGTATTACATGGCACATGTAAGTAGAGGTTCACATAAAGTGGTACATCCATGCTTCCTTCTTATAATTAATGGCTGGGATGAACAGTTGTGTGCAACCTTTTACCCAAGTCATCTGTGGAAGCTGTGGCCTAGAGGGTGGTGAATATAACTCTGATTTGGGAACTCCAGGCCTGTAAGCCTGATGTCTGTACTAGGCAAACTGCTAGAAGTTATAGCAGAAGGCAATTTGTGAATATTTAGGTAAACATAAGCTACTTGGAAAATGATTTCTGAAAAGTGAAATCCTTTGGCAGGTCTTTCAGAAAGCCAACAAGCTTGTGGCTAGGGATGATCTGATTGATATGGTCTTGGCTTTCCAAAAAATTTTGGCAAAATCCTTCACCTAAAGCACCTAAAGCAATTGAGTGGTCGTGGCATAAGTGGGAATGAGTGACCTGGGTAAGAAATAAATTGAAAAATGGGGAACAGAGATTATGAGCAAATAGTGATTTTTTGCATTGGAGGAAAGTCACTGGCAGTGAGAGGGCTCTGTGCTAGGATACATGTGTTCATAGATCACATGGAAAAGTAGGTTAGCAGTGAGATGACAATATCTGATGATGGTAGAAAGTTTTTCAGGGTAGGTAGAATGAAGACTGAAAGCAAAGTATTGAAGAAGGACATTGGGAAACAGCATGAATGGGCAATAAAATGGCAGATTAAATTTAGCGTAGATTTATATAAATTAAGGCACACTCATGGAAAGAACCCTGTCTTCAGAGAGAAAGACTCTGCTGATCACTGTCATTAGGGGGCGATACCTGAAAAGTGTGGTGAGAAGTGGCTCTTCCCATGACTGTTCACCTTTTCAACACGGCCCCAAAAGATGTTTGCCTCAAGGGGGTGACTGTACAAACACTTGAAATGAGAGATCACTGTGGGTTACTAAATAGACAAACTGCAACATTCTCAGGAAGTTTGAAACAAAACTGGTCAGAGGACAGGAAGAAATAAGAGGGCAAAGCATTACATATTTTGCTCTATTCTTACTTTTCCCTAGATAATTGCTTATGGCTCTATTGGAGGCAGAATAAGCTAGATAAATCCCTCAGTGATCCAGAAGGGATGGTCTTTTGATGTTATTTTGACTTTTGGGAGATACTTAGAATACTTCAATAGAATAAATCAAGACAGCTTTACCTTCTGTTGCCCTTTTGGCTCAGGATGAACAAAATATAACACACTTCAGTGCCGTACTTTTCCCATGCTTACCATACTAAACAGATACTTGCACAGACATAGGTGGCTGGAACAGAATTTTCTATGTTAAATCTGTGTCACTTGGGATGTCTCAGTCTTGGAAAATGCTTGTGGGCAGGTCTTTGTTCCAAACAGCACTGGCATTGCATGAGTGGACAGATGTGTGGTCTTGTTTATAAGCCTCTTGTGTTAAAATTCATTTTCTTTCCTCCCTCCAAATTTCAGAATAAAAATGTCTTGTTGGCAATAGCTGGAATATCTGAGAAACAAGAAATAGTAGTAGTTTGTTTTCTGAGGAAGTATGGGATTCCCAGTTACGCCTTCTTTGTAAGAGGAGCTATTTCTTAATTCTGGAGTATCTATTACACTTAACAGAGTAGAAATAAGTACATTATTTTCCATTGTGTTTACTTAAGCCTGAAAGCTAGACTCTAGATCACCTCTTTTATACCACCTGAGCTAGCAAAGGACTCTGTAGTTGATTATTATTCAAGTCTAATGGGCATCTTTCAAATCAGTTGCACATTTTCACTCTTTATAAATTATTTCACAAGGAGAATGAGATCAGGTTTGAAACAGAATTTCTTATAACTGCACAATAATTTATCAGTCTTATTGGCATGCATTTTGCAGAACAATAGTATTATACACAGCTTCTGTATTAGCAAATAAAATTACTGCTAACATCTTTTTTTAAGGTTCTTGTCACACACTTCCCCCTTAGTCAAACACTGTTAGCTCACTAATCAATCTACTTGTCAAAAATGCTCTTCTTTGGCCAAAGAGACTAAGAAGTTTGACAAAGCACATTAAGGTGGTGATGTTGATTAATGCTTTTCCTTTAGTAGCATTTTGTTGAACGCTATAAATTAAGAATTTTGATGACAGTTGGCTTTTCATAAATTACATACAAGAGCGGCTTATCATTGCAGTGAAGCGATTTATTTTTCCTTTCTAAGATTTCCCGTGACTCTCTGCTTCATGTGAGTTTCTCTTTTTTTTTTTCCTTTTTTTTTTTTTCTTTTTCTGTTCAAGTGTAAATGGCACAGTTTGAGGTCCAAAAGTTTGGAGGGGAAAAGAAAAAAGGCAAGAAAGGGGACAAAGCAGCTTGATTCTGAAAGTTTCCGGATATTCCTGAATTTCATCGAAGTCAAAGAACTGTAGGGAGAAAACTGAAGTTCCAAGAGGTGTGGACTTTTTTGGTGTTTTTGCATATCCCAAATGTTTGTCACTTTCCATGAGCAATTTGGAAATGTGAAGAACTAACACAGGAAATGGTCCACATGAGTTTTGTTAATGATTATTCCATTAAATGTAGGAGTTTTTCCTGCCTTTGGCTGCATTCTCTTCAGTGTGGTCTTCAGCATTCTTGATAGAAATGACATTCCCAGGGTTCATAAAAATAATTTACCCCTAGAAATGCCTTACCTACAAAAAACACAAAGACTTCCTGGATGTTTTCAGTACACATTTAAACAGACCTTGTCTAGTATGTGCTTTTTAAAGCATTTAGGTATGGGTAATCTTTAAGACAGTTGTTTTGCAGCAAGAGCCAAGGACAACGTATTTATGGTTCTTCCTGACAAACATGATAGCTTAGCTTAAATGCTACCAAGAAACTGGGAAATTATGAATGCTGCTTCTCTGAGTTTTCTCTTCTTATACTGCGTAGCAACAAAGAAAACTGTATATATTTGGGGAAAGGATCGTGACTGAAAACTTAGAAAAACACAGGCACAGGGCATATATAATAAAGAGTTTTCACTAAGTCAAAAATGTAATACCATTTCCCAGTTCTAATGAGAAGTATTCCAGAGGTAACCATCAGTTCCTTGGCTTGCTGTACCTCACCCATCCAACATCACCACTTGCAGTTAAATCACTCAAAAGAATCCAAATAGTGCAGAGCTACATCCAGTACTAACAGTTACTTCTCTCATGTCACTCAAAGACAGTGCCTTCTAACCACCTAACTTAGTGGGGTGGTTTTTTGGTTCGGTTCCCCCCCCACACCCCTGCCCTGTGTCACATTAAGAAGAGGTGTTTCCTCTCACCCTTTATATTTGATCAGCCTGTCAGTTTCCCAAGAAAGAGGAGACCCTTGTGTCCGACCAGCCTGTCCACTACCTGTGTTTTGACAGTCCACTGTGTTGGAGGGTGATTCCAGTGGCCTATCTGGGGACACTGCTGACAGCGTCACTGAGTCAAATCCCTTATCACAACTACTCAGATCTCCACAGACTTCTACAAAATGCTGAAGATTTTTATTATACAAAATACAGGTTTGTGACAGAGTAAGGTTCAAAGATTGCCAGTGATAATACACTGACTGCAAAACAAGCTTAAAACAATACACTTAGTAACAGCTAGCACGAGTTAGTCATAGAATAAAGTTCTTACCCAACAGGTGTCCCTGTGGGGGAGAAGACAGGTTCAGACCATCCACTGATCCCAGGAGTTATGATGGAGTCTTCCCTAACTTCTCCCCTCAGTTGTCCACTTTTTATACTTCATAGTACACTGCATATTCATTTATCGTACACAGGATAGGTTACGAGTTTCTCGCTTCCAATGTAAATTAGCATGCACCCTCAGATAGCACTGCTGAAGTTTTTCACTAACTACACGTGCTCTCCAAGTGGGGGTTTGCCCTCTTTCAGGGGGGCTATTTGAGTTGGAGGTTGCGATCTCCCACTACCACAATTAACTTTGTCCTAATTTTAATTTTCAGTTCATGTATGGGGATTACAACACCTTATCAGCTTGTCTTCTCTTGTGGCCAGAACTTCCTTGCTTGAATGCTCCTTAGATAATGGTGCTCTTTTCACCATCAGTTCTTTGTCACTCACCCTTCCCAAGGCTGACTCCCTTGACTGGAAGTCCCTTCATTCATAACGACTTTAGAGAGTGGGTCAGCTTGACCTAACTTTGTGCATGGATGTGTTTAACATATAGTTAAATCCTAATTCAGTGTGGTAATTTGGGAGTTTAGACAACAATTCTCCCCCGGCTGTTTGGACTTATTTCAATCCAGGAGCAGTGCATTTTCTCTACGTTTAGGTGGAGCTTGAGTGACTCTAGTCATACCTATTTTTGTTACTGATTGGTATCATGTGGCCAGTGAGGTGTAGTAGTACCTTGGAGGCAGGTAACTTTGGGATGGAGTTGTGCATGAGTGTTACGATGAGATTATTTCATCTGAGGAAAGTAATTTCGCCACAATGGTTGGCTCAGCAGCGGACATCTTCTCGTATGTTCTTCATGTGACAACTGCTATGCAGCTTATCAGCTGTGTGGTACCATCAAATTCCCATTCCTGCAGGGAGCACAACAGAGCCTGGCCATGGGGTCTCCACATCGCTGCACCCTGTGTTACTCTTACCAGCAGGTGCTGAGATGGCAGTGTGTGTTGCTTAGGGAGCCATGGTAAAGTAGATTCCACGCATGCCAACCATCCTGAAAAACATAGCAGTATTTTACCCTAAAAATCTTTCTGTAATACTATGCTTCTATTAGGTCCCAGTTTTCTGTTATTCCACCACCACCACCACCACCCCTCCCCCTCAAGCAATTTTCCCACACCCTGTATACTTTGAACTGCTTCTTTCCAAAGTTCCTATTTGTGCATACTTACGGTAACTCCACAACAATTAGGTAGGTAGCCTGTACATTAAACCATGTGGAAGCTTTCTTTTCTTTTTAACCAAGCAGAATAGGTAAACAATTCTTTCCTCCTTGAATTTCATGGTAATTTTAAGTTACGCTTGTTGAGCATTGCGTTAAATTATCAAGATACACATAAATTTTTGCAAACCAAGTATAAAGATTTTTCTGCATGTGCACTTGCAATATTTTTTTTTGTAAAATTGTGTCACTTTTGTTCACATTTAAGTCAGCAGATACCTTAGTCTTTTACATTTTTAGTCTAGGTATGTGTCTACCTAACAAGGAGATATTTTGAAGACTAAAATAAAAAAAAACATCTGTGAGAAGAACTTATCATACTGAAAGCACATCCATGGTCTGAAAACCATGGAAAGGAAAAAAAAATTTTTTTAAAATCATTGGTAACAAGCTGAACTCCAAACAGAATGGTTCACAGAAATAAACCTAGTCCAGCAGGTCTTATTTCATGAATAAGGCTGACATTCAGGGTGCAAATTCCTATACACATGAATACAAATATTACTTAGTAAAAGGGTAATTTGATGTAAGGATGATCTTTGAATCACTAATGATTTTGCGAGAAAGTTTTAAGGTTGTGGAGAGTTGATCTTGGCCAACTGCCAGCTGCCCACTCAGCTGTTCCATCACTCCCTCTCCTCAACAGGACAGGGGGAGAAATTGAGGTGAAATGGCTGGTGGGTCAAGAAGATGGGGATGAAGCCTTTGTTTTGGTTACCTGTAAATAAAATAGGCGTATTGTTGCCTAATTTGATCGATATAAAAGCAATTTACAATGTCACCTAGAATTCTCTTCTTTGGGTAGTCATATTAAGAATTTGAAATTCATAGGAAGTGGTTTACCTTTGTCAGCAGGGGGCTGCAGGAGTGTCTGTGGGAGAAGGTGGCAGAGATTGCCCTGAACCAGACGTTACCCGTTCCACAGCAAACCTACTGCAGGACACAGACAAGCCCACTGGGGAAGCTGGTGGCATCTCTGGGAAAACATATTTGAGACAAAAAACAATTGCTGGAGAGTAGAGAAGAGTGAGAGGGAAAAAAGTGTGAGAAACTACTCTGAAAGCCAAGGCTGGGGAAGAAGGTGGAAGAGGTACCCCAGGCACCACAGCAGTTATTTACCTGCAGCCCATGGAGGAGACTATAATGGAGAAGGAATTTCCCAAGCAGCTGGTGGAGAGGACCCATGCTGGAACAGATATCGACAGTGCAGCCCATGGAGAACCTCATGCCAGAGCAGGTGGATATTGCCTGAAGGAACTGTGGCTTGTGAAAAGCCCACATTGGTGTAGGTTTATCCTAAAAGACTACAGCTTTTGGGAAGGACCCACACCTCAGGTTTTTCCTGAGGGACTGTGGTCCATGAAAGTCTGTGCCAGAGCAGGGGAATAGTGTGAGGAGGAAGGAGCAGCAGAGAGGAACTGCTAAAGACTGACCACGACCCCCCCATTCCCCATCTCCCCCTGCATGGTTCATCAGGGAGAAGGTGGTAGAAGAGTTGGGAATGAAGGGGTGAATTTGAGGCTAGGAAGAAGGGGGGATGAAGGGAAAAAAATTTAATTTTTGCCTTTGTTTCTCACCATCTGAATCTATTTTACATGGCAATAAATTAAACACATTTTCCCCAAGCTGCCTCTGTTTTGCCTATGATGGTAATTGATAGGGTGATTACTGCTATGAGCTTTGCTTTAGAACTGAAAACAAAGAATAGCTTATCTAACTGAAACTTCTACAGGAACTTAATTAAGCAGAATGTAAGGACTTATATTGTAATTTAAAAAGAAAATTGGGGTACCACTCCTAACCAAGCTTTTGTTTTGACAGATGCCAAAAGCCTCATTTTTCTAACTCATCTAGAGGTTAAGGCATTTTATTATAAAAGAATGCTAGAAGACAATAAAGAAAAAATTACAGTCGGTTTCCAATGCTTCCTTAGTTTTGCTGAACCCACCTATATAATGGTTTTCTATCTAAGTACTAATGAAGCCAGATGCTGCTTTACTTCCAAATGCGGTAGTAGAGTTAAAAACCACATCTGTAATAATGTCTAAAACTATTATGGTAATCAGACATTTCTCCTGTTGACTAAGTGTGGTACATTCATTGTAAAACCACCACCAATGTATCTCAAGCAACGTTTTTAATTTCAGTGTTCAGGCTCCTAAAAAGCTGCAGGTGATTAGCATTTGTCATGTCATGAAGAAAAATTTGCTGTGTTGATATTTGTCACTACTTTTTTGGTATTTTTGGTTGCTTTAGTTGTTTAGTTTGGGATTTATATTCTTTTATGTAGAAATGGAAGAACAGGTTTTGCTACACTTTTTTAAAAAGTAGATTGAACATACTGTTGAGAATAATGCAGTGCTTTTACCCCATGCACTTTGTCACCCTAACATTTGGATTTGATTTCATTCCCAGACTGTAGTGTGTCTGGATTCCCCAAACAAAATCTCTCATATGGTAGCATGCTGGCCTTCACTCTGGCTGTAGGCACAAATATTAATAGAAGTAGAAAAAGAGGAGTAATTTACACACACACACACACACACACACCCTCAATTTATACTTTTGCAACCCCTTAAAATCCATGGAAATGAAAATAGACAGTACTTGAGGCTGAAACTGCTTTGATTCTGCAGAGTGGAAACAGCACATACGAGGATAGTGCAAGCTTCTTTCTGCTCACTAGCTATGTATGTAAACCATGATGCAGAAGATACTGTTGAACTGATAAGCCAGTCAAGTCGCTGATTTTCCTGTTGTGTTTGTCATCTGGGCTGCTAACTTTTTAAAAATGTTTTCTCAGAGGAACTAGATAGATACCATTTTCTTCACATTGAGTATCTTACAGTAATTGTTATGAGGCTAGATTAAGACGAGGGTTTTAGAGGCAAAAATCCAATTTACTCCCATTGGTTGAATTATCTCCAGTTCCCTGGAATTCTGTAATGCCCTTCAACTCTCTTTAAAGTGCAGGGTAAAATGAAAGGGAATTAAGAGCGAGTGATACATGTAATTAAGGCCCCATTGTGAGTACATCTCCCATTACATAATTAAAATACTAATGTAGATATCCAAGTCTGAAAATTAGGTTGTTAAACTTTCTCTCTCTCTTTTTTTTTTTTTTTTTTTTTTTTTAAATTTAGCTACAAAAAAGGTTGTTTTCTGTTTGGTTTGGTTTATTTTGTTTTATTGTTGTTGTTGCTTTAATTTTCTTTCTAAATGAATTGTTATTTTCCCAATCTGTCTTATGGGAACACCATTCTTGATTTTTATATCCTGAAAACTACAAATGTCTGTAATTTCCTTTGCAGTGCTACTTACTACTCCAGTGAAGTAACCCTAGTGGGGTGCATTCTTGTAAAGGGTTTTCTTTGATTTTATTGTGGTGTTCTTTCTGCTTTGTGTCCAGCATTGAGTTGGGAACCATCTTGAAGGAACTAAATGGACTTGTGATGATACCAAGAATGTTAATATTTACACACATGTAAATGGGAAAGTAAGCTGTTAAGGTGCTCTCTGCCTTGGCACAGTGTTAGAAACTGTCAGATCTGTCCATGAGGCTGTTTTGTGACAACAGTGGGAAAACTAGCATTTATGCTATTCCTCAGCTTGAGACCTTGGGATCACTAGATCCATCCCACATAACTACTCATGAATCAGGTGTTCTCTGCAGACCTTTTACATCAAACCCTGTTAGAGACAAAGCTAGTTCTGTTTTAACCTTTTCCAGCAAGCCCTCCACTGCACTTTTCTATGAGGTCATTATTTCTATGATTCTATGAAAGTGGATGAACAGGGCCAGATAATACTGCACAAGAGTTCAGATATGCAGGAGGAGGTAAGCAGTGTGCACCACATGCCTGAGTTTTATTTGAAATGGAGTAAGTAACCTAAGTGTAGACCAGGAAAGAAAAGACTAGTTGAGCTGCAGTTAAGAAAGAAGTGGAGGTGACTAAAAAAGCTTTAACCTGGGTAATCCAGAAGACCTGTCTCATTTTGAAAGAATGTTGACAAAGGTACGATATAAGGAGTAGCTCAGGGGAGCGGAGTGCAGCACCTGAAAGTCAGATGTGTTGAAGATAACCCTGAAAACATCAGTGTTCACAAGTTTGAACTTGAGAGGTTACTCTTTAGAGCCACTGGCTTTTAACCCTTTTAGGCTGTAGCAGTCTTCATGATATCCCTGAGGTAGGCAGAATTTCTTTCATCTGAGGACAGCTCCTCATGATGACTGTGAGATATCTAAGCAATGTAGTAACATAGAAGTAGTGGATGTGCTCATTTCACAGTATGGTAAACTTCATCTTAGTGAACACAGAGGCTTCTACCCTGAAAATTTATGTCTAAACATGGAAATTATAGAAAGAAGGCCCGGAGGAACACAGTGCCACTAATTCTGAAGTGTGTTAGATATTTAAAATATGTGCTTCAGTTCCTGCCAGGTGGTCTTTGCACACTGTATGCACCAAATAACCCAGAAGCTATCCCTGCAGAACTTAATTTATAATTGTAATATTGTTGATTATTTTTTTAATCTGTTATGTAATTTCTCTGTAGGCCCAGACTCAATAAAAGAAATCCATGCATTTAGTTAGTACTCCAAAAGTATGTATCAGATACTTTTATGATGTACTAAAACCAAGTTTAGTTCACATCAAAATTAAGGCATACATATAAAACTGATAATGTGAAAGCATGCATTTTGCTGAGAGAGTACCAATATAATTGTTTGACTGGACACATTCTTCGTGTAGGGTTTTTTCCTTCCATTTAAACTGAATTCTCAGATAATTCAAGAACAGGCTAAAAACCCAGTAATAAAAAGAATTGTTTAAAAGCTGGTGCGTATTAAGACATCTTATTATGCAGTGTTGTTAGGGTATCTTAATATGCAAGATCAGATTAGTAGCTCCATTTGTACTGGAATTTTTAATTGTTGAGATCAATATTGTCCTATATATAGATTTAGTTCCTTTTCATGTTTTTAACTATGGGAAGAAATAATTTTCCCATATAGCATAAAAATTATCCTTTGTAATAGAAGGGGGCCTGTAGGTTGAAGAAAATTTTAGATGTAACAGTCATTATTTTTCCTGCTATCTTTTCATAAAACACTGACTCATCTACAAATATTTAATATCATTTATTTCGTAGTGACAAACTGGCAAGATCTGAAGGTATACGTTTTGAATCCTTCTTTTGCGTAACGATGGAAATAGACCTGTGATCATGTGCCAGTACATATAACAGATGTTTCATAGTAGTTTCCCAGCTGAATATGATGGAAAAGTGACCTCCATGGTCAAGTGAGTGTGATGGGGGGAAATGACTCTAAGAAACAGCCAAGAGACTGCCCCAGGGAACAGGTTCCAGACAGTGCCACAGTCTTTAACTTACTAAAAGATCAATCCACATAGTTTAAATATTTTAATGAGGCCAAAGGGGTTAGATAACAGAGCTTATTTAAGTATTACCAACGCACTGTAACTACAGGTTTCCCCAGGAAAGCTTTATTGCATAGGAAAAGGCCAATACCTATTAAAAAAGCTATCTACTTATTTTTATTATAGAATTCTGTTATAAGAATGGAAAAGTTGATTCAGAGTAACTTAGATGTCAACTTGAGCATGTATCTTACTGCGTGTCTGCAACAACAGCAGCAAAGTTCTCCCTTTTCAGACTTCCCAGTTTCTGTCCTATTTTTATATTTGGATGGAGTGACAAGCTAGATGAGTGTATTGGGTTTTGTGTGACAAGGTTTTGGTAGCGGGGGGCACTACAGGGGTGACTTCTGTGAGAAGATGCTAGAAGCTTCCTTCATGTCTGATGGAGCCAATGCCAACCAGCTCCAGGATGGACCCACCATTGGCCAAGGCTGAGCCCATCAGTGATGGTGGTGGCACCTCTGGGGTAACGTATTTCAGAAGGGGGGAAAAAATGGTGCAACTGCAGCCAGAGAGAGAAGCGAGAGAAACAGCCCTGCAGACACCCAGGTCAGTGCAGGAGGGGGAGGAGGTGCTCCAGGCACTGGAGCAGAGATTCCCCTGCAGCCTGTGGTGATGACCATGGTAAGGCAGGCTGTGCCTCTGCAACCCATGGAGGTTAAGGGTGGAGCAGATACCCAGCTGCAGCCCATGGAGAACCCCATGCCAGAGCAGGTGGATGCACTTGAAAAAGACTGTGATCCCATTGGAAGCCCACACTGGATCCAACTTCTGGTAGGACCTGTGAACCTGCGAAGAGAAGCCCACACTGGAGCAGGTTTGCTGGCAGGACTTGTGACCCCATTGGGGACCCACAATGGAGTGGTCTGTTCCTGAAGGACTGCACCTTGTAGAATGGAGACATGGAAAGGACCCATACTGGAGCAGTTCATGAAGAACTGCAACCTGTGTGAAGGACCCTCATTGGAGAAGTTCGTGGAGGACTGTCTCCCATAGAAGGGACTCCTTGCTGGAGCAGGAGAAGACAGTGAGGAGAAAGGAGCATGTGTTGAACTGACCACAACCCCCATTTCCCATACCCTGTGCCACCTGGGGAAAGGAGGTAGAGAAAGTTGGGAGTTGAACCTAGGGAAGAAGGAAGGGGTTTGGGGGGAAATGTGTTTTGAGATTTGGTTTTATTTCTATTTATTCCACTCTGATTTGATTGGTAAATACATTAAATTGATTTCCCTAAGTCATGTTTATTTTGCTCTTGATGGTAACTGGTGAGTGATCTTCCTGTCCTTATCTCAGTCCATGAGCCTTTCATCATATTTTTCTGCCCTCTGTCCAGTTGAGGAGAGGGAGTGATAGATCTCCCATTGTGGTGGGCACCTGTTATCCAGCCAAGGTCAGTTCTCTACAATAAGGATGCTCCTTTGCTCCTTTTCCCCATTTAGCTGGATAACGCATCATCCAGATGGTGATATACATCCTTACTGTCCCACTTGCTGGGAGATACAGAAAGTTCTGGCTCTATGCTTGCTGTTTCTGTGTGAAGCCATTGAGCTCTTGGCACGGCATTTCCTCTTTGAACCTGACATTTACCTGTCCTCCAGGGAAATGCTGTTGGGCTGACCTGGTTCAGCCAATGTATCCAACTGGTGGCTCAGTGTGTCCCACGCAGAATCTTCTACATCATTATTTGGCGAACTGTTAATTCTCCTTGCACTACCAGGTCTACTGCAGGATTCTTGCATTGATTTATAAAGCCTTCAGTTTCTTAGGCCATGTTATCTCCCTGATGAATCTCTTTCCAGTGTACCATTGATTATCTGACACTCAGTATTTCAAGTTTTCTCAGAAGCAAGTTGTATTCTCTGGAAACTTATCTCAAAGCAAGCTGGATATAGTTTTGCTTCAGCCCCTCACATATCCACTACAAAAGAAAATTCTTCCACAGCAGTAAATGCAGAGAAGTGTTTTACTGTTTCGTCAAAAATAGCACCCCACAGATAAAGCTAGGGTTGTATATAAAGGTGATATACTGGCCAAAAGTAGGAACTCTATCTTAATTTTTTATGTAAACTTACATAATACATAATAATTTTATGTAAACTTATGTACATAATTGGTAAACTTACATAAATTCATAATTTATTTTGTTCTCTTTGTTTGTTTTAGCTTGCAAGGAATGCTCTGGAATTAAGAAATGAGCATTTCAGAAATACAAATAAAGTAGTCAGACAAATATCCATTAGAAACCTTCTCAAACTGGCACATTAGGGACTCGGGAATGTGCAGTTTGACATGGAAAATACCTTCAGTTACTAACAGACAGCCAAAGTTTTCATTGTGGGCAAATCTCCAAGTAAGAATGACTATAAAAATAGACATCCACAGCATCCGTGTAAGCAGAAACAAGGAGCGCTGAAGGTTTGTTGAGGGATTGTCATAATTATAAAATGATATGAAGGTGACAGCAAGGCTCAGAAAATAGCACACAAAATCAGGTTTTCTGTGAATTTTAAGTCCTTACTGACCACATCAAAGAATAGATTTCTGAGTGATAATATTTGTTCAACGTTAAATTTGGAATTGGACATGGAGGAGGAGTGACACTGTAAAATACTAGTGGGTCATAATTTAGGATTAAATATTCAAGTTTATAAAACCAGAGCCAAATTTCAGTTCTATTATGCAGAAAGAGAAAAGCCGAGTTTTATGCTGCTGCAGTTTAGCTTTCATTGGCATTTCATTGTATAAACTATTATAGGGCTTTTACCAACTGCAGACATCAGGATTATTTACAGAAATTGTAATAACAGCTAAGAATCCCCTGTTGTGAATCAGGATGCTGCTACGAGATGACAATACTGAACAGGAAGTTTATAATTTCTGTTGGCTAGGAACTGAGTGTAATACATCTTTTCCACAAATAACTAAACGGAGCCACTGACAAACATAGACAGGCAGGGACATCTTTCACTAGATCAGGTTGCTCAAAGCCCTGTCCAGCCTGACTTTGAGCAATCCCGGTGATGGGGCATCCACAACTTCTCTAGGCAACCTGAGTAGTTGTAGACGAAGACAGACAACAAATACTTCCATGTGGCTGTTGTAAGTGCCAGTTCTTGTATACTAGAAGTCATTCTTGCATAAGGAAAGTTCTTTCAGGTTATTTGGAATTGCTTTTACAAAGGAAAATTGGATTCTTCTTGGTATTGGATACCAAATCTAGTTAAATATGTGTTGAGAAACATGAAATTCCTTTTTGATTGCATACAACTTTCCTGTTTTTAACACTTGGATAAGGATTTTTCAAACCAAATTCCTTCATCTGCCTGTGGTTATTCCTTTCCCTATTATTTTCAGAATTCTTGCTCTATGTCAGAGGATAACATTAAAGGAAGGATATATTTTTCCAGACATTTGTAAAACAAACCAACCAACCTCCCCTAGGCTTCAAAACTGCTTCTACTTTGAATTATGAATTTTGCATACTTACATGCTCCTTGATTGTTTCCTAACGTTTTTCTTTTAAAGCCTTTTTTCATTTTCATTTATTACTCCTTATCTGCCGGTGTATTAAAAATCTGTAGTGCATGCACACAACTGCACATTTATATATGCTGGAAAAAAATAAAGCATGAAAAACGTTCCCAACTAGTTAATAGTAGCTACCAATACATAGAAGTGAAAAGCATAAATGTCACTGATACTTATAAATGGTGTTGGGAGAATAAGCTGCAGCCTAGCAATAGCCATTTCCTCCAAGATAACAACTTCCAGTTTCCATGTTGTGATAAAACCAGGATAGTTCACGCTTATTCTGTGTGTGTTTGTGTGCTCTTATTTTTATCATGTCAGTATCATCTCGTTTGAAATGAATTTAGTCATAAAAAAGGCAGCTAAATTTAATAATTTTTAAATATTATATGATTAGAGAGACATGATTAGGGGTTTCATGGTGAGATACTTATAGGTGCCTATCATTATACCTGCTGTTATAATGTATTTTAAGTGTATAATCGTATTTCCATTGGAAGTCACCTACTAAATATCTTGCAGCAATCTTATGTGTTATCATTTTTCTTACATATAAGCAAAAATAAGCAATTTTACTTAGTTCTCATGGGAACTCTTGCTGAGCATGTGTATTCAATATAATTTTATGTCCTATGCCAGTGTGTTTCATTTTTACAGTTCAAAGAAAGACATTTGTGTCTCAGCAGCAGCATTAGAGAACTTGAGCCAGTATGTATGTGGAAAAATGGAGCTGAATTTTCAAAGTGTCCCTTAGAGTAGAAGTTCCATTATGTGTTTGAAATATGCTGTTGACATTCTTTGAACATTCCTAATGCTGGATGCTGTGTTTTGTGCATCCTCGGGGAGTTTTGAGACTGATAAAAGACTAAATGGAGAAAGGAAGTAATTGGAGCACTAATGAGCAGGTAAACGCTAGCACAGTATTTTGAGATGATTCCAGAGATGAGCTGTGAAAGGAAAGTTCAGTCAGGAAAATAATACCCAGGACATATATATAAGGTCTGCAAACCAAGCTATTTTGAATTATGATAAAATTTTAAGTAAAATTGAGATATGTATCCTGCTTTTGCTTACTACACTGTAGAGCAACTATGAGGTTTTACTGTATCTTAGAAGCTGGAAGCTAGGACTTTACAGATTCTTTGTCTACCCAAAGAGGGATAAATTAAAATACAAGAAAACACATTACCCATTTGCGAGATACTAATTCATAACCTTTTTTCTTTAATCTGAATGGAGCTGATATGAAAATATTTGCCTTTATAAACAGCAGCACAGAAGTATGGTGGAAGGGCATTCTTGAACAACAGCACCAGTGAGGTTGGCACAATCTGAAGAAATAGTGCTTGCTAATGGACTAATTCTGCAGAGGCAGCAAAGAACACAAAGCACTTCTTGTTTCTGTGAGCTCAACAATATAAATCAAGAAAGGCTTACTCAGTTTAAATAACACCGCAGTGGGTTAATTAAAAATAGATATACAATATCCAGCCAACTCCTTCCATCTCATTCTCCCCTAAATTCAAAATAATGTTGAAACAATCAATTTCTTTATATAAACATGTTGATTAAATGGCTTTATACTGCTGTTGGAAGCTAACTGATACGAATAAGAAGTTAAGAAAAATGATGTGTTAATGATGAAGAATTTCAGCAATCACTTCAGTGATAATCTTTGCTTAGAGTTCTGTTTACAAATAACATAGCTTTATGCTGTGAGTTTTGAAAATATGAAAAGTAAAGGGAGACTTCAGGTGCTTCCATTTTTGGTACCTTGCTTGAACCTTGGTTTTCAAAAATAAAAAGAAAAGGACATTTCAGAAAGCTGTGACCATGTTACTTCCCAAATACAAAAATCCAAGAAGGAATGACCTTTTCCTTCTCCCCTTCATAACCATTGCTAAGTTTCAAAATGTCTGATAAATTCTAATTCTACCCTTCAGAATATTATTCAGTGTCACTGGTTCCTAAGCCTTCAGAGGTGCAAACAAGCCCGTTCAGATTTGTACACAAGAATGACATTTGGCCCAATGTGTTCAAACCTTTTGAAGCGAATTAGATGCAGGACTCTGCACCAGGTTAGCATCCCCTTAGGAAAAAAAAAAAAATTCTGATATGCCAGAATGACTGATAAAACACCACTCTAAGATGCCTAAGAATCAGTCATTGATTCTTCATGGAAAAAATGTAAAAAAAAAACAGGAAAAAGGACTACTAGGACAAAATATTATAAACGATATGTGCATTACTTATACAACACGTATAAAAGATGGTATTCACAGTAGGAGAACAGCTTAATGGAGAAGCAGCTTTCTTGTAGCCTAAAATCAGATACCCTTATTGGCTGTCAAGGGTATTTGGTAGCCCAGCAGCGCTACCATAACTTTTCTTTATAATTCTTTACCTCCAAGGATGATAACTATTTTTTCTGATCTGTTTTGCAGACTGTTTCTCACAAAGAAGGGCAAATAATATGTTCTTTTAATGCAGCAGGCTGAACCTGCCTGGTTTATGGCAATCTAGAGTGTTTGCTCCATCTGAGAAAGGAGTGAGCTGAATATTATCTGCCTGTTTGCTGCGCACTCAATACACTACTTGAAAGGCAGGACTTGGCAGTCTGATTCTCTCCTGCCATATTATGATTATTTTCCTCAGACCAAAATCAAGGTGCCAGTTCTAGAGAGTCTTCTCTCAGCAGGTAATGCCAATAAAAGAAGTACTGAGGAGTGACAGCAGTAGCAGGTATGCCAGAGCAGCCACATCATCATCATTGGAGGGCTGGTGTTTTTCAGCTTTTGTCGCACTCTCCTTTATCTGACCTCTGATGTCAGAGGAGGTGGCTGGTGTCTCTGCCTCACTAATCATCTCTGACATGTGGCTGGCACTAGCAAATTTACTCAAAAGGATGTGCCTGCTGTGTTCTAGATTGGCCTTCACTCATGGGAGGGGAATAAGCACTGTATATTTTGAGTCAGGGATCTAAAAATGTAATGAGTGCTTCGCGTACTGCTCTGCTTTCTAATTCTGTTTCACATACAGTTTTTTCTTCTTCAGACCAATAAGCTGTCCACCCAAAGTACCACAGTAAATCATAAATTCTTCAGGGTGCCGTTGCAACTGATGCGTTTTCCTTTGCCAAGATAAACAAAGCAGACAAGTTCATTCAGAAAGCAGAATCATTTTTGGAGTATCCTAAATTTAAAAAAAAAAATAAATTCCTTCCTACAAAAATATTTGCATTTGGAGCACTGAGATGAAATCTGGAACCCTTTGAAATCAAAATATTTCCCATAAATTTTAACAGAAAGGAATTTGTTGCTAATCTTCCTTCAACTACTCCTTTTCTGAGGAGGTGTATGGTTTTGAATGGCACGCCTACAGAGAGGACCAAGACAAAGGATTTGTATACATGCTTCTTTCTTTGTGTTTGTGGTGACTTAGGCAGTCCTCTCCAGCTAAAGTTCAGAGTGAAGAAACGTGATTTTTATGAATTTTCTAATGAATTTAGTCAAAAGTTGTTCTGTGTTTGTGCCCTGTGGGAGAAGCTTTTAATAAGCCTTAATAAATCAGTAATCATATGCATGCATCTTCACTCTTACCTGCTAAGACGAAACAGAGCCCTTTCTGCTAGTGAATCACAGCAAAGATTTGAAGCAGTGAGGGGCTTTCTTTATTCTGCATGATATAATCATTGATTAGTGTCTTTTCATTTTATCAATGAATATGTCTCTGAATTTCAATTAGGTGTTTCTACTGAGGAAATTGTGAGAAAAAAGGTGAAGCGTTTCAGTAATTATGGTAGTCAAGTGAAACAATACCTTCCAGGTTGAGTGTCAAATAGAAATATTTGCTTTAACGGCAGGTTTAAAATTTTGAATATTTTATGTGCATTCACCTCCAAAACTGTGAACATATGTTGGATGATACTTAGTCTTTCTCTGTACAGTTATAAGCTTGGTAGGAAATTTATGCACAAAAAACTGTTCAGCAGCTGGCTGGTTACAGAAGAAAGGGATACTTCCATTGCTGCCTGCTGTCTCAGAGGCTGAATTGGCCACTTTTTTTCAGCTGGCTACCTGGTTTGGAAGGAGTCAGCTAATTTGGAATCTTTTCATGGAATCTTTTAAAGTGTATATCCTCCATTCCAACTAAAATTGTCCAGGCTGAATCATTGCCACTGAGCATCTTAGAACAACAAAAGTTACTAGTGCCACCTGCAGTTTTGATTAGAAGAGACGTTTGCTGCTTTGGGTGATATCAAAGAAGGATTTAATGGGGATAAGTTTAACCGGCAATATTGTATTTTTGTATTCACAATTTCTAATTAAAACACAAATGATATGTACATCCGTTGGTTAGAATATAAAAGATTTTTTTTGTAACAGCTTTTTGATAAAATGACCTAAAATAATCACAGCAATATGAAGACTAAGGGGTGGGGAGGGATTCAGCCTCACAGATCACTGTGTTTCAGTGTTCACTTCTAATGCCTCATAATGAACTGTGGCTTCTTCTTGTTCTCTTTTGGTGTGCATGGTTCTTAAGATTTTGAGTTAAATGGATCCATGGTAGGTTGACTGTTGAGTGTGGCTCACTGTCTTTTCCACAGAATAAATACAGGAGGAAAAGTGCATGTGGGTGTTATGCAGACATATTTGAGGTCATTCCTAACTAACTGGCTGAAATCTTAGAGAAAAGCTACGCTTGTTCACGGCTCTGCCTGAGCTGAACCGACCTGCAGAAGGAGTGGTGCAGTTTCCAGCACAGAGTACTGTACTGCAGAGAAATACACTCTGTGTTTTCATTAGTCTAAATTTGTAAGTGGTCAAGTGGCAGAATAACCTGCTGCCACTGAGCTTCTTTAACCCCAACCCTGCACTGAAATTAAGGCATTTTTCCCAAAACTAGATCTTACCTGGAGAAGCCCATCTAAGAGGTATCTTGTACCACATCTGAGCTCTCACTAGCTTTGAGAGTCAATAACCAACAGGTTAGAGGGCTCCCCATTGACCTAATTTAGTAATTTTCTGTTTTGACTTGGTACCAAATTCCTAATGATATTGATGATTGAATCTTTCTCAGCCTGTCTGGTTGAAACGGTTTTACTTTATATTAATAGTCTTTCACTGGGGTACATAGACTAAAAGCCACAAAGTCATTGCAGAGCTTTGTATTTAAGAGAACCGTTTGGGCAATAAAGGTCACTTATTTATATATGTGAACCAAGTTCAGTGGGAATTCCTCCACAGAAATGCCGGCAGTTTTGCTGCTGTGGCACTCTCCTGGGATATAAAACCTGCTGAGATCAAATGCTGTTTCCCATCAAGCAGGAAGGGGGCACTCAGTGTGATCATCTCCAAAGTGAGATCAATTAAAAAAGCCTGGTTCATGGGGCGGGTATCTGCATTTCTGTGAGTTTTCTGGTGGAATATTAACACCTTTCTTTTTTGGGGGTGGGGGTTGTGGGTTGGGGGGAGTACGACTGGGATGCTCAAACAAAGATCAAACACTTGCAAGCATTTCTTCCTTAGCTAGCACAAGTAGTTCCCTGCCAGCTCACTGGCATCTGTGAAGCGTGTAAGTGTTTCTATGGGGGGGCAATAAGTCTAACTTCAGGCTGTGAATTTTGGCTGGTGATAGAGACCATTTGTGGATCTAGTTTTTAGTATTTCTGTTCTTTAGTTCCCAGGAGCAAAATAAAGGAAAACAGCACTTTTCTGTTTTAGGACTGTAGTGAAAATAATACATTAAAGCTTGTGTGGTATTCAGATATGAATGTAGTTATACATATCTAAATAAAGTAAGAGTGAGTCACTAACTATGAATCCTCTATGACTGTTATTTAGCTTTATACATTCATGCTAACCAGCTAGAGGAGAGTCCAAACCACTAATTTATCATGAAGGGATCATACATCTCTGAATCAAACAGATCCTTTAGCCGGTGTAGGTAGGGATTTTTAGCGGGGAGCATTAATGGTAACTCATTAAGACACAAGGAAAGTAGAATCATTTTGTACTGTAAAAAGATACAAGTGAATGTGAAAATCCTACTACAAAATTAATGGCAAAGGTAAATTATTACAACTTTATGTGCCCATTTCCATTAACTTCATGTAATGTGTTTTTTAGTCCATAATAATCTTGTGGAATAATCATATATGGGATGAATTTAATATTTTCCCCTCAGTTTGAGGGACTACATCCTGCTTCTGAAGTTTCTGTTCTGATGAACCATGTTATCAACAAAATCTTCTTCCCCTCCTTGCACAGCTAATTGTATCGACTTCATGACTTTAGGTCAGTTTGTATGAATCAGGCAAAAGACTGTATAATTTCTGTTGCTTAGATACAGAGAGATATATTGTCCTATTTCTACATACATAATTCTTCATTTAAAAGTGGATATATTTTCTATACTTTTAATTCTACATTCTATAGTCTATATTTTGTAGTATTCTATATTATATTCTATACTTTTTATTAATGTTATAAACATACAGAACAGATTTCAGGGGACAACTGGGGTTTGAAAGTGAGGGGAAAAGCAGAGAGGAAGGAATGGAACAAAAAGTATGTTTGTAATTCTAGATAATGTGTTCCTAATGTTGATTGCACTTATACCCTTATTACAGTAATATGGCATTATAAATTTTAATGAAATAGCTCATGATTTACCTTGCGTTATTTCTCTGTGTATGTGTGTGTTTGAGTGGGAGAAGGTGGTCAGAGAGGTACATAAAGCTCAGCTTTCATGCTAGCATTGCTTGACATTGTCAGTTTAAGCTCTGCCACACAGTCATTGCCTCATCCTGTGTCATCCAGAAAGTGCATGAATGTCTGTGCCCCAGGTAAATTAAGAAATTCCTCATACTCATTGTTTTCTTGAACACTGAATGTATTATGATCAGATCACACATGGTAATTTTCAATTGTCTTTAGGTATTTCTTAATTAAAAAAATGGTTTGTTTTTATAAGGACTCCAGAATCACCATCATTTATAATAAGAAAGTAAAATTCTATCATGCTACTTTATCAGTGACATAGTGAAGTTACATTTGCCACTGTTCCCTGATACACTCCTGTTCTCCTTAAGGAGAAGATAATACTTCAAGGCAGCATTCAAAGGGATTCTTTATACAGTGGGGTTTGTTTACCTTATTAATTTCATTCACTTATGAAGCAGGTTTTGACATTAACTGTTTTTTATTTGAAGACATAGAAACGCCCTTTGCTAAAACCATCTCACCCATAGTCTAATGTAGTATGCTGCTTGTTTAAATACCTGTGATGGAAAAACTTTGCTGCTTTCTCCAGAGTGTTTAAAAATGAGTAGAAACTCTAATCTAAATGAAAATGGTTAAAGAAATGTCACTGGAAATAAATTGTATGTAGTCATTGTCAATTAAACTGGGGAGCATGAGGCCTAATAGTCCTAGACTAATTTAAGTTTCAAGTGGACTGGAGGATGGAGAGGTGTGTGTAATAGGTGGTACATAAAATCTTATTAATTGCTGAAGTGTCTTGCATGTTGAACACTGTAAAGATACTATGTGTACTTTTATTTTTCAATCTTCTGTATCATTTGATGAGAGACTGGTACCTCATAGAAACCGGTTACCCTCTTCTTCATCTATCTAGATCACGCTCAGAAAGAATTTCACCTCATTAAATGAGACATTCTCCATTCTTTCTCTCCATAGGTACTTCTCTCTTCAGTATGTTTTTTCTGAGCATAGGGAAAAATCATAGAAGGCCTTCCAAGAAAACTGGATAGAGAAATGAGAAGTACACACTAAAAGAGATGCTAACCTGAGAAAAGAGAAGAGAAACAGCAGAGGAAGACGTTGTAACAAAAATCCAGGAGCATATCCAGCTGATAGCAGTTGACAGATAAATATTAATGAAGGACAGAGTCTGAGATTAAAATAGTTAATTTCAGACTTCAAACAATTTTTTAAGGGTGGAACACAAAGGCCAAATCCAAGAAAATAAAAAGACTTGCCTTGAAAGAACTGTGATCACTGTAAAGAAGTGGAACTTAACATTTGTTTTAAAAGAGATTGAAGCCTGTTAGATCTCTGGAACATACATAACATTCATTTCAGAGATTTCACATGTATAAAGCAACAGATTCTGTGTAGTCATTTGTTGAAAGTAAGCAGATGCTGGTTCTTAAATACAGTTTTTTGGTATAGACCATCTTGAATGAGTTTACCACATATTTACTCACAGGTGCAAATTGTACATGAATTTAGCTCATTTTTGAGCTCAACAGACCAGTTTTGCTCATTTCAGTTTCAAATGTCATCTCCTTCCAGATGTATCCTATGAAATAAGGCATGTTGCAAGACCAAAATACCAAGAAAAGAAAAGGAAGGAAAGAAATATGAGGGTGGCTACAGACTGCAAAAAGTCTGTTCAGGTAATCTGAGTGTACAATAAATTAGGCAAGGTTTAATGAGAAAGTGAAAGTCTCTATTATATATAAAATGTGAAATTCTAGGATTTCAGAAGAAATTGAAGATCTGAAAGTCTTAGATTTTAGTGGGTTATAGCGGAATTTCCCTAAACAAAGTATACACAGAAAATCAACAACCTTTCTACAATAGAGCTCAATAAAGTAGATATGCATGAAAGCATGAATTTTATAAACAATAAAACAGTAAACCAGCCTCTAAGAAACAGCGCCAACATTTAATATGGGAAACCTAATATGAACAAATGCACATGAATGCAAGCATATGTGCTTGGGTACTTAGCACAATGCAGTTAATACTGTCTTGTATGTCATGTATGTATATGTATGTATGTAATACTGTCATGTATGTCTTTAGGATTTGTTTCACAACTTTTCTTTCAGCCTCATTAATGATTAGCGATATAACACAAACAATACTCTTCCTTTCTACCTTCCTCTGTCTCTGACATTTTTTTTTTAATTTTCTGATTTTCCTTTGTTGGAGGATGAATAATGTTTGTGGGATGGTTTAGACCTGGCTCCAGTGAAGATATTATTACACAATTTGATTTAAAAATTGTTCCTTTTTCTTTAGGCATACCTTTCAATTCTGAATTGGTGTCTGGAACCTAGAGTTTTGGGGTTTTTTTAACAGTATAGATTTTTGTTGAATTAGAGGTCTTATTTCTCTCAATTGCTTTCTATACAGTTGTGCTTAGAGGCATGGTTTAGTGCTGGACTTGGCAATCCTGGGTTAATAGTTGGACTTGATGATCTTAAGGGTCTTTTCCAACCTTAATGATTCTATGATTTTTAAAGGATGTTTCTTGCTGTAGGGCACCATTGCCTATCTTCCACTGACCTTGCTGCCTTCAGCTCCCCTTCCCAGACCTCACTCAAACAATCTGAGGTGCAAGATCCGTTGTTGATAGGATGCCCATTCAAGAATGGGCAGCATAATAACACATTGCATTAATACACTTGGAATATTTTTGGAAGTGAAAATTATCTAGGTAAACTAAGGGCTAAAGGCAAAAATTGTGACTGAATGTGAGCTTTTGAGAAAATGACAGTGATTCTGGTAATGCAACACTTCCTTCAGAAGAGCTGCTGTAGGGTCCAAGTAAGTGCCCTGAACAGCAGACTAACAGCTGTTCGGTGCCCTTTCTGGTTCCAGTTATAAATTTCATGGTGGACCTATGGAATGAAAATACACATAATATTTTTTTTTTCATGTGTGCGTGTGTGTGTGTGTGAATGTGTATTTTGCTGGAAATATTTCTTTGGAAAACATGTTATCCAAAAATGAACTTGAAGAAATACTTAAGATTTTAACAACTTCATTCCTTCCTACTTCCCTCTTTCCCTTTATAGAAGAAATGTAAAATGACACGGACAGGTAGTATAGTAAAGCTAAAATGTTAAAGCAAGTTTTTCATGTGGACTATTTCTATCCTCGTCAAGCTGTAGAAAAACTGTAGAAATCTGGTATGATTTCTATTATGGCACTTTTGCAAAACTCAAATATCTTGAAAGCCCAGGAGTGGAAAAATGCATGTGTGTGTATCTTGGTGTAATTTGGACCATGACAATGCCCTTTTTCCTTACTTGCTTTGAGTTACATTCACAACAGAGCAGTGAGATAAACAGTCTTAATTCCCACTGATTTGCACTAATATTGTGGTAAGCCAGTGTTTTCCAGCATAAGGCACAAAGGTTTCATTTTTAAAATTCTTCTTTTCAGGAAAGATTCCAGAATTAATTTGGATGTAGTGATAGTATACCTAATTAGAAAGTTTTAAACTGACTTCAACATGATAAAATAAATACTGATTTTATACTGATAATATAAATGGTATTGAGGCATACACATTTTTTTTTTTTTTTTTTGAGAGTATTCTGTTGTCTTCAGGACACAAAGTAAATGTTTTGACCATTGGGCTTTGTGGATTATACTGTCCTTAGTAGCAGTTGAATTTATTGGTATTAAATCATGCAAATAGGAGAAAGCTTTTGTTCCTTAAAGGAAATAGAAAACTATTGAATAAATAACAAAGTGATTCCTCAGCTGAATTCAAAATATTGAGCTTATGTAAAAAGTTATCACATGAAAAAAATCTTTAATGCTGCATAAAAGATTATGTAGAAAACCATTCTGCATTGTACTGAATCATCAATAGAAATGCTTTCTTTGTTTTGAGTAGATGGGGAATGTTGTGGATAATAGTAATTTATGTAAAAAATGTAATACTCCTATTTCAGTATGACAAAAGAAAAGAAAATAAAATAAATTTTAATAAGACTGTGATTTTAGAGGGAATTCTGCTACAAAGAGGTGCAAGAAAAAAACAAAAAGAAGACAAACTGCTTTGCTTCTCAGTAGTCAGTCTGTGTAGACAGTGGTGTTCATTTGTATTAAGTACTTTTGTTATAATCACATATTTTATGCTAACAGTTTAGGTAAGTTTCTCTGGGAATTTGATATAAACAGGAACAAAAGGGTATGTGCCTAGACTGAGGACACATGTTAGTTTCACAGATGGCAGAATTTCTTTGGAAGTATTAAACTTCTGCTGGATGGCTATTAGGAACTGGGAACTTCCCTGGCAGTGTCCCTTTTACTGTAGGGCATCCCAGGCACCACATCGAGGAGTGATCCTGGGGCCCTGATCCCCTGTAATTGGAACAAGGAAGCTTGGTGAGACCCAGGTTTAGGTGACTTGGTTAATTTTCCTTTGCTTGTGTTGAATTACAAGTATGAATACAGTCTAGTTTGATTTTCCAGGGGGAAAAAACCCACAACCGCAGTATTTTACTAAGTCACTAAACAAAGGAGTGAACAAAAAGAAGCTATTACAGTGTTGTGAGCTCCAACTATGATCTGAACAAGAAAATAATAGTTACTTGTGATAAACAGTATACAATAATCTCATATCAGTATCAATACTGAACTGCAGAGGGCAAGAGGGTGGCTAGGGCAGGTGTTTCTCCAATGTCCAATATTAAAAACTGTCGTGGTTTAACCCGGGCTGGTAGTTAAGCCCCACACAGCTGCTCGCTCACTCCCCCCGCACCCCGAGGGATGGGGAGGAGAGCTGGAAAGGAACATAAAACCGGAGGGTTGAGATAAGAACCATTTATTAATTGAAATAGAATAAGAATGAAAGAATAATAACAACAGTGACAATAACAGTTATAATGAAAAGGGGAGGAAAAAGACTAACATCCAGAGGGAAAGGCAGAAAGGAACATGCGGTGCGCAGCGCAGCCGCTCACCGCCCGCCCCGGCCACCCCCCAGGTATATACACCAGGCATGTCGTCCCATGGTATGGAATAGCCCTTCGGCTAGTTCGGGTTGGCTGGCCAGGCTGTGTCCCCTCCCCATTCCTTGTGCCCCTCCAGCCTTTTCACTAGGCCTGAGGAACTGGAAAGTCTCACACCAA
>JAVJGI010000040.1:66620149-66666642 GCA_035590275.1 Ibycter americanus | reverse complement strand
TCACTAGGCCTGAGGAACTGGAAAGTCTCACACCAAAGCCAAACCACAGCACCGCCGGCTCCTGAGAAGGTAATTAACTCCATCCCAGCTGAAACCAGGATGAAACCACATTTAAACAAAGAAGGTGGAAAGTGTATAAGAGCCTATCAGGTCACTGGTTTATTAACTTTAGAACTGGATGAAACTGTAAGCCTGAAATACTTTACACAAGCTGTCTTTGTTGCTTCCTATTTACTGAGTGAATGAGTTGTTCTGGTTCTGTAGGACATCATCCTGCATTTTGGGATTTTTGAGTTTATCTGTACTTAGAGTGTAGAGTATTATAGGACTGCAAAGTGTAAGAGTACTAAAGAATTACTCAATCAAGACATATTTACTGCTCTCTCTGAGTTTATAATATGTTATATATTTGGAGGTCTACATATACATGATCGTTACCATCTTCATCTATGCATTAGTTAGCAAATTCCATGCAGATTAACTTCTCAGAGCTATTGACCTTCCTATATCTAGGACATATGTTTGAAAGATAGCTGTTATGGAAAGTAATTACAGCCAGTGTTTATATGACATTGCAATAGTGCAAACAAATGATAGTTTCAGTTTGTTTATCAAATTGAAAAATCAGGAAAAAATAGTTTAAGTTAAAGAAATAAACTTGATTTCAAGTAAGGTAAAACAAAATTTTCAAGTCAAATGAAATTATTTTATTTGACTGGATAAGAAGTCTTTAAATTAAAATTATTTTTTTCTTAATGAAAACATTATCAAAATGCTTTTTTAAAAATAAATAGAGAGTTTTTTCTTTAAATACCACCAATATCTACTTAATTGTATAGTGCACGTTACCACCCAATCTGCTCCAGGTTTGAAAAATATTTCAGTTAAACTGAGGCAGAAAGGAATTGTGACTGAAAAAAATCACATTGAAATTAATGGTGAATATACTTAGCTTTAAGACTGTGAAGTTCACTCTATCCTCAGTGCTGACACACATAGATCATGGTGTAGCCGTGCTTCAGCCAGCCCATAGGAACTGTTAACAGCTATACAGGCTGTCTTGGAAAGATGCATGGATAGTGAAGCAGTGACCTGCAAATTTTAGCATGTTCATAAAATTTTTGAATACTAATTTATTTTTTAACAAACTGAATCTAATTTACTTGCTGAAAGCAGGGATGTGTCACATTAATTTGTGTCTTTTAACCACAGATGTGCAATGGCACCAATCAACAGCACTATGGTGATTTACATCACCAACATTATGGTAGGATCAGTAGAAGGAAGGGGAAAATGAAAGAAATCAAAAGCAATTTTAAATCATCAGAGCAGAAAAAAAAAATCTTCTAATAAGTCTGTAAAGACAGTTCCCATTATTGTAGTTATTATTATTACTATAACAAACCATAAAGTTGATATTAATGTATTGATGATTTAATGTGTGCGCTTCTGCATTCTAAGTTGCACCTTATCTTCCCTTTCTGATGTTTACATCAAGAAAGAAGATATTATCTCTTATTCCTCTGCCATGCCCCTACTGAATGCCTGGAAAGCACTAAGGTCTGGATTCAACAAAGCACCATCTGTTCATTTTACTTCAAGCATGCAAAGTCATTCATTGACTCTAGTGTGGACTTGCCTAAGACTATGCACAAGCTTAAACATTTTGCTGAAACAGAGGTTATGTTGATCAGGTGCAGCTTTAATCTACACAGAGGACTGGAAAAAAACATTAGTTATATTTAAAAATGGGCTTAAAAGAATTGTTTTGGGATATTTTTGTTATGTTTTTAGAAAATTATTAGAAAAAAGATTAGAAAAAAACAATTAAAAAAGATGCACTGAGTGCAGATTTCACAGAGTTCTGGGAACTACAACCTTGCTGTATGTTTCCGAGTTGTGTGTTAGTCTCTTATTAGCTTTGAGATAAATAAAGGAAATTCAGTTTTTATAAATGCTGCTGTAATAACTGTTAGAATGACTACTGACAAAATTTGCTTCATTATCCATGGGCTGTGCAAATTATTAGCTTGAGACACTGGATGGATGTGAGGATGCATTCATTTTCTGTCACTAAGTCAAACCTCAGCTACCTGAAAAATTTAAGGTCAAGAAAATTGTTCATCATCTTTGCTCATTCAAGACATCATTGAAAATGAGTTGAAATACACGTTGGGGCAGGATTTCTTTTCTGATGTAGATTCATGTTCATCAGGGAGATGCAAGCAATTCTTTTCACAGAAGCTACTGCAGAGCCATAGCTGATGTTTTTACTGGTTTCTGGACAGGATGAGGTTAGAGAAGCATATGCCATATATCATGTGTTTATATGATATATAAAATGTCTTGGGCTTGACTGTGGCACCTTTATACCTACTGAAATAATAATATGTCTGTAATTTTTGATAATTTTACAAGGACTACTTATTTCTTGTAAGAAACGACTTGGACACCCCACCACCCCCACCACCCCTTTTCTACTATTTTACATTTTTAACATGCTGTAATGTATTTATAAGTTACACTGTGCTTATATGCTTTGGTATTCATTTGAAATACTCTCTGTGTACATAAAACAAAATGAATAAAAGGTAAGGGCAAAATCTTGGCCCACATTGTAGCGTAAGCACTTCTTTTTATTGTAGAACTTCAAATGAATGGTGATTATGCTACTAAACAGAGTAGCATTGAATTCATAATTGCTGCTTTGTCTGTCTGCATATTTTGTCCTGTACTTGGGACTGAGAAATGTTATTTTGCTTTGCTTTCAGTGTCAGTTATATTAGAGGAATTTCAGAATATGCAAAAGAGAAAAGACATCAGAAATAAAAGCAAAACTTTCAGTAGCTGGTGCTGTGGTTTTGGAAAGATAGGGACTGTAATCCCCTTTCCCACCCTGCAGATTAATTAATATCCTAGAATTCTGTAAGACTTAAGTTTTAAACTTAGGTGAATCATTTGAAGATTTGCTATGACCTTCACTTAAGTGATTAGTATTTCTTTCATTTCTCCTTCTTTTGATACAGTTATTTCTGTCTGTACAAATGCCAGGCAGCTGAACTTTTCTGGTAGTGGCTGCATCTACATCAGCAGGTCTGACGGAAGAGAAACAGATCAGCACATCAAAGTAGCTGGTGCTGAAGCCTCTGCCACTGTCCTGTGTACTGTTCCTGGGGGTTTATTTTGAACTAGAGTTAGTTTGGTTCCCTGATTCAAATATTCTCACCACACATGCAATTTGAAGTCATCTGAAGCACTGACCTCTGATTAGGACCCTTATGATCCCATTACTTGCTAGATTGCATTTGGTGCATGCCTGGCATGGAGTTTTCAGTTTCATCCAAAAGGAATCTAGTTTGCATAAATTAAAACCTGTGAACCAAGCTAATATATTGTAAGGGGGGATATGATCAGGAGATTCAGTTAAAACTGCAATATTCTGAACCAAAGTGCTAATGTAGATCCAGCCCTTGAGTTTCATAGATTTGTTATGTTCATGTTCAGGAGGGATTTTTATGCTGCCCTCCAGAGTAAATGAGGTTAGGCAATTTCCTCCAGTAATTTCTGCAAGCTCCAAACTTCTTTTTCAGTCCATACACTCAGGGCATAATTCCAGCTGGAACGGAGCTCAAGAGGTCTCCACTCCAGCCTCCTGCTCACAACAGAGCCAGCTCTGGGATCAGACCAGGTTGCTCAGGGCTTTGTTCAGTCAGGTCTTGAAAACCTCCAGGGATGGAGACTGCACAGTCTCTCAGGAAGCCTGTCCCGCTCCTGAACTGTCCTTAGGCTCAGAAAGTTTTCCTTTCTATCCAGCCTGAAAGTCTCTTGTTCCAATCTATATCCATTGTCTCTCATTCCATTTCTGGCACTGCTGTGAACAGTCTGACTCTGCCTTTGCGACAGCGTCCTGCAGGCACCAAGAGGCTGCTGCTAGATGTCCCTGAAGCCACCCCTGCTCCAGGCTCAACCAGCCCTGGTCCTTCAGCCTCTCCTCACAACGGCAAGAGCTCCAGAACTCCTGCCCCCATCTTGGAGGGCCTCTCATGGAAAGCATCCGCATCATATTTTTATCTCTAGTTTGATAGCAGTTTGCTGACTGTGAGTGCTATCATAACCTAAACAACTTTCCCTCTAATATCTGAAAAGAGGAAACTGTGAAAATACCATATGAAACCTCTCATCTCAAGAGTGTGGTGAAAGGATTACAACGTAAGTAATTATAAGGAAAAGTGCAAAGTGATGTGGTTGCACCCATCTGGTAAAGGAAAGCATATACAATAGCTTGTTTTCACAGTAGTTGCAATGCCTATTATCTGCAACTGATGTCAATGTCAAGCATCTTGTTTCATGTCAAATATCAAGCCTTGGTGATGTGCCATTGGTGCAGTTGCCTTCAGCAGGTGAGACACATATTTGTCCACAGCTTGAATGGCAGCTCTCCATTATCTTCTTTCAAAAGTCAGTTAAATATTTTATGTATCAAACCAGCTCTTGATACAATATAGCTTTCTGTATATGAAAGAAACTTTCATATTTTTTGGAGTAAATGAACATTTTTAGCACCAGTGGTTGGAAGCCACAAGATTCCAGTCCCCACACTAATAATTTTTTGTTAATCTGTAATTTATGGTGACTATTTCTACAACATAATTTTACAGATATATCAACTAGAAGGTTTCTAATAAGAATTAAATAATAATAAACAAGATAAAATTAGACAAAATATAACATATTTTAGAAAAAATAATTGAAGCTGATATTGTCCAAAAGATATTTCTGAACTAATACTAGATACTATAAAAATTTGAAGTAAAAGTTACATATGCAACTCTACACATAAATATTGCAATGAAGAAATACACGTGATTGGTAAGGATAGAGTTGTGTTCTCCCACACATCAGTGTTTATTGTATATTTAAATTTATGCAAGACAATCTCATCATATATCCATAAAATGGCCCTGGTTTTATTACATCAAGAAATAAAAGCATGAAAAGGAAATTCCAGGCATCTGAGTTTCAGTTTGTTGACTATGACTTGGTTTCTGACATGTGCAGAAGTTGTCTGCCTGTCTCTCAGAGCTTTGCATTCCCCTTCTACACATCAGACTTTGATATGTGTACTTAATTCAATGGATCTTGTAGTCTACTTTGATATCCATAAAGTCAGTGGACCTAATCTTATTGAAAGTTATTGAACTCCTCAGGCAGATACTCTTATATCCATCTATTCTTGTACACGAGTTAGCATCGTTAGGATCATGAAATGTGTTTTTAACAACAATGAAAATTGTGTAAGCAATTTAGCTTCATAATGAGAAATGAGCAAGACAGAAATGCTACTCAGCAAATATTGATCTGAATAGTATTTTTTCCCGTGCAGAAATGAAGCCACATAGAAAGAAAAGGAAGATCTAATTTTTAGAGACGGTATGACTGATTTTGTCAGATATTAGGTATTTTGTGTCAAAGACTAAATAAATGCAGGGCATACGGTTCTGATAGTCTTTCATAGCACAAATGAGAGTTGTTCAGGGAGTGAGTTATGGATATGACTGAATTATCTGTGCATATTCTGCAGGTGACAGATAATCAACTTAAAATTCTCATTTTTAAACCAAATGGTTGCTATTTCAATTACTAGTGGGTATCCATCTAGCAAGCTACTTTTATAGTCCTTGGTTAGATTAACTATCATTATAGGAAACAGAGCTATGAGAAATAACAGCTCATATAAATACACAGATGACATCTTGTTCAAGATATGACTATAATTGAAATTTTTTTATTCAAATCAAGAAGTACATGACTTTTTAATATGAACATAGAGAGAATTCAATTCCTGCATACTCTGGTAGCAGAGGAGTCTGCATATATGGTCATGTCTACCTAACACCCAGTTAAAAATGTATGTTAAAAATGTATAACTTTTGTAATGTAAATGTAAAAATATATAACTTATAGTTTACAAAATAAATAAAAAAAGCAGACATAGACATTAACACCAGGATTTGTTAATGTAGACAGTGTCATTTATACCAGTAGAAGAAACTGCAGAGTATGTGACCTTAAGCTTTCTTTTTAAACTTATTCTATATCAGTTTTCACTTTTAAAACTCCATTTTAAAAGGTGATTGGTGTCTCTAATTCTATATGCTTAAGCACTTGGACATGGTACTTCTGTAATCCATGAGAGGGGAAAACCTATTTCTGGGATTTATGCACACATACTACCTGGGTGTACTTAGCATTAATGACACTTATCATTTACCAAAATGACAGTGTACTTTACAATCCTACATGAGATATTTGTGCAAGCACAGATGGTGGCAAAAGGGAGGCCATTATGAAGATATAGTTCTAAATGGATTAAGTTGGCAATGTTGAATGCCCCTGATAGCACTATATACTTCTGAAAGTTTCAGAGTCTTTATTTCTAATGACACATTAAGGATTCACTTATTGTTTTTGAGCTTTCAGATTTATTCTGAATACATTTTTTAAAGGGTACTCAAGCTTAACTTTTATTGTGTGGGCACAGATTTATGTCCCATCAAATACTTGGCTGTGTAGTTTTGGCTTCTCTTTATCTGGTTTATTTGTTGAATGTGTCTGAATATGATCCTCTTTGTTTATAGCTTACGTTTGTCTCGTTGCAGGCATGCACAAGCAGCCATGTGTCTGAAAGGCTGCAGCTGGCAGGAAGGGCACAGGAATTTCAACCTGGAGCAAAGAAAGTGTGGATAAAATAAACTCCGTGTTGTGATAAGAGAGGAATAATCTACTATATGTAGCATTTACTTGGAGGAATTTAGAAACTCACAGGGAGGAAGATTAAAGAGTTTAGGAAGAATGAGAAGTCTGAGAAAAGATGTAAGAGGATGGACAATACACCTCAGGAAGAATGTGTCTATATCGTGTATTCTAGGAAGACAAACCTACATGGCACTTCATACTGATATGACCGATGCCCTAATCAGTTCTAAGGTTTATCTGCTTGTATTCCAACCCAGCTGAAAACTCAGCTTCAGTACTAGATTAAATTGGCCTTGTTGCTTCCCAGCTGGAGGTAACTCTGGTATGTCCTAAGGCACCAGTTTTCTTAGCAGCTTTTTTGGGATAGTAAACTATGAGTGAACAACATTTTTGCTTAGGGCCAGCAATTCTGAAAAGCTTGATTATTTGTAATTCTTAAACTGTGATTGTTAAAATATTTTGCAGAGTATTTCACTAATACTGTGTGTATTGGTCTCACTGATGGAAAGACTTCATTGCCTAGCCCTGAAGTATTTATTTGAGAAAAATTACTACGGTTTCTGACAGATTTTAAGGATATAGAGAAAGAAGAAATGTAGACAAGCACATAATTTCCATGTTTAATAAGGAAGCAGTGTTGTTTCTGTGGGACAGTTTTATTTGCAATCGCTCTGATAAGGATGCAAAGGCACTGTGTTGGCTGTCATTAACACAATGTAAAATTTTCAAGTGCTCATTTCACACTGGCAGACAGGTGGGGAGACTTCTGGCTTATGTATCTGGCTGTGTTACCACTGTTTTTTATGAAATGCTACGAGTGGCTTGATGTCCCGTCTCCCAGCAAAATGAGGAAACTACTGCCTTGGATCACTTGAGGGTGTTTAGAGATTTATTTATTGTATTTGACCTAGCAGCTAAAATAAAAGCGGATACAGAAAAGCCTAGTTACAGTAAAGCTGTCAATTTTATTTTGTGGTTATCATTTTTCGCTATATTAGTCCAGGAATCTGGGAAAGTTCCTTGTGCCTGGAAATGGCATGAGGCCACCTGGAAGCAGCTCACATGCTTTGACTTGCTTCTGCTGACAAGTTCCCATTTGTCTGACAAAGTAAAGGGGTTTCTTTGGTAAAATCTGAGTTTCACTCTTCCTACTGAAATGGTGGAGAGCAGCTGTGGGGTGCAGCCATCCCCACAGGCCTCGGGAACTAAGCACGGAGAGCCTACGTGTGGACCCTTCCCAGCAGCCTGTGAACCGCGTTTCTATGGACTGACATGGTAAAAGATGTATTTCCTCACAGGCTCCTATTAGCTGCTTGGGGTGGGTAAGAGCTGTGAGGGGTTCCTGTCCTTCCCTCCTGGTTCGTAGGGAATCACCACAAAATGTGTTTCACATGAGGGCCACCAATGAGTGTACTATTAGTGAGTACATCTTAATTTTGGCTCCAGTTCCAAATGAGTTATTGATTTCAGGTTAGCAAAACCAAGACAAAACTAAAGAATACATCGGTACGAGAGAGATTTGTCTTCCTCCAAAAAATTCTGAGAACAATGATGGGATTTGCTTTCCAGACAGGCACTTGGTATTGATTATGAATATGAAACTATATATCACACAAGACAAAAACTGTATAAGGAAATGAAAGCGCACACACATTCAATAATAAATTGAATTTTAAAAAATCTTCATATCCTAAATGTAAGAATTTTACAACTGCTAAATACACAGGTGGTTGTACTGTATTTCCCTAAGTGGCTTAGCTATTCTATGTATAACCCGGTATTTGATTTCACTATTAGAAAGTTATGGAGTCACCTAAAGAAAAGTAAATAATCTTTTTTATCACTATCGTAACTTAAAATATACCTTACAGACTGTCATTGTGAAACACTCATGACTGTCTTGTCAGTTGTGGATGAAATTGAGTGATATGACACAGGATGCTGGAACAGGTCAGAGAAGGAATTTCTGCCTCTGAGTATCCTGCATAGTCCTGAACATGAAATCCAAGACTGGCCTTTGGATGGGATTGTTGTGTTGATTAGTTTGTTATCCTTTAATCCCTATTCAAGACTAAAAATTCAGTAACTGGATAGCTCAGGATCACAGAATAATCAGAACATGAAAGGAGGCATTATACTGAAAAAGAAAAAAAAATGTTACATCCTTCCACTTTGTTTTATTTTTTAAAATCTTAAAATAGTCAAAATATGTTATGTATTTTTTTAACCAGCTCTTGCAAGAAGCATTTGGACTGATTGTCTGAGCTTGACTTTATGGGGTAGTACATAGAATTCCCTCTGCTATTCACAAAGTTGCAATGTTCTTTACAGTAGTCACCCTGTCCACAGCTCCTTCATTGCTGGATTTATATGACAAGCAGCTCTTATTTCCCTTGCAGTTAATTAGACAGAAGGATATTATTCATGCCTAAAAAATTGTAATTATTCTTCATTCTTTGTAATTAATGTTTGCCACTTGCTTCCTATGACACATGGAAGCAAGGGTTCTCCAGCTTATGGGTACTGTTGATGCCTTTTCTGTGTAATAATTGGATTTCACACACACACAAAAAGTTATATCCATTTAGCATATGCCAAAACCAACACTCCAAAATATAAATACTTATACTGGTATGGCCCTACCTTGGCTAAGAGCGCAGCCACCACATGACTAGAGTGCTAGGCCATATGTAAGGTGTGATCTGTCTTAGCAGAAACACTGTCTTATGCTGTGACTGTGACTTTTAGCACAATGTGAATCAAAAATTTGTATCTTTTAATTAGAAAAGGACTCCATGACTGCTTTATAATTTTCTGTCACATTGGTTTTTCAGCAAAAAGGGCAGGTTTTTACAAGGTAGCATATTTTTCAGAGGACAGCTTTCCTTCAGATTTTATGCTGAGAAAAATTACAGAAGTATTTCATTTCAGAGGTTTTTCTGTTGGTTTGGTTTTGGTTTTTTGGTTGGGTCTTTTTTTTTTTTTTGTAACTTAAACTGTTTTAGCCTGTTGGAGCTACAGTCCAAGGAATTTTACTTTAGAATTAGCAGTTGTTATTGGGAGATCATACAGCTTGAATAAAAGATGATCCCTTTTTTCCCTGTGGAGTTGTTCACTGGCTGGATTGCATTTCCATGATGCATTGTCTCCTCCTTGACCATCCTGCTTGTTTTGGAGATCTCCTCTGGATAGGGATAGTAGTCTGTGAGTGTTAAACAAAACGTGCAATTTAATGTTGATCTGAATGCTCCTAAGCAATTCAGTAACACAAAATGAAAACACAAGGCCCGCACAAACAATTTTAAAAGTTTGTCATGTTTTGCCTCAGTACAAAAATCCAAAACAAAATCTATGTTGTCCTTTCTTTCACATTATTTTTAGTTCCCACATTACTATTCTTACCCTTTCCTTACTGTGTTAACCACCAATCTATCTTAAAATAGATCTTCCTCTCTTCAATTGCATAACACAACAACCATTCTTTTTTCTCCTGGCTCTAAACTGGAACTTTTGAAGAGTCTGATCTTACCCTTCAATCAGAAAGAGGAGGAGAGATCAAAGAACTTGGTCCATCACCTTCAGGTAACACTACTTTTATAATTATGAACTATTCCATGTGTAGGTGCTGATATCTCTAAAGACATGTCTCTGAATATTACTGAATATCTAGTTTCTTACAATTTCTGTGGTGCTACCGTAAAATCTACAGAGTGGAACCACAGAAGTGACGTAAAAATTAGATTGAATACTTTGGAAAATGTGATAACTGTTTGTGTTAGCCGGTTAAGAAATAATTTCATTATTTTTTCAGCCTGCAAATCCCTTGTATGTTCAAGAACATTTTGGAGCAAGTGCTATGGCATTCACGCAAAATCTTGCAATAGTAAGAAAAACTTTTCTGGCCTGTTAGAGCACAGACATTTTGACAAGACTTGAAATATAAAAATGAAGTAACTTTATAAAACATATCTGTGAAGCTGCTTACAAATTCTATGAGGAAAAACTCTCCTTTTGCTATAATGTAATATGTAAAGTTTCAATATCTGTCTATTATTGTAATTGTTATAATAGGAAATTCTGCATTCAAAGAAGTGGTGATGTTATAGACTTCTTCATACTTATGGCTGTTTTCAGAAGAAGAAAAGTAATTATAATTTTTTTAAGAAGTTATTCACTGTTTCCATACTGGCCAGTTTTTACAGGCATTTATTTCATATAGCAATGAATTCAATGTCTATTTCATGTATGGTGGATGTACAAATCACATAACCATCTGGTATATCGTTAAAGCAGCAGCAGCTAATCCATTCACATAAGTTTACCTTAGATTTGCAGATTTAACTCTTTACATTACAATAAGTTTAATACAAAATATAATAAAGAGAAATTAAGAAATCAATTTGGTATTACAATGCCAAATAAAGGTAACAAATTAAAAATATTATTTGTAGCATAACAATGCTGGACACTGAGACTGTAGGAGGAAAACCTTCTGAAAATATTTGAAAAACAGTACTGAATTACAGAAAACCCTTGCACAGTTCCAGCATCAGTTGCATAAAAGAAAAAGGACGACCTTTATGAAATTTGTAGGAAGAGAGGACAGATGAGAAATTTGTCTCCCATAATACTAGCAAGATAGATACTTGGCAGAGATACTGAAGAAGACATATTTGACAGAGTGTGTCAATGTTTCCCTCTTTGGTCCTTGCCTCTACGTTCAGCAAGCAGCACTTCCTGAGTAACAGACAGCAGTGAAGCCTATGGAGCTCCACTATTAGTTTTACTAGATATACTAGTCCTGAAACAAATAGGTATTGAAGAAGACAGAGAGGAGGTGATAAAAAGAATAATGCCATTTTGTACATATATGGCAAAAGCTCTTCCAACTCAGAGATGGTTAGGGGGTAACATTAAAACATTTTTTTTACTATCTAAAACATGGGTGGTTTCACAAGTTTGCTGAGACAGAAAGTAGGGAGCCAGTGAAGAAAAGCAAATATAGAAGTGACTCGGTCACAGCAAGAAGATGCGATTTTTTTCTGATTAGCATATTCTATGAATATTTGTGGAACAGTCTTTAGAACCAGGGGAAAAGCTGCTGAAATCAGGTCAAGTCAAAGATGAAATCCGCACTAAGGCTACATATCTGACCAAAACAGGATTTAGCTAGGTGAGCTTCCTATCTGTTGCCGCTGTGTCTATATTCAATGTTGCCTGTGTATCTGTCCACACATTCAAAGAGTGGCCTAAATTGCAGTTGCAAGGATATGTTCAATTGCAGAAGGAAGATTTTGGGAATTATTTTTGGGAATTAGGTAAATTGAAAGGTAATTATATTTCAGAAGTTGATATTTCAGCACTTGTAATTACAGAGCAATTAGGTCTTTTTCTTTCCTTTTCCATGAATTATAAACTGATACGTGTTCTCCTCTGATTATATGAGCCTGGTAGGACAGACAGTTGAACAACTTCATTTTGCATGTCTGATGCTTAATCTCCTCAGTACCTTTTCTGCTTGTACTCTACCTTTTCTAGGTGGAGTGGGTCACATGAGATCTGAGAGACAGGATAAACATGGTCATCCTTGTTGTAGGTATGAGTACAGACTCTTGTAATCACTGAATTTCAGCAGATTTTAAGCCATGAGCTTGAGGAAGCTTTGAGGCGTTAATACTGTAAATAATACCCCATGAATGATGGCACAAACTTGGTCACAGAGGTGTGGAGAAGTAAACTCAGTAGTGAAGGTTTTGCTTTTTTTCTGCACAATGGGAAAGACTGTATTGTTGTGCTGTCCACAGTGGTCAGCAAGATAGTGGGGAAGGTCTGCAGAAGAGGAGGGAGCTCTGATTTTGGCAGCCTGATATTGAGGGGAATGCTTTCTTAGTCAGATCATGTTCTATTCAGATAAGAAAATTCATGTCTCAAGGGCAAAGCAGAAACATTACCGTAGAACATAGTTAGTATTTGTTGGTGATTTTTCTTAGAATAAAACATACAAGAGGAGAGAATGGGACCAGGGAAGGGGTCCTATGGAGAATCACAGAGCAAAGCAGGTAGAGAAGGTGGAGTGTCAGAAGCTGTGAGGACCATCTTCCAAAAAGGCTATGGATTAATATTTTGAGAAAAGGAGAGACTGGAGAACATGAAGCCATATGCACAAATGATTGGAGAATTTTGCATGCAGGTGTTTGCATGCGTGCATTTGTGACCTGACAGTAATCTTGTGATATCAGTGGTAAAACTTCCATTGTTTGTTATGATCAACCATCAGTCTATTACCTGTAAGTGCACTTACTGGATGTTGTACGTTTAACATGCATAAACACAACTTCATGGGTCTTAAAAAATCTGGTGCTGTTTGTTATGTACTTTCTGTTTTCTACTCATGAACCAGAATAAATGACAGAGACATTTATACACAATCCCAAAAAGCAGGCATGCTGGCAATTCCTTACTTGAACAACAATGATAAATGCCCTCTAATTCATATGAGATCAGGAAATCACTTGCCTTTAAGCCATCCAATCTAAGGGTATTAATTATGTATTACATCTCATGAACCTTCTAAATTTAGATAGCCTTGCAGGGACTGGTGTGATTTATTAATATACTGACAAATAATTAGCTGAGGAATGTATCATGTATATTTCATCTGTAGCCTGAAACTTCAACCTCTGCCACTTGGGAACATGAAAAATCTAAAGGTCTGCCTATCACTTCACAAGTTGTTGAAGACTCACTTTTTTGCCATTGTGCATAGCTAAAATGCAGCATGAAACACTGATGTTCAAAAGTGATGTTTCAGCACCCTTATACTGATGGTGTAAAAAAGGCTATATAAGAGTCAAAGGTACTTCTGAATCAATGTAATTAAAGGTTGTTAATGAATGGAAGGCTTTAATAAGCACCTGGTTATGCTTCTTGGCAAGTAATGCACTTGAACCAATGCTGCTGCTGGTTGAACTGCTGTTACAGGAACAAAAGAAGCTGTTTTCAGTGCTATAGCCTAAAGCCTTGTGACTATTTTTACTGTAACAGCTATTAAAAGGGTTGCAACTACTTCATTAGCAAATAGATTGTTTTGAGCAAAGATTATAGGGGACAGAAATTGGAGATAGGGTTGTCAAAGTAATTTCTGCAGTGTAGAAGGAATCCTGGAGTAGAAATACTTAGCCAGTCTGCAAGTTACTTATTAGAGGCGTCAGCACCTACAAAATTTAATGTGTACCAATACTGCATAAACAATTAATCTTTTAAATTTGTATGTTAGAAGAATATGGACAGTACAAAGTTGATCACCACAAATCAGAAAATATGGAGCTATCATTGCTTTTGTGACCTGCAGAAATGTGTGTTCCACTCTTAAAATCATAGTACCTTCCTTTCTTTTTTTCTTACAATTCATATTTTTCATAGTAAATTGTTCTTCCTATAACCTGTTTTATCTGTACCTGTCTTGTCTGACTCAGTCCTGTCCCATCGCTCTTACACTCCAGCTGTCCCGTTCACTGTTTCACTTCCAGTTGCTTCCATTGGAGGCAGCTGCATTGAAATCCATACTGTCATCACCAAATTATAGCACACTGGGTCCCTCTGTGAGGGTGCAGATTCCTCATCTCTAGGAGCTCTCAGCACATTCAACACCCTCAGTACAGCCAGGAGCTTCATCTCAGCTCACTGCAAAGCTCTTGATAGTCCCTCCACAACAGATACATAGACTGAGGGGTTTTTTAAGCTCATAACTTGAGCTTGAAGTATTAACTGCATCTCAGGGGTGTATTTACTTTAATATGTATATTTATAAAAACAGATCTCTTGGCAGGCTCATGCAGATTCAGGAAAGAATGACAGCATAACCTTGGAAAAAAGCCAGATGTCAAGAGACTAGTGTGAAGTATTACTCTAAGTGGTTAGCAAAATGGCAGAGGTCAGGGGAAAGATTTTCACTGACAGTTATTCTCCTTTTATCTCTCAGCCAGTAATCATACTCTTCAGTCTAAAACTCCTTTAGTTCTAATGCTCTCAATGTTTGCTGCTCACCTTCCTCCACTGTCATTCTCCAAGCCACAAATTCCCTATAGTTGACTGCAGCAGTTCTGAATCCAGATGCAACATTTTGAAGTGCTGTACTGAAACAAAACAATTAGCACGTCCTTGCAGCAAAGTGCTGTAAATAAAGCAAAATTTGTCTCTTGACTCTATGTCAGCTGTTGTTGCCTAGCCAGTATCACCGTCAGTAAGTATCCAGGCTTTCACAGAAGGATAGATGGGAAAAAACTGAAAGATAATTGGTTGTTTTCAAACCAAAGTCACAGGGCTCTGACGAACTTCCTCACAGAAACTGTTGCAAAACCAAAACTCCAAATACTCTAACCACTGAAAATTGCATCCAGGCTGTGTTTAATGGTGATGAGTAACAGAAATTACTTCCTATAGAACAGCAAATCCTGTTTTAGCAGAAGTTATGAGGATTTTAACTGTTGAGAGATGTCACTTTTCTGTAAAACAGGTGGGTATGTTTGAAACATGACAGTAATTTATCTTCTCTTTTCTTAAGAGTTCCTCAAACAAACAAATTCTAGGCTGATTGAAGTCCTCAATTTCATTTTGCTGTTGATGCAGTTTTCCTGTCTATTCACTACGCCTGATGTTGCAAAAGAAATATAGATTGGTGTAGTAAACAAATTCCACAAATTCCGCTGGAATCTGCAAATTGTGTGACTTGCTTATGAGGATGAGTAGTAATTGATAACTTACTAAGGGAGAGATATTAATAAAATGGTATCTTATGATAAGGACAGCAGAAGTTAATTTTCCTTCACTATTTACTGTGTAAAACAAATTAACACCATTGCACAACCTCCTACATTGCAGCACAGGCTACAACATTATGTGTTTAGTGCTATGTGTACTAATAGGATCATTGTTAGCCCAGACAAGCTGTCAGCACTTTATAACCTTTTCTTTTCCACTGACTCCTGGAAACAAGCCCACGTATACTACAAATAAGGTCACAGGTAGTGAGACATTCAATGAAACGGAAAGTCCATTTTCGCTGGGTCTGTTTTGCTGGTGTATGCTGCTGCTGAGCAAACACTGGTGTCAAACTGTGTGTGTGTTGCAATGCCCACTTAAGAACCCTGGGAAACTGTGCGTGTGTGTGTGTGTGTGTTCACATATCTGACAAAGCCTCCAAAACTTTGGCTCCCAGCTAACAGTAAACAGCCATTGTTCTCTCAGAAATGTTGCTGCTTGCTTTGTTTGGAGTGGCTCTCACTGCCTCAGAGAGGCAGAGGAGTTGTACAAGTAGATTAAACCAGTTCAAATTGATCATATGCTGTGGGGGAGCTTCCCCTCTCTCTCTTCAAAACAAATACCAACAAATTCCACTGTAAAAGGGTACAGCCTTCATTTTAATTTGGCAAGACTCTTAAAAAACTAAGCTCAACTTTTATTGTGCAAAGTATGTTCCCCAAACTTCTAAACACTTTCATGTGTCAGAGGTATCATTGCCTTACTCTGCAAGGATGGTTTTCAAATGTAAGTCATTATTCTGCCTTTTCCTGTTCTACTTTGCATCAGCTGTTAAAGCTACTAAAACTTTCTGTAACATGCCTTTGTTGCCAAGCTACTGTGTCAACTGGAGACAATCACAAAATAACTCCAATACATTTATGCAATTCTGATAGCAATGCATAATTTCTGCCATAACATGGGACTTTTGCAGCTGCTTTCAGTTCAAAGTTGTGCTTAACTCTTCAGCTGCAAATCAGCACAGTCCACGTTACCTATGCTAAACTATCATTGGAATTTACTCTCTGCACTAACTATACACCCAGTTTTTAACTACTAGCCTTAGGCTAGGCTATACTATACACTACCATCAGTTACCACTTCAAATGTAATACAAAAATTAAACAACTGTTGCCAGAAATTAGGACATTGTTGTTTCCTGAGTATTTCAGACTAAACTACATTTAACTCAGTTTACCCATAGACTCAGGAAAAATTACTGAAATAATACAAAATTATTTTCTTGTAAAGATAGTAATGGCATTTCCTTTCTCTTTGGGTCAAGCTGGGAGGCTGCAGAGGAGGGGGGGAGGCATGGACATGCGGAAAGTTTTATGATTCCTGGGAGGCAGCAGCAGTAGAAAATGTCTTTTGGATCCTTATTCCAATAGTTTGTAAAGTCTGGCTGCTTAATAGTCTAGAAATAATCTTTGATGGAGAATCCAGGAATACCTTATAGACCTTAGAAATCTAGGAAGCAGAAAGGAGCCTATCATCTGCAAAAGGTGGGAAGGGGATGAGGCAGTCCACCAGTTTTATGTCACTCCCTATCCAATATGTTGCTAGATGGCGGTGATGTCAGAAGTTCATAAATCAGGAATGCCTTGTGTGAGGAAAGAACTGTGTGAGTTTGGATAGCTAATTCGTTTTTGAGATATTTTTTTTTTCCCTTATGACTGTATGCTACATGAGTAAGCATTTACTTTTTTTAGGTTGGTTTTGTTTTTGGTTTTTTTTACTGATTGCTCAGGCTTTTACATATACATTTCCTGGGATGAGACTGCTTTACTTTTAATGCTTGAGCTGTTCGTTCTACAGGTAAAACTCTTTATCAACTGGTGTCTTATTTCCAGTACTTCCATGTCTCAGGACTTGACAAATTTTATCTTTTCTAATTTGATTTTGTCATTCCCTCCTCTCCTGTAATCCACTGGCTTTTTTCTGTTGCATGATGGCAGATTTTCTTTATCATTCTCCTACTTATTTCTCACTATATGCATAAATATCAGCCTCCCTTCTGATCAGCCCTCCACCTCAGTCCTATCAACAAAGAGATATTTGTGTTTAACTAGTAGCTTTTCTCTCTGCTGCCTTTCACAGGACTTTGCTAGAAGCACCCCCAAAGCTGCTTAACTTTTTCTTGAATTTCCCTTTCCTATAATGCACCCATGAATTTTGCAACACTGCTCCCCACCGCACTAACAATTACCATCTCATTATTTCCATGCATTCCAAAATTGTAGATAGGCAACATCTTGTTCTGTGGTTTTATGGTGTTACTTACAATGGGATCATAGCTTGTGACAGAAGCTGCAGGTAGGAATATAATACAAATAAATAGTAATTAGTGGTGGACAGGTGTTATACTCCTGCAAAGAAGGCTGAAGTTGTATATGTAAAATGAAATGTGCCATGCTGATTAACAAGCAAGAACCAAGTTAGCTAAAATTCTGACTAAAGTAAACACTACATGCAAGTCTTTCAGAGGTCATTTCTGAAAGGTGAATCTACATAGTGCAAGACTGGTATTCCTGTTTGAAAGAATAAAGTTGGACTCGCCACTTTTGTAGTTTGCTATAATGAGCTCTTAAAAAATGGAAGGGCTAAGGACCTGGCATCTAACCTTGCTGCTCTATTCCTATATAACAATGTCTGCTTACTTTTCTTTCAAACCATGTTTCTCGTTTTCTCCTGTTCAGTGGACAGGACATGAATATTGGTAGGTCTTTGGGTGTGATGTAGGATCTTGTTGAAGAACGGTTGCCCATAATAAAACCATTAACTACATGTAGGTTACTACTGTGTTAATCACTTTGCCCTGAGAAAGGTGTGAAAATACAAGAATTAAATATTGAGACCCAATAAAAAGTTTTTGTTCCATTACTGTTTCCACAACAGTAATAAGTAATATGTTTTGTGATGCTGAAGACCAATAATTAACAAAGGAAAGAGCAATCCAGGTTGTGATCACTATTGTTCTTATTATGGATGTATAGTACTGAATATTGACTAAGCCAGCTAGTAAGAAGAAAAGAAATACATTCTTACAAAAACAACAACGTAAAAGAAATTTCAGATCCTGAAATTTTGGCTGCTGCATTCAGGCTTAGAGTAGAAACTCTAATAATGACAACAGATTTTGCTTTAAAACACTGAAACATTTAGTGGTTGTTTATTTGTAATATTTTATTTCAAATACTTGGAAGATGTTTTGATTGTAGCGTTTATTACAGTGGCAGTGAAATAAGGCTTATAGTGTTGTCCAGCAGTTTTCATTGAAAGTCTTGTTTTTCAGTTTCTTCTGATGGCATTAAACTTCAACCATTTGTCTGAAAATTTTCACACTTGCATCTTGTGGTTGGCTGAAATTTTTGAAAACGTTTCTTAAATTAATTGAACTGTGATTGAAAATGAGGATAGGAGAGGTATAAAGAGTATGGCTAGTTTAAAGTGTTTTCTTGATCTTATGACATCTGTATGATTTTCTATAAGGACAGTGAGACAGCGTGATAGAGAAATAGCTTTAAATAGTTTGGTAAGAGAAACAAAAGCGTTTCAGAAGGATAATTATCTGCGAAGGCTCATTTGCTTTCTGACTGGTTGTGAAACCACAAGTGTTAAGAAACGACAGAATTAAGATAATCTGTTCAGCCTTTCACTTATCTTGCACATGGAAAAGAGAGACAACAAAATTTGACTCCAAAGTCAGCTTTGCAGAAGGCATTCTGAAAACAATACCCGTATTTCATAAGGCAAGAAGAGACAGTGCCTGTCTACCTTTCTTGTCCTTTCTTGCTGCCTTAGTGGGCTGACATGTCATTATAATCATAATTAATGGTGCATGGCCTCTCTCCTTCCGTGGTACCATGAAAAAAAAGTTTAAAGAAAGTGAAGGAAAAGTTCAGTACCACCCTAACTGGTACGTTTTTATTCTACCTTTTAAAAATTCCTTTTTAAATTAAGGGAAGAAACACTATGACCTGCTCTAACTTTTTGAAAGGCATAAGGTTTTTCTGAATTTATTTCTTTTTTAAGTCTGGGACCTGAGACTTAACTAGAAGATATCTTTTTTGAAAATATTCATTCTTTATTTTAAAATCTTTAACAATGGGGAATCTAAATTGTCTATGATTTTTTCCAATATTATGTTAATAATTAGATCTACCTGAAAAATGAGAATGTTGATTTGTTTTTGTAATAAAGTTTAAAATTCAATTTATTTATCTATTTGTTTATTTGTGGATCAAATCAATGTGGCAAATTCTAGTAGGTCCACAGAACATTGTCTTTTCATAACCATTTATTTTAATTTGGATCTTTAGGTTGGTAAACACAAATAACCAAAATAAAAGAGCAGAAGCAACTTGTTTTGGTGTTATGTGAATTAACCAATTTGTCTTTTAAAAAAAATAAAATAGTGAAATCAAGGTATCTAACTAATTACTGGAAGAAGATAACTGTTTTTTACCAAGATGACTATTTCTTACCATTTAAAAAAAGATCAGTCATCACTGTTAAGTTCAATGGATTATCAATTCACTATGCATCATATGTATGTATACTCATGCACATGATAATATATGAACTGTAAACAAGGTAACACAATTATATTTTTTTCAGCAGAACAAATGATGGAATTATGTAACCTCACATGTCTAGTCCATTGGTCATTCTCCAGTTATTTTTGAGTTTTGAACACTAAAGCTCAATGCAGCATTTTAGTAACTTCCACCTTAAAACAAATACAAAGGTAGTAATATCTTTTTGTACCATGGGTTTTAATCCTTCTTCAGAGTCAATGCTAACCAGCATTCTCCATTCTGTAAGTAGTTCCTACATTAATATTGAACTTTGCCATAATGCCATGCAAGGTTTAGTTTTAGCCACCTGCTGAAAAAACAAGGACTGCTCCATTTGTTACATATTCTCTTCTGTATTTTAGTTTTGTGTCATTTACAAACTTAGCCAGCAAGGATTTCATTGTGTTTTGGTTGCTAACAACCTTATAAACAGAAAAGAATAAGGAACTAATCCCTGTGGGATCTCTAAGATGCACACCTGCTCACTGCAGAGTCTTCACTCTAAAATTAATTATACTTTGAGACTTGCTGGTTATTCAGAGTTGAATGTGTGTAATGTGCACCACGGTCATTTTTCTGGTCTTCTGGCTTCCTAGTAATACATCATGCAGTACCAAGTCAAGCATGTTACTGAAGTCTAATTGCATTACACAACCAAATATTTCATTTCATCAGCTATTATCAAGTTAGCTAGACAAGTTACATTTTTAAATATTTTTTTATGTTCTCATTTTGCTAAGCTTGGAAAAGAAAAGAGTCTGTCGCGGATACAGGCAATCTCAATGTATTCCTGCTGCAATTAAAAATTGTTTAAGCCACCAAATATTGGCCTTTCATATAAAATTGCATGGTTAGAGCTTTAGGCATCTGATGTGCACCTGGCATCTCATTTTAGTGTGCAGTGGTACCTGGGCAAATAAGATGAGATCACACTGCTTTAAAACTCTAATCTACCATGTCAGTAGATAAAAGTTAGCTTGTCATCTTCTTCCACATCCATCCTTTGTAAGAAGTTCGGTTTCAGAGAATGGGGCCATTTCATCAGGACTGTGTCTTCTGTGCATTAGAAATTTCGGTGCTGCAACTCACATTAAGAGATTCAGGATGACGCCCTTGAGATCAGTTCCTGTGTATGAGCTGTGGATAAACAGCAAATAGCACAGCTGCTGAAAACAGAATCAGTTTTTTAAGCGTACCTATGATAAGCCAAAAGTATTAAAAATATTTTTCAAACTCTGCTCCCCATGTTCCCTTGCATAGCTGTGATATTATGAACACTTTTTCAGACTTACCATCTCTGTCCATTTTACCAGACAACTTCTTGACTTCCAGAATATTTTATTATATCTCTATTTCCCGTATCAGTCACTTCTTTAATATTAAAGTTTGTCTTAGTAGGAATATCAGTGCTTACTCAGGATAATATTTTTATTCTATCCTGTATTTCTTCTCATACAAATTGTACTATAAGATATATTTGTGATGGGATAATAATTTTTAATTTCCTTTCCCACAATTCCAGTATTTATCATTACTTTTATTACCATCTGTCTTGGTTTTTTGGCTGTTGCCTAGAAAAAAACCCAAAATGGTCTTCTGCTATGTGATTTCTCACTTAAGTTACCATTTGAATTTACCCTGTTACCCTAGCTGGTAGCACACCCATATCATAAAATAATGGCCTTCTGTCCTCCCCTGCCTGCAGCCACTTAATGGGTAACTTGACACTGAATAGGAAGGCTAAGGAATCAGAGTCAGTGGAAACTAAGTGACACAAGTATGATTGGGTTTGGATGTTTTGGAGAAATCAGCAAGTTTTTGTTTTTTTTTATCTAAGCTCCCAAGATGTAGTTAGAGTTTTCTGATTTACAAGAATTTGAGAAGTGACAAGGTAAGCTGGTGAAATACATTGCTTTTATAACATGAGGATTTATACCATCTACTTCTGTCTCCCTATCTTCGACTAGAGATAATTGTCTTTTACTGCCTTATCCTAATAAAATTACTGAGGTCTCCTTCATACTGACTAAACTTTCCACTCTCCCAACTAGAGCTGCTTGGAATATAAAAAAAAAGAAATACAATTTATTCTTCATTTATCTTCATAACAACTATTTCTAATGAGCATCTCTTTCTACCTCCTTAGGCTTAGCAATGCAATGACTGTAAGACATGCTGCATGCTGGTTTTGATGTAGTTTGCTCTGGTTCAGTCTGTTGTCTCCAGTGGTTTCAAACTGTTTGAGACTCACTATTGTCAAAATCTGAATTCTTTTAAACTTGCGACACTGAGACTAGTTCTGACATTGATAAATGAAGTGAGAAGAAATTCATATTGCAGCACCAGCAAACTCCTTTACCATGAAGGTATTTTCTAGAAAGAGGAGAAAAAACTACAATGGACGGACTTACCTTGTTGATAGTGTTATACTGAAAATCTAGTTATGGGTAAAAATTACACACAATTTATGTGTGGACCCAACAGGACATTTGTTTGGGAACTTATTTTAATAGTAATGGTTTGGATGTTTCAGGGGTCTGTTCAATGCACATAGCCTCCTTTTCTGTTGTCCTGATTCTGAGAACGAGTAATCCTGTTGTTCTGTGGAAACAGGTGTTTCCTCTTGACTTAGTGCTATTACTGTTCCGTATTCTGGAATATTTTGAAGAGGAAGATCTTATAACTGCTTCCAGTCTGAATTTTGAAGGGTTAACTAAGATAAAATCTTGTATTCTCAAAGTTGGCTTTTGATGTATTTATTTGAATTTATTTTAATCTTCATGAAGATGTGATAATCATGAGATCTTTGGTGAATATGTTTTACAGCTGAATGACAATGACAGTTTAAGGATTGCCATTCTTTGGCATAATCTTTGTTTAGTTCCATGTGTAAATTGCATTTTAATTTTGCAAGCTGAAGATAAATATATTCTAATTTAAAATATATTCATCAAAAGAGAGACATGATACATATAGGAGAGATTCATTAACAAAGGAAGATTCCCAGGAAAATTACAAGTCAACTGTGATCTATTTTTATTGATTAAAAGGTATGTCTGAGGTGTGGGAGGGGACATAAAAGTTGTAAAAAAAATAGAAATAGTTGTTTAACTCAGAATATACTTTTTATTTTGTGAATACATTTATTTGCGCTTTATAATTTTAACGTTTCATTGGAAAACTTGATAAGCATGAAAAAACAAGGAGGAGGAAATTAGCCTCACTGTCTCACTTTGATTGACACAAAAGACAGTAACAGAAGAAATGCAGTCAAGAAAATAATAGTGACCCTTACTCTGAGCAATCAAATAGAAAGGAAACAAGCTGCAATTTTTGTCTTTCTTGAATATTGCAACTTAATAGTTCACTTAGCATTATTTTTGGGGTGTGTGAATGTATTGTTCATGATTTTTAAAAGTACTTGTTCATCTGAACCTTGTCCTCACATGGTAAATGTGTTTGGCTAAACATGTGTAAGACTTAAGAGACAGGAGGGCTAATTGCGTTAAGGGGTAGTAAACACACTACTGCTTGCAGCAGTTTTCAGGATGATTTATTCCCTATTATATGTGTTCTTGCATCTTGGATACCACTTCAGGAAGCTGCATCTCTTCAAGAAGGCCAATAATCCATGTGCTGGCATTCATCCTAAAGCAACAACTTAATGACATTTTATCCCACTAGCTAGACTATGAAAAAAATTGAGACTATAAATGCTTATCTTTGTAAGTAGCAGTAGAAATATTTTTCCCTAGGTTACGGAAAGCATTATATAAATCCTTTATGCATTAAAAAATCATTTGTTTTATCCTTTAATGTATTTTTCCATGGAACATTAGAAGAATAAATACAAGCTTCACATTAATGGAAAAATGTTTATAAAGATCACTTTCTGAGAATAATGAATACTCAATGTAATATTCTATATTAGCTATTTGCATCTATAATGATACTGACCTCTATATCTCTAAAACTTTCAGTACATCAGAAATTATTTGACTGTTTCTTCAAGGGGAGAATAAACCATCTGTTATCTGCCCTGTTTGTATTTTTGTTGAAGTGAAAACCACTTTTGGGATTAGCATTAATATACAGAAACACATTTTTGTTCTGATTTTGTCCTGTCCTTATCCTTATGATGTCAATTGGCCTGAGGAGAATGCAAGGTTAGATCCCTTAGTTGTCTAATTTTCACAAGGGAGGTTTTCATGATCTCACCAATTTCAGTTATCTTTTGGTCTTGAGAGTATTCATGACTTTTCCTGATATTTTGTGGTAATGGAGTCTTGAAACTGTGTGGTGTGTGCAATATCTGTTGCAAGGTAAGTTTTAGGATTGCTAAATTAATTTAATTACATATTATGCAGGGGGGAAGAAAAATATTCTTCTTCAAGCAACATCATTGTTCAGGCACTTCTGCTGAGATGCCCCCAGGTAGCATACAAATAGATTGTTTTCTGCTGGGCTGTGCTGGAGAGGAGCACATTCTGAGCTGTAGCCTAACTAATATAATTTTGCCATTACTTAAAAAAGGCCATAGACTTTGTATTGATCTGGGAGCGCAGGATCTCAGGACTTCTGTAGCTCTGCCTTCTCCAGAGCTGATTTTAGCATTAACAATAGCATGCTGGCCAAGCGACCACAGCATCACCTAGTTTAGTGTAACCTCTGTAAATTCAATGTATTTAAAAAGGTCTGGCAGAGCTAGGTTTGTCACTGTGTATCAAAGAACAGATAACTGGGACTGGGGGTGTGTGTTGTGCAAGCTGTAGCTGGGATCCAACAAGGAGGAAGCAAACTGTGGTAAGTGAACATGTAAAAATTACCCAAATGGTCACCAAGACTGAGGACAAAAGGACCCCACCACAATCACCATGATCAAACTCCTCCCAATTCAGACCTCAGGACATTGCTAACTCCTTTTAACCCCCCACTATTTTTCTTGAGAAAGAATGAAACTTCCAACCTCAGGATCCAGAGTGAGCATAACATTTGGGAAGAGAAAGCTTTGTATAGTCATTTAATGGTATTATTAAAGAGTCTTTTCTTTATTAATTAGATGATTTGCTTAACTGGATGATTAAAACTTTTACTGGACTAACCATAAATTTTTATCTTCATGTATATAGTATGTTCCCTTTTGTCTATAACAAGATTTTGAGTCTAACATGATCTGTCAACTCACATGATTCTGGCCAAAATGTAGCCTGCTATGGCTTTTCTTGAATGTCTTGTCTGACACATAGGGTCATGGAAACGAACATCCAGAAGCTTTGACATGGGTTCTACAAACACTAAAATCATTACAAGAGGAAAGCAGAAAAGCAGATGCTTGCGTTGCTAATCTAGGAGAAATATGGAGGATGTTTTTATTTTTAAAATACATATGGGTCAGACCATTGCAGAAGGGAAATTCTTAGAAGGTTTGCAGAGGACTTGAATAGATTTACTTTGAGGATTCAGGACTACTAGATGGTAGTATGATAGTGCTCTCTTTTCAAAAAGATACAGTTGTTACCTCTTTCTGAGATATAACTCTACCTGTATGTGAATTCTGCCTTCCTTTGAATTGCTGACAGCATTTCACTTTCATTTTCTTGGTCTTTAAAAATCAAAAGGGCTGTACATCTATAATTATAACACCACCAATAATTTGGCCAAATAACAGAAAAAGCTATACGTTGGCTGCAGAAAAAAAAGCTGTCTTTTATAAAAGTAATTAGTATGACCTTCCATAATGAAAAGGAAATGCTATCTTATTGTTCAAATTTCTCAGTCTTTTCTTTAGCACCTAAGCAACATAATATGTACAAGGTTGTAGCAAATAATTTAAAAGAATAACAGTAGAATATTTAATTACAAAGTCCTGGATCATATTTAAATTTTCAGTCATTCATTGTGCACCTAAAATTCACATTGCTGGCAGAATGTGCAGCTAAAGGAATCTCATTTATTGCAGATTGCTGTTTATTACTGATAAGTCCTATTAGTATTTGAGGCAGGATTAACGCTGATTAAGGTTCAGCTTGTATGTTTTCAATGTAGGTAATTAAAATGAGAAATTGTTTAAGTATTGGGCCCAACGCACAGTAACTTTACTTTCTGGAGAACTCTAGTGTAGCGGACCTTGGGACGGCTCCTGTTTCTGCTGACATCAGGGGCAGGAGTCCATCAGGCCTTTACAAATGTAAATGATCAGGCCTCGATACTGAAAACTCCCCTCACTCAGTTACAAGGAGATTTACAAGGAGATTTATGTGACTTCATCTCAAGTGTTTACAATTAGTTCAAGTATTTCTTGCTAAAGAAGATAAAGCTATGTTTTGCTATGTGGAGAACAGTTTGTACCCATGCAAAAGATGCCTGCCATAATGATGTATAACTATGCACGTTTCCTCACCATTGCCCTGCTTTATTATCAATGTAATTAGGAGGGCTTTAGATTGCGATTCCATTACATATCCATCTGCTATTTTATTTATTCATTGAAGATAATTTAAAAAATAATTATATTGTTGACTTTCTATGGCTCAGCATTAGCCGATGTCATTATTTGTGCCCACATTTAGTGTGGAAAGATGTTGGTTTATATATTTGATTATTTTCATTTTAAATTACTGATGGTGTCAGACTGACAAATGCACTAAACATTAATGAATATTATTGACTATTGCTGTGACACAACAAATTATTTTTACAGTCTTGATACAGGAAAAAGTCCTTAACATTCCTGTTCTAAGCAAAATCATGACCGCTCTGTTGATTAAATACACCTGTGTGGGGTAAAATGTTTTCTTTTTCATGTGGAGACACAAAACTAATCAGCATTTCCCATCAGGACTGCAAAAGTGATGGGCAATAATCTTTTTCTCTTTTACCTCTCTTCAGCATCATCAGGGCTCCTTTCAAACATACCTTCCCTTGAATGCTTACTTGCTGGTGCTTGGAGAGGTGGTATAATGCCATGATCTGTATTATTTTCAGCTATTACCGTGGTAAGAGACCTTCCTCTGAATGAGGGGCATCAGCAAAGTGTCTTCCAAGGCAAAATCAAGGTAACACTCTCCGAAAATGTTGTGAGAGACTATATGAATTTCATCACAGATATTGGTTTCTATTAACATAGAATTATCAGCTTCAGATCATTAATATTTGAGGATGTATTCATTGTTTCCGTTCACGATTAATCCCATTTGATGTAGAAAGTCAGAAAGCAGATGAGAATGATTTTGTAGGAGCAGTGCCTTTTAGTGGATACAGAGTAATAATAAGTAATGAAAATTATTAAAGTTCTAAAGAGATGACAGTAAAGTAAGAAGATCAAATGGCTATCTGTTAATAACTTCTGTCATGATAAATGAAGAGTTCATTGAACAGATCTTCAGGTATCAACCTCAGTATTCCTTGCATCAGATGAATATGGGATTCAGTCCTTAAGCATTTGGTTCTATTTTTAGCATTAATCTCATTAGAATGCTGTTATCTGACACCTTCCTTTGCTTTTGACAAATTTTAAGTAACAGTCTCTTGGGACATTGAGAATGTTTAGGAGTTGTGTGTTCATTGTTGTAAGCATTCTGAAATTTCAGTATTAGAAATCCAAATATACTTTTTTGGGGAAAAGAAAAAAAAGTCTTGCTGCTCATATGATTTCATGGAGTGACTTTCCTTACAATTGTTCTGCTCTTGGTATTTGGTTTAAAATTGACTGCCTCTGCCAAAGAGAGTTATATCTGCTTCTAACTCAGGCTAATTCTGCTGAATCAAGACAAGAGTTCTGTCACATTTTTACTGCTAAATTTCCAGAACTTCATTTTGCTAACTTTTGAGGAGACTAATATGCAAGTGCTGATACTATCTGTACCTATTTTTGGCTTGGTTGGAATGCCCTGTGCATCTGTAGGGCAAAGGTTTTGTGGTTTAGACCTATCAAAAGGAACTGGCTAAGGAGACATCCTAAATAGGTTTGGGTTTTGGTGGTTTTTTCCCTCCCTGAAGATAAAATAAATATTTGCTTTCAAAAACATTTCTGCATATAGACAGGTAACATACTTAATTATTTTCAAAGTATTTGATAATGTCCTGGAGTAAACTAGAGCGAAATATTATGTGGACTCACGTATCTTTCAAGGGTTTCCTAGTCATCAACTCCAGCATCAGTGTAAGTAGAAATCATGTCCCATAAGAATATTTGGCCTGTTTAATTTCCCCAGGCCTGTGAAACAAATAATTATTTTTCAGATTAAATACATGGCTCATCTTTAAAAACGTGGCTTGTCCTGTTTCAATAAGTACGTATTGACAGTACCAGAAAAAAGGTTTATTTAAACACATTCTGACTAGGGGACCCAAGTTGTGCTAATGGGGAGTCAAGTTCAAGAAGCCCACTGAAGCATCCCAGATGTGCAGGGAGGATGCCAAACCTGGGGTGGCAGAAGAACATGCAGGATGATACTTTTATCATTGGCTAAGTCTACCACTCTGTCCTGTGGTCTTTTTTGATCTATGATGTAGGAAGAACTTGGACAGCAAGTGGTAAAGTAGCTTCGTGCTTTAGTATGTATGCTTAGCTTAGTATGAATGTTTCTGGTTTTCCAGAATGATGTCAAATTGATTCAGTACTTTAGACAATATTTCTGACTTTGTTCTGCTGCTTCATTCTTCACAGTTAGCAGTGTGAAAAATCAGACTCAGAACAGGGACAGTAACTCAGTCGAGGCTGGGTTCCTTATGTAGTTCACCAAATTATGGCTAAATTCATACTTACTAAATGTCAGTTGCTTATTCAGTTAACTTCTAAGCATAGACCTTGCATCAATGTATCCATTTTCCTCCGATCCTAAGTGAATTGTCCTTTTATAATTCAATTGTTCTTGCTCACTGGTTTGACAGTTCACAAGGTTAATGCATGAATTTTTATGGAAAGATGCCAATCACTCCTAAACTTTGCCTGAAGAACCACTCGAACTGAAAGGATGCTTAAGAAATTTGTATGTTAGAAGTACATGTTTAATGGATATAAATCCATGCATTATCTTCTATGTTTCTGGGCTTAACTGAGCAATAGTCTAGTTTACTAATCTGTACCACAAGGAAAGAAATGCTTCTGTAGTGCAACAGTTCTGTTTCTTAAATCACTTCCACATGTAATTCTTATCTCTATGTCAGCAATTGCAAAGTCTGAGACAATTCAGCTTCTGTTTCATTTTCAGATGCAGGACATTTCCTTTACTGCTATTTCTTTGATTACCACTACTGGGTTTAATGCTGGCTTTCAATGTTTGGTGCAGATAAGTGTCACTGTCCTCTTTGTCCATTATAGAAGAGAGAGCTTTCTAATTATGAGGTTGAGAAAAGGGGCAAAAAGAAGCAACAGCAATAATTTTTTTTTTTTTCCTTTTCCTAACATCTGCCTGTCCCAGACAAGGTGTCTAACTTCCTGCAAGTCCAACACATTAATGGACATGTCACTCAAATGTCTTTTTTTCCAACTAGCAAGAATTGTCTCCAGTGCACATATATAATCCTTGCAGCTGTGCATGTCCTCTCCGTGGCTATTCTCTGTGATGCAGTTGCCACTGGTGATGCTGCTGCAGAGCCTAGGTAAGGAGAGGTTAGGAAAGCAATATGTTCATCTCAGAAAGTTAGAAGGGGTCAGAATATTCTAGGCTGAGTTCATGTAGGTGTTAACATCTTCTTAATTTGGAATTTTTGGATGAAAAATAACCTTTATTCTCCCAAAACTAGAAAAGGACAAGCCTCTCTTTTGTTTTATCTCAGGGTTTCCTTTCCTTTACCCTTTTTCTGACAGTAGCACTGCATGGTACATAGCATTGTTGGTGAAAGAATTAGAGTACAGAAGCATGAAAGTTTGGTGCTGGGCATTTACCATACATATTCCCATAGATCTTTGGTCAAGTGCTGTTTTAGAGCCCTTGGCATGCTCTACAGTTTCAACTAGAAGGTTAAAAGCCAGAAATTGTACAAAGCTCAAAAACACAGAGATAGCTTTTTATTTTGCAATGGCTCTGTGATGTTAGTGGGCTGTGGTCATGGTTCTGCTCATAAAGGACTTTGTTTAGATGGTAATTTTGTGGAATTAGTTAATTTTCTTCTCTTAAATGTAAAGGTACTGATGTGACATTTCTTTACTAGTTGCCTCATTCGACTGTCTCCTCTCCTTCACCAAAAACCTCCCAAAATCTTGAGCTTTTGTGTGATCTTTAGTACATCCAGGTCAAATTGAGAACCATGTTTTGAACTGATACAGTATACTTGTAGAAATGTTCTTATAAAAATTTCATTCCATTCAAATGTGTTAATTCTGGAAAGATTATCATGGTAATCATTCACATAAGTAACTGAAAAGATTCCTTTGAAGATATTTCAGCAATGAGATCTAAGGAGGACTGGGAATGACTAAATATAATGAATAAAATTTATGTGGTTAAAATAAAGATGAATTGACACACTTTAATCTTGTTTTTTTCTTAACTTACCCCAACACCTTTCTCAAATTTTTGCCTGGTGTCTGCATAGACATAAAATAAAATCAATGTGCAATTGCATTACTTTTGATTTTTCTAGGTTGTTGCATTTAAGAGAATTTGTTTCCATGAGAACAGATTGCCGAGGAAATCATTCAGCTTACGTCTTACCAGACTGATCAATGAACTCTGTCTTTTCCTGCAGGTAAAACGTCCTGCATTGACTGGATTTACATTAAACCAGGCAAGTTTAGGGATACATCAAGAAGACTTTTGTTTCCTTTCATCATTGAGAGGATTGCCTTACAACTTAACCAACATCCTGACAAGAAGTCACAGTACATGGCAGATCTGGTAGTCTAATTTCTGAGGAATGCATGTCCCCTATTTTTGTCTGCCTATACTCAGTATATGTTCCAGATGCAATATTTTTATGTGTTTACATTAAACTACACTAAGTAGCTGGCTGAAGCTTAACATAGTCAGGTGTCATAGCTTAACATGGTCAGGTATCCCAGACTCTGGAGGCAAGAGGGGAAGTCTGGAGAAAGGAAGACTTTCCCTTGGTTGAGGAGGTTCGTGTTAGAGATCACTAAGCAAACTTGACACCCACAAATCCATGGGCCCCAATGGGATGCACCCATGAGTACTGAGGGAGCTGGCAGATCTTATTGCTAAGCCATCCTCCATCATCTTTGAAAGGTCATGGAGGACAGGAGAGGTGCCTGAGGACTGGAGGCTATGTCATTCCAGTCTTCAAAAAGGGCAAGAGATCTCAGGAAGCTACAGGTCAGTCAGCATCATCTCCATCCCTGGAAAGGTGATGGAACAGCCCAGCCTGGAGGTCGTCTTGAAGCATGTGGAGGAAAAGAAAGTCATCAGGAACAGTCAACATAGATTCACTAAGGGGAAATCATATCTGATAGCCTTCTATGATGGAATGAGTGGATGGGTAGATGAGGGGGGAGTGATGGATGTTGTCTACCTTGACTTCAGTGAGGCTTTTGACACTGTCTCCCATAACATCCTCATAGGTAAGCTCAGGAATTGTGAACTAGATGAGTGCACAGTGAGGTGGATTGAGGACTGACTGAGTGGCAGAGCTCAGGGGGTTGTGATCAGCGATGCAGAGTCTGGCTGGAGGCCTGTAGTTAGCGGTGTTTCCCAGGGGTCAGTACTGGGTCCAGTTATGGTCAACTTATTCATCAGTGACCTGGATGAAGGGACAGAGCGTACCCTCAGCAAGTTTGCTGATGATACAAACCTGGGAGGAGCAGCTGACACACCAGAAGGCTGCGCTGCCATTCAACCAGACCTGGACAGGCTGGAGAGCTGGCCGGAGAGGAACCTGATGAGGTTCAACAAAGGCAAGTGTGGGGACCTGACCCTGGAGAGAAACAACTCCACGCACCAGCACAGGCTGGGGGCTGACCTGCGGGAAGGCAGCTCTGTGGAGAAGGACCTGGGAGTGCTGGTGGGCAGCAAGTTGCCCGTGAGTCAGCAGCGTGCCCTGGTGGCCAAGAAGGCCAATGGGATCCTGGGGGTCATTAAGAGGAATGTGGCCAGCAGGTGGAGGGAGGTGATCTTGCCCCTCTACTCTGGCCTGGTGAGGCTGCACCTAGAGCACTGTCTCCACTTCTGGGCTTTCTAGTTCAAGAGGGACAGAGAACCACTGGAGAGGGTCCAGCAGAGGGTTATGAAGATGGTGAGGGGAGCATCTTCCTTATGAGGACAGGCTGAGAGAGCTGAGCCTGTTTAGCCTGGAGAAGAGAAGACTGACAGGGGATCCTATGAATGTCTACAAATATCTTAAGGTTGAGTGTCAAGAAGATGGGGGCCAGGCTCTTTTCAGTAGTGCCAAGTACCAGGACAAGAGGCAACAGGCACAACCTGCAACACAAGAAATTCCATCTAAATATGAGGAAGAACTTCTTTGTCTTGAGGACTGGAACAGGCTGCCCAGAGAGGTTGTGGAGTCTCCTTCTCTGGAGGTATTCAAAACCCGCCTGGACGTGATCCTGTGCAATCTGCTCTAGATGAACCTACTTTAGCAGATGGCTGGACTAGGTGATCTCCAGAGGTGCCTTCCAACCCTGACCTTTCTGTGATTCTGTGATAGTTATTCAAAACTCTGGATAGACCTCCAGTTTTAGAAAAAAATACTGGCATGGTAGACACGGGAAAAACTGCGTGCCAATTTTTTTTCTTAATGAATGATTTTTTCTTGGTGCACTGGACTTTTTGCTTCTTGTGGACATGTGATATTTTTCCTTGTGGATTAGCAGGAAAATGTAAGCTAAAGGAAATGCTGATGACTTCAGCTCCCAAGGCTTTTGCTTTAGGATCTTTCCCCAGTAGCCCCCTCTTCTGATGATGTAAAAATATCCTGAAAGTGCCTAAACAAAGTTGACTGTCATAAAGGGCACACTGGACAGTAGGTCCTTCAGGCTTGAGTTTTATTGTTATCAGACGTACTGTGTACAGTTGCTGTGCAGATTCTGTATGGGAGTTTCCTAGATTTGTTTCCTTCAGTAGCAGTTTCCTTTAGAATTGAAGCACAAAGTGCATATTTTTATCAGACTCTATATTACCAGAGCATAAACTGGAGGAGAAAATTACAGATTAATGGCTGTGCAGACTTTTATAAAAATGTATGTTTTGAAGCAAAAGGAATAATGTATGTGATTATAATGTGACCTGTAGAACTATGAGCACTTCAAAGATCTATACACATTTTGTAACTTTCCAACTTAATTTGTAATAACATATATTAAAAAATATAATATATATATAATGTGCATATAATTTCAGACATTGTAGTGATAGCAATTTAAATATCAGCAAAAACTCCTAGCATATTAATGTAAAATTGACAAGTAATTATTCTTTAAAATGTATATTAATCATCAGTAATTATGAGTAAACTGTGGACTGCTTGAAGCCTGCATCGTTGTTTATACACTCTAGTTTGTATCTAGTTTTAATGGCTCTCATCGTGTTCTGATTCTTGAAAATAATTGATTGTGATAATGTCGTGGTTTAACCCCAGCTGGTAATTAAGTACCGCACAGCCACTCACTCGCTCCCCCCTCACCCAGAGGGGTGGGGAGGAGAATCAGAAAGGAATGTAAAACTTGAGGCTTGAGATAAGAATCGTTTAATAATTGAAATAAAATAAAAATGAAAGAGCAATAATAATAACAATAATGATAACAGTAACAGTTATAATGAAAAGGAAGGACAGAGAGGAATGAATTCCAAAGGGAAGGAAGAAAAGAAAACAAGTGATGCATAATACAACTGCACACCATCTGCTGAGCAACACTCAGCCAGTCCCTGAGCAACAATATCCCCTGCCCCAGCTAACCCCCCAAGTTTATATACTCAGCATGACATCCCATGATATGGAATATCCCTTTGGCTAGTTCAGGTCAGCTGTCCTGGCTCTGTCCCCTCCCAGTTTCTTGTGCCCCTCCAGCCCTCTTGCTGGCAGGGCCTGAGAAACTAAGTCCTCAACACAGTATAAACATTACCCAGCAACAGCTACCAAGAGGAAAATTAACTCTATCCCAGCTGAAACCAGGACACCCCTTATTCCATACCATTTATGTCATGATACATTTTCCAATACATCATCACCTCTCCTGTCCTTTAACATAAATACACAGAGGTAATTCCTTTAGTCTATGGACCATTCCTCTAAAGTCTGTTGAGTTCATTTAGTCCATGATGTTGGGCTCCATCTGTTACAACAGTCTTTCTAGGCAGGAAAGATGGTTACAAGGTGTTGGATCATTGCATGCTAAAGCCAGCTCTGATTCTATTATGGCTACACTGATCTGGTTTCACCAAAGTCACTCTTCATTGGTGTAGCTGTTGAAAAGGAGTCAGGTTCAGATCTTCAAATCCAAAGTGATAGAGATGGGCGTCACAAGATGCCCAGTACTAATAGGCATATAGAAGTGACAATATACAATATTATGTAACAATTAACATCACACAACCCAATTCATTGGCTATTTTCACCCAAAATCAAATCCCCTCGAGGCACACATCAAACTTCTCCATCCTTGTGCATTACCCACCAAGTGCTCCCAGATCCTTGAGCAAAAGCAATCTCACAAATGGGTTTGCCTTTGCCTGAAGCAGGAATGACCCAGACTGTTTTCCCAAGCGTATTTCTAAAGTGCACCGCAGGAACTTTGTCCCCTTCTACAGTATGTTAAAAGCTTTGACTGGGCAGGGCCAGCTCACTCAGCAGATCCTCTGGTGTTGACTAACCAGGTAGCTGTTGCTAAATGTGTGTCCCAATGTTTGAACGTTCAACCACCCATTGCTTTCAGTGGAGTCTTTAACAGTCTGTTACATCGTTCAGTCTTCCCAGAGACCGGTGCAGCATAGGGAATGTGATATATCCACTCAATGTCATGCTCTTTGGTCCAAGTGTTTATGAGATTGTTTTGGAAATGAGTTCTGTTGTCTGATTCAGTTCTTTCTGGGCTGCCACGGTGCCACAAGACTTGTCTTTCAAAGCCTAGGATAGTGTTTTGGGCTGTGACATGGGGCACAGGGTATGTTTCCCTTTTGGATCCTTGAAATACCCTCTCTTAAGATAGTCTATGCCAAAGATACATGAAGCCTCTGGACCAGTTACAATGGGATGTTTTTGCCCCTCATTCCCAGTCAAGGCTATTTCAGTTTCCAATACAGTTAGCTGACGAGGTCCCCCTAATTACTAAAATCATTATAAGATCCTAGTAAATAGAGAATAAATTGAGCACAAATGCACTACAGGTGTTTCTACATTTTTATCTTTCGGCTCAAATGCTAAAAGTTAGCACAATTAATGCAGATAATCTATCTAATAATCTATGTTTTCTACTATCTAACAGTCTAGGTGAGAGTAAAACCTGATTTGCAGTGTTATGAAGATGTGTAACATTCAAATGAAAAATTAGACTCTTTGAATGGGTTTTAGTAGCTTGTGGAAATAAAAAAAGGTGTAGCACTGTGTATATAATAAAAAATACAGATTTTCTTCCTGAATTTCTAAAACTTCCGTGACAAGCAATGTCATATAAAAGTTGTGGCCTTTATCTCTGTTTTGTCTATGTGAAAATTCGACTAAATCTGTTGACATATGGAAATCAACAAAACATTACATGGCAACTCATTACATTGCTAGTTTGCTTACCATCAGTCTTTTATTTATCTTCAATTTGCCTGACTTACTATTTTTGAAATGCTATTGCATCTAAATTTTAAGTAAAGGTGATTAGAGGCAGCCTACATGGATTCGCTAAGGGCAAGTTGTGCTTCACTAATCTAGTGACCTTCTACAATGCAATGATTGCATCACTGGACAAAGGCAGAGCTACTGATATCATCTACCTGGGCTTTTGTAAGGCCTTCGATACAATCCTCCCCAACATTCTTGTTGCTAAATTGGAGAGAGTTTTGATGGATGGACTGTCCTGCACCTGGGAAGGAGCAACACCATGCACCTGTATATGCTGGGGGGTGCCCAACTGGTAAGCAGCTTTGCAGAGAAGGACCTGGGAGTCCTGGTGGACACCAAGTTGAACATGAGTCAATGATGTGTCCTTGCCACAAAGAAGGCTAGCTGCATCCTGGGCTGCATTAGGAGTAGTGTTGCCAATAGGTTGAGGGAAGTGATCCTTGTTTCAGAAATGAGTCCTGTGGTCTGATTCCATTCTTTATGGAGTGCCATGTTGCCATAAAACTTGTCAAGACCCAGGATGGTCTTTCAGGGTCCAGGTGGGGCCATGTTCCCTGGCTGCAGCGTAAAGCACGTTTCTCATTTTTTGCCTTGTCTGGACTGACTCAAGGGCTATTGCATGAGCTATCTGTGATTGTTTCAAAGGCTTGTCACTGCTCAGGGCCACTTGTTGAAACAGTTCTTTCAGGTCACTTGACAGAGAGGGCACACAATGTGACTGTAAGCCAGAATGTGCATTCTCAAGGCACCCGAAACACATAAGAAAGTTTGTGTTTCTTTTTTGTTAGCTGGGAGAGGCATGGCTGGTTTTTTATTGATCACATCCATTGAAATATGATGATGCCCATCTTGCCATTTTATCCTAAGAATTGAATCTCCCGCTCAAGTTCATTGACATTGTTTTGTTTTATGGCAAAACAAGCTTTCAGATGGATGTGGTTTATTATTTTCCCTTTTTCAAACAGTTCCTCTGCTGTGTTGACCCACATAATGTTGTCAGTACACCATGGTCCTGGGCAACCAGCTCTAGGTGACCCTTCTGGCACAGTGGTTGGACCAGGTGACCTCCAGAGATCCCTTCCCACCTCAACCCTTCTGTGAAACTGTTGTTCTGTGATTCTGTGGTTATTGAAGCAATGCTACGTGGTTTTAATCTCTAGTGTTTTGACACAGTATTGACTTGTTTTGCCAGCAGGGCATCCATGGCACATCTCACGGTTTTAAAGCTGGTCACCTCTTGCACTGTCCTTGTAGCGACAGAAGGTACCATTCCTGCCAGTAGTGTGACTGTATTTTAGGTGCTACAAGAACGTGTGTGTAAGTAACCCATGCACCTCAGTGCCAAACTAGTTGTGCTTAATGTGTTGACTTTGAACCATTCCAAGGTGAGTTCATCTGTGTGTTGTTTATCCGTAGCCAATTCTTCTAGGTTGATCATGTGTTTTCTTGATTTTTTGTAGATATAAATTTTATCCACTTTTACTGTAAACATGACTTTTTATAAATGATTTAGTGACTGAAAGCTTATTTTTCCTGGTACTAAGGCATCTGAAGATGCCATAAAGGGTCATTAAAATTTTCTGAAGTGTCTGCATGTTTGTACATAATTAACTTATTGTTATGGGCTTCTTCCTCATTTAAATATAATGCCAGGTTCTAAATGAACTCCTTCAACAGAAGAGCAGCCAAAGACTATCAGAATGGTGATGCCTGTAGCTCATAGCATAAGGATGGATTTAGCATGTGGCTGACCTTTACAAGTTAAAGCACCCAGATGGACTTTAAGTCCCAGAACATGTGGAAGAAATAGCAACCCTTAGAAACCCCCAAGGCTCCCTGAGGATATACCTTATTGAGTCTGCTGTTTCAAAGGACTTTTCCCCTAAATTATACACAAACTGATGCTTTGGAGTATTGCTTGGTAACTTTATTACAATTCTTGACATGCCATGCCAATAATGATGAGAAATGGGGGCTCCTCCCCATTAAAATGTTTAGATCCATTAATGTAGATAATTTTTTAAATCATTCCTGTAAAATGCTTCCACATGATATAAAACCCATGAGAAATAAACAATTGTAATCCAAAGAAAGACCTTTCTAGATTCAGATCCTAAGTGTTTTAAGGACTGCTTAGTGTTATGACCCATAGCCTGACACAGATAAATTTTATAGATTTTACTGAGTTAAAAGTCTACTGTGAAAGAAAACCACTTGAATTGCTACTTGGCTTTTGCTTTAATTTACTTTATGAATATTCTTAGATATGATCCATCATTGTTCAAGCATTATTTTCCATCAACAGCTCTCTCACCAAACCTGCAGTAGTCATGTTCTCAAGACCAAGACAGTAAATTTCCTATGCTGATTCTTTAAGGAGAGAACCACATTAGATGCAGAGTAAGAGTTGCAGGCTGAGGCTGTTATAAATCTTGACTCTTTACATGGAGCTCTAAGGAAGTGGTATCTAGGATTATATTTCATAGACCTCTCATGCATTTTAGGCTGTATTTGCACTATGCTAGAAATATATTTATGATGTGACCTGAGGAATTATATGGGTGTCACACTGATAGTGTGTGCAACAGGTAACTTTTAGAGATGAAAAGGAGAGAAAAAAGCATGACACACCTCTAATATCAAGGATTAGAAGGCAAGGAAGAGGAAAATAGGAAGGGATAGGGAGAAAGGAAAGGATTTTTTTTCTAAAGCAAACCATAAATAAAGGAGAGTTGACCTAAACACTAATCAGTGTGGGATCCTTTCCAGATGTTCTGAGAAGATTCAGGGCTTCATTTTCCTGAAAGTTTTGCAGCTTAGAAGGATTCGAGTCTTAGGTAAGTGTTTCAAAGGCACTCTCTGTTTGATGTCCAGGTAGTTTTAAACACAGATGGAGATTCTGAATCTACTTTTCCTTTCAATGCTATGTATGTTGTGTAGCTGGAGAAAGAAAAAACATGTTTTCATGTTGTCTGCATATGGATGTCCTGGTCATACAGGGAAAATGATAAAACTGACTGCAGCTTATGCAAAAAATAATGGTGTGAAATGCATAAAGTACATTAACTGATATGATTGGAAGAAATCCGTTTGCTCACATTGATTTTTATTAAGATATCATTTGCAAAAATAACATAGTAAAAAAATCCAAAGAGCTTAAATTACTTTTAAGTTGGTGGTGTTCCTTTTCAATTCAATTAAAATTAAACAGTGAAAAGAGGTTGAGGAGGTTCAGAGGTGAGGGGAAATAGAGTAGAAAGAAAAGTCTTTTGGACATGTAGTTGTCTTGTTACCTATGTCAGAAAGTTGTTACACTAAGCAAGCATCAGGAGCTCAGAGTATTGGGATATTGTATATTCCCTTTACACAAGTTGTCAGCCCTGTCAGCACCTTCAGGATTTCAGACAGGAAATGTATTTGTATGAATGCTGAAGTATTCTGCCACTGCATGACTTATAGTGTCCATACTGTAACACAGAGTGGGCACTGTGTGTAGGGTTTGCCCTGATACAACCAGGCTTCTGTATAAGAGAAGGGACTTATATGTATTCATGGCATGATTCAAGATCAGGTAATGTTCCAATGTGACAGGTCACTGAGTTTACTTTTAAAGCAGCATTAAAATGTTGCTCTCTGAGAAGCAGGACTTCATAGTAAAATATAACAAATTTATAAATCAAATACTACAGGTTTCCATCAGGAGATATAAATGTATCCTCTGAGGTATAAACTTTGTACACACGTAGGTTAAATGTCTCCAGTTATAGATGTCTAGCATAAGACAGACTGGTTTTATTGTTTTTATTGTGATTTAATGTCTTTATTTAATGTTTTGTTGCCCTGTTGAAGTTCTACAAAAGTCAGCATTGATGCTTTACACTGATAAATACTGAATCTCAGGAGCCTCATTTTATCTGGAGAAATCAGAGCTGATAATATTAGCTATAAATGCTGTTAGGTGCATCTTCAATCATACTTTTTTCCTATCTGTAGTAGATTTAACTGTTATTTTATTGTGTTAATGTCAGTCACTGTTTAACTTTGAATCACAGAATTATAGAATATCTCAAGTTGGAAGGAACCCATAAGGATCATTGAGTTCAACTGCCTGCTCCTCGCAGGACTACCTAAAACTAAACCATATGACTAAGAGCATCATCCAGATGCTCTTTTAGCTCTAACAAGCTTGGTGCCATGACCACTTCCCTGGGGACTCTGTTCCAGTGACTGACCACCCTCTCAGTGAGAATCTTTTCCTGGTGTCCAATCTGAACTTCCTCTGATGCAGGTTCATTCCATTCCCTCTTGTCCTGTTGCTGGTCACCAGAGAGAGATCTGCACCTCCCCCTCCCCCGCCCCCCTTGAGGAAGTCGTAGGCTGCAATCTGAGGTCACCCCTCAGCCTTTTGCTCTTCAAGTTGAACAAACCATGTGACCTCAGCTGCTCCTCATAAATCTTGTGCTTGAGACCTTTTACCTTCTTGGCTGCCCTCCTCTGGGCACACTCTAATAGTCTGATGTCATTCTTATGCTGAGGCACCTAAAATTGCACACCGTACTCGATGCGGGGCTGCACCAGTGCAGTGCAGAGTGGTACAATCACCTCCCTCAACTGGCTAACTATGCTGCGCTTGATGCACCCCAGGACATGGCTGGCCCTTTTTGCTGCCAGGGCCCACTGTTGACTCAACTTAGCATGATTTTGAATAATATTGTAGTTTTAGGTCCCTCTTGAGCTAATTTATGTGTTTATTCACCTCCAAGGTAACTTTTCTTTGCTCTGCTTCATCTTACTAAAATATTTATTTAAATTGATAGATCAGATTTTTCTCTGCTGGATTAGTTTTCAGGTAGCTGGGTTTTTTTTCTTTTTATCTGCAAGTTGTGCTGGGCACCACCCTGAATGTGTACCTGATGGATTAAGGTCATTGTTCACTCTCCTAAAACCCAGGGCTGTAGTACTTCATTTTGCCCTGCTCCCTCCTTAGGATCCTGAACTCTACCACCTCACTGGGCACTGCACTGTCGATTTTCACATCCACAACGAGCTCTTCCTTTTTTGTATCAGGCCCTTCTCTTCTCCATCACCTGTGTTGGCTCCTCAATCACCTATGCCAGGAAGTCCATCAGTGGACTCCAGAAATCTCCTAGGTTTCCTGTGCCCCACTGTTGTCCTTCCAGCAGATATCAGGGTGCTTAAAGCCCTAGACCACTGGTTATTTACAGAGCATTGCATGAAAAATGATACTAGATACAAGTGATTCTAATTATCAGGATGATTGCAGTTCTTTCAAACAAAATGAACTGTATGTGCAAATAATAATAATTACAGATTCAATGTGAGTTTATGGAAAATTGATTCCACTAAGCTACCTGTATGTAATTTTACTGAAATGTTAAATATTACAAATTTGTTTATATTCTATTAACACAATGATAATTAAATTTCTCTAACACATTGTACTTATTATTCAACATTTTTATTATTAATCTGGAATGGTATGAAAGAAAAATGGCACATATTAAGTGGATTGATTGTGGATTAGATAATATATCCCTGAACAGAATGAGGAAAGAGCCATTAACTAGCTGTGTCAATGCGAAAGTTTTTGGCCTTTTATTGTTTTTCTTCCAAATCACTGACAAAATCTTCACTGGTAAATGTGAATGTGTTTCAACATTCAAGAAAATAGTTATTAATGAAGAGGATACAGCACTTGTACAATTTCATTTATTTTTTATCCAATTACAAGAATCTTACCTTTTACCACAACAAGGTGGGTGATCATACACCAGTAATAAAGAAGTTAGTTATTCTGCAGTTCCTGTTTACAAGATTAATTATTGAGAACTGTTTGTGAAAAGCTGTAAGAACAATCATAGTGTACGGAGCCTTAGCGTTATTATATAAACAGTGATATGCATAGAAAAATTAGTCTGAAGTATAATGCCTGGGCATGACTGATGTGCAGGTAGAAATGCAAGGAAAGTAAGCCCTGCTGGCTGAACAAAAGAGAGAGAAAGGCTCTTTCCATCTTTCTGCTGAATATGTGGCCCCTATATTGCTACTAAAAGTTGAACACCCTGCCATCTATCTAGCTTGTAACTGAAGAATTGGAGTTACACCTACTGCAATAATTGGATCAAGAACATACAAGTAATTAGAGTTGCTTGATAGATGTGTGACAGATTTAGTCACTACACAATAGTGTCTGGCATCCACCTGTACGAGTAGTTGTAGCTGCAGCCTATCAGCAGAAGCTACTGAAGGTTAGACCTTACTGTTTGCATTAAACCAATGATAGCTCCTTATCTTTGAAGTAATTTAGCAGTAATGAAAAACCAGTGATGAACCTAGAGCTGTCTCATGCTTTCTGTCTGGGTGAACTGGGATCCCAGAAATGTAGGAGAAAGAGACGTGGGGCAGTTGGAAGCAGGAAGAGTGGACCCTTGGTAAAGATCCCTTGGAAGAATACCTTTCTGAAAGGCACAGGTAATAGGAAACAATCCAGTGTCATTAGCCTGGACGAGATAGCACACAAATGCAATAAAGTGGGAATATTGGCTAGGTCTATATTAACAAGGGTTTGGTTTGAAAAGAGTGTACCTAGGAAGTGAAATGTGTAGTGGGTGTCATGTCCAAACTATTTCTTGGTTATCTTTACTGAATGGTTTTATGTGGAAAAAATTTTATGTGGAAAAATTCAGTCTGGGTTTCTGATTGCAATCTCCAGCTTTTTCATTCTTGTTTCCCTATGGTGCCAATCAAAGCAGTTTCAGCACTAAAATCTTAATCTGCCTCGACTTCTCATTGGAAAATTTAGATTAAATAAATCATTTAAACATTTTAGTAGTTGTTATTGCACTATCATAGTCTACTTATGCATTTCAACTTGTCCAAGAATGATGGGCTGTTATGGGTATTTTAATGAAAGAATATGTTAAAAATGCATGAGTAATGTAAAACATATTGCAAATGAGTTCAAAATTAAAGGCACTTCATGTCTTTTATTGGATTCCTACAGTTTTGCTTGTTTTCAAACTAATGGCTGATAGTATGTGATAGGAATGCAGAAATCAAGCTGATGAATCAAGCATGCTCAAACACTAGAGATTTACTATTTCCTTTTTCACTGAACTACAACATTGAATTTCATATATATACATATGTATTTGTGTAAATATTCCTAAAGTATATGCATATAGATTTAACACACTGCATTTAAATAAATGTATATTCATATTTACATTTTATCTAGCTAAACGTAATGCAAGTGGATCAGTCTACCTAAGGAGGAGATGACCTTGAACTGCAGACTGCACAAGGACTTTGCAGTACATTCCAAGTAAACATCTTAGGCCACCTTTTTTGGTATAGCTGGGAAGATTTGCAAGGGATGGGTACCATGAACTGTTTTTAAAATCAGCTTAACTAAGACTCCTTGTTACATTTTGGACTCTGGATTGACGTGCAAATGTTGATGAGACTTTAATGCTCCAAAATCCTCTAGATGCCAAAAGAGGACCGAGTAACTGAAATATCTAACTATTTAGAATAGCCCTTGAGTAAAAATCTGGCTTTATATTTAGATCAATTAAGATTAGGGTCCTGCACCTGATCTTCCCAGGTTTATGTCAATATTCCACAGTTAGAGAAGGCAAATCAGTGAAGACATAAACTGTCTCTTATGTAAAACTGAAGAACTGTATGTAATTGGACAAAATTTTCAATAGGAAATTCAGTTATATGAATGAAATATTCCCAAGATCCTCAGAGGTGGATTGTGGGAATTAAGTGGATAGTAAACTAATAAAATAATTTCTCCTTTAGCAGACTAAAAGAAATGGTTAGTGATTCACTCATTCTATGACTGTGTCCAGGAGGACATTTCTTGGTTATTTACATTCCCAACAAATGTAACTAAGAACATTTTCAGAAAAAAAGAAAAAAGAAAAAAAAAAAAGCAGCTAAGAAAGATTGCTCTTTTCAAAAATGTTTTAGACTCCTTTAAATTGCATGCATATATGACAAGTAAAACATAATACTTCCTCTGTATGGATTTATCATCATGCTTATTTATGAGCAGACTTTGGAGTAAAGTGTGTAATGTGATGGCTGGAGGGCCAAATTTTACCTCACTTTCATATTTGCATTCCTACTGAAGGTATTCTGGTATATGTATAGGCTTGGAAACGTGAAGGGGGAGAGAAGTGCAGGTCCGGAAGTTTATTTAAAGAAAAACAAATAAATTTCCCTTTTTGAGGGTCCGGATTTATTTCAAGAACTCTGGGCACAAGAAAAGCTGGATTAAAATCCTTTTGTATATTAATTCTGAAGAGTTTTACAGCCAGTTATCTCTAGCTCATAAAGCAATGTCTTATCCACTACTGTAGATGTGGTAGGTTAACTATGGCCAGCTGCCAGACACCCAGTCAGCCTCTCTCACTCCCCCTCCTCAGCAAGAAAGTGGGAGAAAATAACATGAAAAATTGTTCACATTGTTCGCCTGCCATAGAGTAAGGTGATATCCCTCCTCATGGGCTGCAGTCCTTCACAAACTGCTCCAACCAGGGTCTTCTCCATGGACTCCAGGGGAATTTTTGCTCTGGTGCCTGGAAGACATCCTTTCACTCCTTATTCTCTGACCTGGGTGTCTGCAGGTTTGTTTCTCTCACATTTTCTCTCACTCCTCTCTCTCACAGCTGCTGCACAGCATTTTTTACTTTTTCTTCAACACATTTCCCTACAGGTACCACCAGCTTGGCTGATGGTCTTAGCTTCAGCCAGCAGTCAGTCCATGTGAGCCAGCTGGAATGGGTTGGAACCAGCTGTGTCCAGCATAGGACAGCCCTGATCTCTTCACTGCAGCCCCTGCTGCTACCAAAAACTTGCCGCCTACACCCAATACAATGTGTGGCCAATGTAGCCTAGGTATTGGTTCTTTACATATCTATATCAGTAACATGGCTGAAAAAAATTTGCTTTCTTTTTATGTGATTTTTTTAATTGAATTGCCTTCTTAGGTTTTCTTTTTAAAACTAAGAGCATCAAAATATGCCAATATTGAATCTCAGTATAAAATTTTTTAAAAAATTAAAATTTTAATAAATCTATCAATTTTAGTATAGTTTTGTTTGCCTTGAAAATTGCAAATGTACTAACTAGAAGCTCATTAATATATGTCTTTAGACAAAGTGAAAATTGCTCTGTTAATGTACCTTTGCAGGCACTGCTTGTGACCACGTATGGTGATGGGAGCAGCGCAGCCTCCACCTCCTGTTGCCTGCTAAATGCCACTGACTGAAGTCACCAGAAAGAAAGAGTACTGCACAAGAAGGAAAGCAGTACCACACAGTTTAGATGTCTCTTTCTGTTGATTGTGAATGGCCCCTAGGTATCTACACAACATATCTGGAGCACATCTGGACTTTTGAAAACTGCCTTTTGAAAACTTGAAGATAATTTAAAAAAAAAAAAAAGCAGTCTTCATCTAACCCATGGGGCATCTGCCTGCTCTTAATGGGTACTTAGTGGAGTGGAACATCTGGAATAATCACCTATTAATCAATAGCCTCATGCTTCCTGGAGCATTCCCTCCTGGAAGCATAGGACCTGAGTTTGGGCAGCTGCTGCTTTATCATTTGAAGTTAGGCTAATGAGTTCCTGGAGTGCATGGGCCGTAGGATGTTGGGGAAAGCAAGACATGAGGACATTCATCTCCTGCCTAATGTTGGAGGCAGTCAAGGAACGGGAATGAAAGTGGGCTTCCAGAGCTAGTTATCTGAAATACACATTCCCTTACCTGCAGTGGTATCTGGCTAAGATAGAAGCTATGTCAGCAGAGACTAGAATCTACCACACTTTCAGCCTTAAACATTTGGTTAGATCTAGACTGCCCTTGTTTTGTGCAGTATGACCTGAAATTTATTGACTTCTGGCTTCCCAGTGACTCAGCTTTGGAAGGGGCAGAGCCTGTCCATTGCAATGAGATTAATGATATTCTGTTTTTTCTGAGATGTTCACTTTTTCTCAGGCGGAACATAGGATTATTTTCTGATGATGAGCACTCTCACTGGTAGATTATCACAAAAAAGGTTGTCACTAAAACCCAAGAGCTCTTGCTATGTGTAACTTATCTCCTCCACGGTTCCTAAATCTTACAGCAAATAGGCTTGAGGAAGCAACATAAGGCTTGAGGAAGAAGGTGCCTTTCTATTCCAAGCAAGAACATCTAAGTGTGGACAGTTAATTTAAGCCTATAGGACACTAAGGCTCAGCAGAGAAAGAATAAAATGATATGGGCATCTATTTACAGTGTTGGAGACAGAGGGGAATAGCTTGCTAAATGTAGATATGTTTCAGATGCTCTCATTCCCAGCTGCATTTATGAAGACTATTTCAACAGACTACTCTTGTATCTTTATGAGATAACTGAGTTTTATAGTAAATGCAAATGGGGTATTTCTCATATATCTTGGCTATAGCTGAAGGAGAGGAATTGACTTGTGTCCAAAAAAAAAAGAAAAAAAAAAAAGAAAAAAAAAAAAAAAGAATAAATTACTAGTGAAGTTCAGATCTTAAGAGAGACCTTATTTATTATTTTTATTACCTTGAAGGAAAATAATAAAGGGA
>JAVJGI010000040.1:66550977-66620049 GCA_035590275.1 Ibycter americanus | reverse complement strand
AGGAGGGCCAGGGAGAATCTGCACCCTTTATTGGATGCGGTGGGGAACATTGCCACAAAGGATGAGGAAAAGGCTGACCTTTTAGTGTAGTGACCCTGCACTTGGGTTACTACAACCCCAAGTAAAGTTACAGGCTTGGGGAAGAGCAGCTGGAAAGCTGCCTGGTGGGAAAGGGTCTGGGAGTGCTGGTTGACAGCCAGCTGAACATGAGCCAGCAGTGTGCCCAGGTGGCCAAGAAGGCCAGCGGCATCTGGGTTTGTATCTGAAACAGTGTGGCCAGCAGGACAAGGGAAATGATCATTCCCCTGTATTTGGCACTGGTGGGGCTGCACCTCGAATACTATGGGTTTTGGGCCCCTCACTTCAAGAGGGACATAGAGGTGCTGGAGCGTGTCCAGAGAAGGGCAATGAAGCTGGTGAAGGGTCTGGAGCACAAGCCTTGTGAGGAGCGGCTGAGGGAACTGGGGTTTTTTTAGTCTGGAGAAGAGTCTCAAGGGGGGACCTTATTGCTCTGTACAGCTCCTTGGAAGGAGGCTGTAGCGAGGTGGGGGTCAGTCTCTTCTCCCAGATAACAAGCGACAGGACAAGAGGAAACTGCCTCAAGTTGCACCAGTGGAGGTTTAGGCTGGATATTAGGAAAAAAATTCTTCACAGAAAGGGTGGTGAAGCACTGGACCAGGCTGCCCAGGGAGCTGGTGGAATCACCATCCCTGGAGGTATTTAAAACCACATAGATGTGATTCTTAGGAACATGGTTTAGTGGTGGACTTGGCAATCCTGGGTTAACGGATGGACTTGATGATCTCAAAGGTCTTTTCCAACTTAAATGATTCTATGATTCTATCATCTCACTATCTGAATTTTGCATGTATCTTTTTAATATGAGTGAAGTCTTCCTTGCATGGTGTTTAGTGAAGGCACACAGTGGGGTTTGCCTTGGAAATGCTGAAACATGGAGAAACAAGAGAAGAAAGTTCCCAAAGATGTGGGACAACATACAAGGTAATTTTTGTCTAATAGGAGTCTTTGTAATTATTATGATTATTATTACTTTGAAATATTTGTATTTTCAATTTAGACTTCTAAGAGTGTATGAGTAGAGTTGTACCATAATGAAAATCGGGCATACATGTGATGCACTGTTTTTCAACACTATTTTTTAGGAAAATAATAAAATAATTGCTCTTATGGATTGTTAGAAGCCTAGGACTGCAAATCCATGATAATGGCTGAGAAGTGTGCAGTCTACTTAAACCTTTTTATGTGTGAATGTGCGTATGTATATATGTGCCAGCATGTATCTGACTTGAGGGAAATCTGTTGCTTCAGTAGACAACAGTGTCTTCAGACAAGTGATCAGGGCTTAGTGAAGCCTGTACAGCTGGGGCAGCTGGGCAGCCACAGACACTGAGAAGCATTTCTAGCCATGCCATGGGCACCACAGAGGAGCTGCTCTGTGGCTCCGAGAGCAGGAGAGGCAGTATCTAAGATGTGTCCAGAATGCCAAGCCCCAGCCACCTCTGATGTCCATTTCTGGGGTCTGTCTCCTCAGTGGAGAAAGTTAAGAGCATCAGTTGGGTCATCCAAAAGGAACTTAAATTAAGAACAAGAAAAAAAAAAAAAAAAGCCTAAATTAGGTAATAGTAATAATCCCTTTGTACTTTAGAATTTTTGATGGTTATTCAGCCTAAAAGGATGCTCTCTTCTGCTGCAGAATAAAATGTGTGGGCCTTGCTAGTGCTGTGGTGTCTTGTCTTCTTGATAACAATGGACATATAACTTTATAGGGTCTTGTTATTGATCAAAATTTCACTGTTCACAAATGTGGATATTTAATGCTGTATAGCAGCTTATTTTAAAAGAAGTTTACCTGATTTGTCTCACTTTATTTGCAAAATGTGATTGCAGCTGTTTGTGTATATATGGGCGTCACACATATGAACAAAGAGAGTCTCTCTGATCAAGATTACAGTTTTACCATTTATATAGGTATACAAAAGTAATGGATTTTACAAATTAATGTCAATTTCTTAAGTACCCATTGATGAAGGATCCTGTCTGATTTTACTTCTGAAAAGAGAATGGTTTTTTTTCCCCCACTCTATGTATACACAAACAAGGCAAGAAAAGTCCAAACGCATTTCTGGGGTGGTGAGTGTGGAAAGTTCAGCACTGAATTTAGCAGGTAAGCTTAATGTTCTTTCCTGTTCCCCCAGGTTTTATTTTTTCTGTTATACTGGTACTCACTCCTTTTTATGCCTTAATTCAGGATTCAAAAGTTTGCATGTATCTTCTTTTGTCCTGACTGGGAGGTACTTCCTTTCATTTGTTGTTTGTTGGATTTTTGTGTTGTGTTTTGTTTTTTTTTTTTTTTTTTCTCTGCAAAGAATTGGGCTGTGATTTTGTGTTTTTCCTGTGTACAGAGGGTTGAGATTAAAAAACTAGTGTCTACATTCCCTTTGGGAATTAGGCATTCTGGTCACTCACTTCTTCATGGTTGATCAAAAAGCTGTAGTTGCAGAGAGGATTAATTGCTTCTCTCCAGATTTCACTGGGACCTGAAAGGCTATCTCCTCCTGCTTTTTAGAAACAGAGAAAGCTGCTTTTCTGTTCTTAAATAATAAAAGTCCATTGTAGGCACTTGAGGGATTTTCTAGTTTGTGAAAACCTGAACATTATTTTTCTTTCTTTTGTCACTTCTGGTGCATCCCATGCTAGGAACAGCCTAGTCAAAGAAACATAAAATGAGTGCTGGGAGTGTAGCTCTTTCTCCTGCTTCACTGTGTACAAACACTTTGTGTCTTCTAGAAGTGATCCTGTGTGCATTCATAGGCACAGGTCTTCAGGCTATTGGTATAGAGCTTCAGCTACTTGCTCAACACTCCGCTAAATCATGCACTAGAACAATTTCTGGCAGGGCTGGGATTCTTTTCTAAAAGTACACACATCAGATAAAATATTACAGTTGTGGTTTAATCAGCTTACTCCTCTCAGGTCTTTTTGGCCTGTGTCAGCAGCGAACTTTGTTACTTCCATGCACAGGTAAATTTTAATGGCATAATTGCTTTTTTTAGGGTCGTAATTGAATAGAATTGTATTTAATACACCAAGGTGTGCATTAATTGTAATGAAAGTAAGATTGTCTCATTCATTTTCCTGTGATTTGTTTTACAGAAGTGATTTTATAATCCCTCTCTCTTTTTTTGCTAGTGTTTTATCATCTGCTTTTTATTTCTTTTTGATTTTCAGTTCTTGACAAATATTATCTCCTGACAAGGAGTCCATTTTTCAATTTTTAGTTGAGGAAGGCAGCCTAATATTGTAGGAATTTGGACTGTAAAGATTTTTGACTCGGAGATGAGTAAAAGTTATTGGGTTTTCCACATGTATTAAATAGGGTCTGAGAAAACATAAATGTTTAAAATGTGACTTTTATTGTTGCTATGATAAAAAGCGTTCATGATCTGTTAGGTGTGACATTCATGATCTGGTGGCTGTGATAGACAGCGACTATGCAAGGTTGGACTAGATGATGATTGTAGGACCCTTCCAACTGAACTATTCTGGTCTGTTCTACACCCTAGACTGTTTCTTGTGTGCTGACCTTTGGCAAACTGGCTACGTAAAATATTTCATTCATGCGAATGCCCTTAGCCAGACAGTTGAGGAGATAGGTGGTCTTGTGGTTAATACAGCAGACTCAAATTTAGGATTGCTGGATTCTAATTGAATGCAGGAGTTATTTGCTGATTACTTGCTATCATACCTGCAGGAGTATTTGGGAATGGGTATAGGACTGTGGAATTTTTGTGTATTCGTATATGCACATGTCTTTTTAATGAGGACACAAATGTCAACAAGCTGCAAAAGTTTTAAGAAAATACCAAATTATTAGTTTTTAAAGCCACAGTAATAATATTTTCAGAGAAAATAACAATGAAATATGCTATAAGGATTTAGGATATTTTACCAAATTTGGAAGTAGCAGGTGGTTGCTTGGCCCATTGTCAGGGCATCACAGGTAAATAATGATGGTAAAGAATATTTATGCTCATCTGTTGTATGAATGTGTAGTGTTCAATAGGTCTGAAGTTTTATTGTTCTCACTGCTTTTCAGAGGCATGGTAACCTAGCAGATGCACAAAAAGTCTGCAGGATAAACCATGCAGGGACACGTGTTCAAATAACCTTAAAAAGTTGCCTTTTCCAATGGGAGTATCTGTGCTTTCTTCACAGGGTAGAGGAGACAACTTTACACCTGTGTAGAAAATATTAATTTAAGTGTTTTCAAAACATTTATTTCTAAAATCTGAACGCACTCAGAAAATTTCATATGATACACTGCAAATTTTAGCGCTAAGTATTTTTCACATACACATGGTGTACACAATAGAAACATACTTTGAAACATGGTGTGGTAGTCCTGAGTACATGATACATGACAGAGTTCTATTCTGTAAGTTTAGAATATCATTGTTATTGATGATGAAAATGTGGGGGTTTTTTTTCTTTCTTTCTTTTTTTTTTTTTTCATTGAAAAGATTATAAAAGACTGCCTGTGTGTGAAGTTACTTGATTGAAGAACTGAAGCTTTCTTGATATTGTCCAAATGAAGACCATTATTTTTTCTCTTATTTAAACTTCTGTCGTCACTGGAAACAACTTTTCTGCAAATGTTCCTATTTTAATTTTGGATAATTTCTAGTTCACTATTCAGTCAGACAGCCCAGCTTGAGAAATAAAGGCAGTTATGATGTCACTCTGCTTCTCCATTTGTTAGTTATATTATGTACAATCTGTGCTCTGTATGAGACTATCACGCTTTAGCTTGTATGCAGCTGTTTTTCATCACTGATTAAATCATAAGTTTTGTTTCAAATATAAGTCCCCACAATCAGAAGGAGGGGAAAAAAACCCCTTTTCCCTATAAAGAATTATAAATAAATACTAAGATGAATGGTTTAGCAACTGAAAAGTTCCATTTAAAATTCACACTTACAAGCAGTAAAACCAGGAGGACATCAGTTCCATCCTCTTCTGTAAGCATTTATAAATCTACATGTCCATAGCCATTAGGACTTTGTGATACGCTTTTGAAAATATAGAAAGATGTCTACTATAAATGATGTTGAAGAACATTGATAAGATGTAAAGATGCATCTACTTCTTGGAGATTTAGTTTGTGTATTTTTTTTTCTTTATTTTTATTTCTCCTTTTTTCCTTTTTTTTTTCCCCCCTGGTGTTGTGACAATCATTTCCATTATTGTGTCATTTACAATTCCCACTACAGAATCCTTCCAGTCTTAGAAGGCATTTCTGAAGACCACATTATTTGGGGGAATATCCATTCTGCCCTTCTGTGATCTGTGACTAAGGCCTAAGTTTACTATCTATTGTAACCTAACACAGAGAAGCTTCTGCTGAGGAAAGTGCAGAGAATGTAAGTTAGGCTTATGCACTGAATTGCTTCCTGGAGGAGTCTGTTTCCATGTTCTTAGTCAGATATGCACAAGGATGTAATATAAATAATGTATAAAATAGTGTGTGCTGAGACTTTGTGTTATGTTGCATTTGCTGTTAAGAAAAATACATTGCACATGACCACTTCATTTGTAGCTTATTGTCAAGTATGACTTTAGACAATGAAAGTTGTATGAAAGTTGTTGCATGTAGCTTGGCACCCTTAAAAATTGTTGTAAGGAAAGAAATCAAACAATTTTGAAACCACAGTGTATGTTGCAAAATTCTTACTAGAAGGGTTTGCACATTTTCCTTAAAAGACATTCAGTCTGAGTTTGACAGAAGTGCAGGGAATGGATTTAAAAACAAAAAAAAAAACAAAAAAAAAAAAAAGAAGAAATTACTAGTGAAGGTCAGATCTTAAGAGAGACCTTATTTAGTATTTTGATTACCTTGAAGGAAAATAATAAAGGGAGTGGTAATTTAATGTAATTTTTTTAACAAAAAAAATAAAATAATTAGGAGACATTGTCAGTACAGGGGAAGACCACAATATCATATTGGAGGGATGACCTTACCTCATCCTGTATGCCTCAAAGTCTGGAATAACAGAGCAGAAACTAAACTAGAAGTATCACCATATGCTTTAACAAAAATTAACCCAAAACTTTAATGAAGAAGGCTTGGAATCAATGATAGGATTACAAGATGTCAGCAATGAGATGTAGCTACTAAAAGGTGACATCAGTTCTTGGATACATCAAGAAAGATACATCTGCATGTGTGGAGAGGAATTACGCGCTGGCAAATTGTCATTTTCAATACTAAGTATAGTTCTGTTCGTTCATAGTCAAACTAGAAAAATTGCAAACACACCTCTATTAGAATAGTGTAGGGAAGGATGTGCCCTTTCCAAAAGAATGGCTGGTTTAGCAAAATGAAGGCATAAGGAGCACATGATTGTTCTCTTCAGATACATTAGTTGAGGTACAAGAGCTGTTCAAACAAAATGATAGTTCTAGCACAGCTATAAGTGGTTGTTAAACTGCACAGAAGTACATTTAAGTAAAAAAAAAGCAGAAGACACTTTTTGGCAATTATAAGAATGAAATTTTGGAACAATAGCCAATAAAAGTAACAGGCATAAGATACCTAACATATTTTTTTAAGGTGGAGTTTGATAAGTTTATTCAATCACTTCAATAATGTGGTTATCTGCAGTAGAAGGGGAAGACTGAGGAAGTCCTGGGTTCCTAAATGAAATAATGTACAGCAGTGATGGATATCACAGAAATATTTAAGACGGACCGATCATTTGTCTGCCATTCTTCCTCCTTAAAAGCCTTGAGGAATTTTGTGAATTGACTGGCTGCAACGCTTTACTTTTCAGGTGATACCTGGCAATTGATGCTGATCACCAAGGCATATCCCATATAGGTCTTCTTTTATTATTAAAAGTTTATCTGCTTTTTGCTGCAATGTGTGTTCTGCTTTGGTCACATAAGTTTCCTTGAAACATAAGCAGCAGAAGCAAACTACCCAAAGCAGAACAGGTAGCCATCTACTGTCTGCCTAAGTATTTATGAGTTTGCATAATTGCACTGGAAATTATTTCTCTTCAGGAACTTGAGAACTTACAGAGCTATAAAAGATTTACTACAGCCAGAAATATTGTTATTGCTTTCTACAGGAGTGAGTGTATGCATTTTGTTATTTGCTTTCTTTTCTCAGAATAGCAAATACTGTAAATGAGAAATAAATACTAAAAAGCTTCATGGCACTACATCTCTCACACAAAGGAAAGTAATTTTAAAAACAGCTCTATCCTTTGGACAAGAAAGTGAGGAAACACTCAGAATAACAAAGCACTTCAGCTATTCAACAGTTCAGTAAAAAACGGAATCCATCAAGGGTTTGCCCTTAACAATTTGGCTGAATTCTTTTGTAGTAAAACATAAAAAGATCAGTTGTGTTCCATGAAATTTAAGGAAAAATGTCACTTCAATCTTTAATATGCACAAATATGTTAGGAAAGGTTATAGATTTTAATATTAAACACAGTAGGCAATAACAGCCCTTGTATTAAAAGTGTGAGTTATGGAATCTGAAGATTTCACCAACTCAAGTTCAAACATATTTTCAGTTACCCACTGATGTCTTTTAATTTGTTTAGTCTCTCTCCTTTGGAAGATTTCACTAAGTAGGATTATTATCAATTTAATAATGTGCTTAGCAGAAGTTAAATACATATACAGAGTTAACTGACAAAAGGAGATTTTGTTGTATGCAACTAGAATTTGTAGAAGACCAAAATAAACAAAAAAAGAGAAAGAATTAGAAAATTACTTGTGTAAAAGGAACATGGAAAGAAGAGAGACAAGTATGACCTTGACAACAGTTAATGCACACAGAAAAAGTTTTTCGCACTTCTTGTTACTTTCTGCTATTGTCCATTGGGGTTGGAAAACAGGTAACTATTTTTTTTTAACAAAGTTATCAAAACTATTGTTAATATACACTGGACAATCTTAATGAAAGTTATAGTGAACTGAAAAAATTCCCAAAGATTAAGAAGATTCAGTCCAACAAGGATGAAGGCAAAGTACTGTGCCTAAATGTAATAAATTACAAAACAACTAGAAGTTTTGCGCCAGGCAAATTAATAGTTTCTTCTCATATGCGCAGTTCTCACTGTTCAGCACTGAACACCAAACAGTTATGTTTATTCTTAACTGGATTTATATTCATTGGTTTATATACTGTTACCCCAAAACAAAGAAGAGATGGAAGGCTACTGCAGCTTGTTTTGAAAACAGCTGTCAGAGCCAGCACTGAAAACTGAAATTGCTGGTGCCTAAGATTCCAAGTGTTTATCAAATTCAGGCATAAGAAAGCCCAAGAAAGAAGCAGTAATAGTTAAGAGTAATGGTGGGGAAAATTTAAGTTACCTGATACTTATTTTTCATTTATCATTTGACCCTCTGAAGAACTCACAATTTAGATAATGCCTTGTGATCTCATTGTTTTATTCTGTTCTAACAGTGACTGAACAGAAAGCCATTTCCAACTCTAAGACAAAATTCAGCTATAGATAAAAATGTTTCCAAACACAGTAGCAATTTGGAAAGACGATGCAACCCAACAGCCTTGAAGGAAAAGATAAAATAATGTGGTTTTTACATTTTCTGGATTGAAAATCTTTCATTTAGAATGCTCAGTTTTTTCATGGGGAATACCTGGAGGGAGATTAATGAAAGAAGAAACACTGGGAAGAAAAGCAGGGGCAGGGGGGAAGGGAAGTTTAAAATCTCCTACATGAACACAGAGCCATAGACAGACCTGTAACGTGCACAATTCGTATGATGATGACTGCCTGAAAACGTGTATGGACTGAAAGAAATCATTTCGATTCAGTGCAGCTGAATTTGGGATAGTAAGTTGAGATTTTGCACCTTTCAGAAAATATGGTTATCCTGAGAGCACCGCTTAAAAATCTGCTGGATTTTTCCTGTTGGAAACTATGCAACGTATGAAAGGAAACCTTTCTTTTAAACATGGCTATCATCTACCAAGAAGGCACAGAACCACTTTGATGAGCGTTGGCCTGGACTTATGGACATGACTAATGTGTGGTCTAGTAAGACAGTACATCACAAATATGAGATTTTGTTTCAATTTGTTTTCCAATGTGAGCATCAACCTGATGCCTGCTGCTGCCCAGCGCCCTTCAGCCTGTGCTCTGCATGCAGGTTCTGAGCTGTACTTATTTCATGAGGTCACTGAGAGACACGGTAGACTTTTGCAATGAATTTGAGAAACTTGCTCCTGTACAAAGGAAAACCAATTGGTTTTGTGGGAAAACCCCCAACATTTTAATAGTTCCTTTTAGGCTGAGAAACCACATTTTTTGAGAGGTTTTGGCTAGGCCTGGCATCCTATTACTGCATATATTGCAGCAGGGCATTGCCAACCATGGATGAAAACTCTATAGGGTAAACAGAAATTTTCAATTTCATGCATCATTTGTAACTTGTTACACTGATTTCACAAACTCAGAAGGCTGTTAATGAAAGCTAATGACAGAGACTAAGTGTCTCCCTTTATACTTCTTCAAAATTTTCTACTATTGGATTCTAATTACTAACTTCTGTGTTTTTCTGAGGGCAAAGAAGTTGACTTTTAATTTAGAAGGAGAAAAAATAACCCTTAACTCTCTTTGTTCAAAACTGTAGAAATATTGAGGATGCACTAGATGGAACCCTGCTTGTTCCTGAGTGAATTTTCCTCCTTCGCCTGCTATTTCATCTTCTAGTTAGTAGTTTAGAAATGTGTTAACATTTCATTAGATGCTTTCTTATTTTCCCATGTTCACAATTTCTGTGTTTGCGTTTACAGATAGGTTTGTGTTCTCTGATTTTCATAAGGACTCTTCTCTGCTCACAGTCACAATGTAACAGCCTGTAATAAGACTTAGCTGTAGAAATGTCAAACATAATAAAACTCAAAGATATAGCAGACAAAAAGGGCCATAAATTTTCCTCACTTCCTCCCTGTGGAGGGATGAGAGGGGTCTGTTAACATTTCTGACGCAAGTAGTCAGGTGCTGATTCAGGATTATTTCACAGGAAATAAATACCTCTTGCACAACAACTAATCAGAGGAAAATGGCCCTTCTGATGAAAAAAAAAAAAGAAAAACTTTGAACGAGGATATGAGAGGTCTGATCCACAGAACACATCAGTCCAAAGGGAGACTCTCATCAAAATCATTATTGGCTAGCAAACCACTGGCTAGAGAACAGAAGGCCAAAGATAAGATAAAGAAAGCTAAGAGGGGACAGGTTATGTCCTGCTCTGACACAAAATTCACCAGTGAGTTACTGAGAAATCTGAACAGTGTGTCTTGAAATGCAATGTCCCACAGGACGCTCATCATCCGCTTTCACTGGTAATGTCCTCCATGGGCACAGACAGTGCTCAGCACTTCACAGAGCCAGAGTGAAGGAAGCACATGAAGGAACTCTGATTAATGTACAGCGATTTAATGTCATTTGTATAAGGAGTATGGACTTCATGTACATGTGAAATTATTATGTGTTTAATACATACTTTGAAAATCTATCAAATAGATCACACCTCTTAAGTAGGGATGTTCCATAACTTCTGTGTTTGCACCCCTGCTGCTACATCTGCAGAATGTTTCAACTCTTCGACTAAAATTGGTTTGGCTGACAAACCCATTGGTGGGAGAGTGCACATGTATCATTCAAAGTAACATTTCTTTCCTCTTTTCACTTTTCTCCTTTTTTTTTTTTTTTTAAATTTCTCACTGAAATACGATGTTCATTGTTATTCACTTCCTTGTATAAAAATGGATTGAAAATAGCTATCTAAGCCTCTTGAAAGCTGAAGCATGAAATTTTCAGCATTAAGAAAGACAATTGGTTTAGTGTTCGTACTCATATAGTGTTCCCTAATAAGCATTCAAAATCACCAAGAAAAAATCCTGTCTGTTTCAGACTGGGTAGATACTATCTTGTTTATCTTATACAAAAACTTTTAGGAGTTTTCTCTTTCAAAGACCCTCTATCTTTTTGATATATGGAATGTATGAAAAATAAAATTTCTATAGCTGATTTTATTCTAGGATAAGTATTTCTAAAGCTACAAATAAATAGTTAAAAATCTTGCAGTAACTTGTAGTAACTGTTTCTTTTAAGGACAAGAACTGCAAAAAGGATAGTTTCTGGTTGCAGTTGAACATATAATTTAAGTCTCTGGTGAGCAAAATTTTATACATCTGAAAACCAACCTGAGCGGCTGCAGTTTAATCACCTCTTAAAATTCTTTAAAAAGGTAAAGAGCAAGAATGTTATTTTCAAAGGAGAAAGATGAGAAACAAATCAATCAAAATTCGTTCTGAGAATTCAGAGCACATGGGGGTGTATATTCAAAACAGAAACTGGCAGTCAAGAAACAAATCCTATTATTGCTTAATAGGATTTTAGGGCAGAATTGCCATAAACTGACTGAGCACTTACTCCACAATAATTTCAGTTACAGCTGAGGAAAGGAGTTGGCAAAACAATTTTGTTTTTTGAGTGAAAGAGGCACATGTCCCAGAAGAGAGCTAGTCAATTCAATCTATCTCATTTTGAAAGTCACTCAAGCATTCCTTCCTTAACGTACTTACTCTGAAGCTAAAGTACTAAATTAGAAGGAGTTATTTTTAGCCCAACCAAGGGCTTAATTTTGCTTTGGGGGAAGAAAGTGGGACTTCAAAATTCAGTGGGAAAAGAGGAAGGACAATAATGGTTTGTGGAGAGGAACAAAAATAAATATATACTTTGTATTTTTCCCAAATCTGCTGCATAAAACACTGGAATATGATTTAAACTTGTAGTACCAAGCAGTCAGCAGACCGTTATTTTACCTTCGGTAGCATACTGTTGTGCTGAGTCTTCACATCTTATCCCAGGTTTAATATATTGTAAGGCGCATTAATGTAATAATTTTAGAGTACTTTCAAAACTCTAAGTCTTATTATTTTATTTTCAGGACGTTGTAACTTAAGTACCATACTGCAGAAAGTTTCTCAATGTTGCCTGTTTATTTTTAGGGGGAAAAGGAAGTTTCCTGATTATTAGGAGCTAGGGATGGGTGATGCTGCACTTGAGAGAGGAATTTTCTAATCAGGTGTTTGGTCTATGTAACCCTACCTCACATGGGCAGCTCGTTTGACATGCTGAAACCTGAAGAAACACTCCTTGTACCCTCAGCAGAAATGGCCTCCCTAATACAGAACAACATCTTTAAGGAGAGGCAGAAAATCCCAAACCCTTCATTAAAGAATAAAACAGATCATGAAATCACCTCTGTGTTTTCCGTTTTAAAGGGTCTTTGTAAATTATAGATCAAGATTTTTACTCTTTCTGGATAGCTTTCATCACAGAAGGTTTAGAATTTACTGTGCAAAAATCAAGGATGACGATTTTCAAATATGACAAGACTGTTGGCTCTTTCAACATTTTTGGCCAGAGCAAGCACTCTACTTTTTTTTAATGTACAATGTTTTCCAAAAAAACAAAGCATTTGATGCTGGACACCCAAATGTAGGCATTCAGACTAACAAATTACCTCTGGTAATATTCACTGGGTATTTCATTATCTCTTAGGTCTTCCAATATTCATAGTCTTTGCAACATTTTCAGTATGATTGTCATTGCTTCACTAAAGCAAATTGCCTTTCCCCTAGAAGTAGATATTCATTTGGCTGTTCACTGTTTCAGGACAGGGACTGTGTCTTTCCTAAAATGCAAAACCAAACTTCTGAAAAATGGTCCCTTCACCTTTGAAAGAAGCTATAGTTTCATCCATTTCTAATGAGAAAGGTATACTTAATGGTATCAAAATAACTGTTGAAAATCTCATTCGTAAATATTTTTTGTTCTTCAAGGAGCTCAATGTTATCTGTACCAAGCAACTAGAAAGAAATAACATACGGATGGAAAGTTTTAGGATGCATTTTCAGCAATTTTGTACAAAACCAGCAGGATTTGGCAGAGTTCCTTACTTATGAAAAGAGAGGGATATGCAGAACTAGGAAACTGTTTAAATGTGTAAAACCAGCAAACATGAAAATTAAAAAAAAACCTTCCAACTGCTTTTTGGAAATGTTTGCTAAAAGTCCTGTTTTGGAAATGAAATTTTGCAATGGTCTTGCCATGAGAGTAATGTGAACCAGAAAGATGACAAGTTATTAGGTAACACCTGAAGATTTCTGAAAATGATTTTATGACACAGTGGCTTATGACCTCCAGAGGAACTACCTCAAAAACTATGTCCTCCTCTCCTGCTTCCTCTCTTGAATTCTTGGCCTCCATATTCGTGACAGAGAGAGAACAAAACAACAAAAAAGACATGTAGCTGAATGAAGAAGTGAATACATACATCAATTAAATAAGACATTTAATTGGATTCCTTTAGTCCTATAAACTTCTCATTAGCAGGTTTTTATTTATGATACAAACACGTATCCTCAACACTGAAAAATTCCTATGCTTCTTAGATACATGTATAATTACAAGATAGGCGGACTACAGGGCCTTTATAATAGCAATTACTTTGCAACCTGTAATATGCATGAGACAAAAATCTTTAGGCCAGACTCTGCTTTCAGTTACCCGAGCACACTTTTATGTCTTGCCAGTTTTATTTTAGCTCGCCATTTCTGTTTGCACATTTGAAATGATTTTATAACAAAATAGTTCCTGGCAATGTTGTCTGTGTTTAAGTACTGCTTTTTTATAATATAAAGTGGAAGCATAAAATGATTCCTTAGAGGCTGCAGTCTATTTCTTCATTAGCCTTTTCTTGCTTCGCATGGGGCCATAAGTTTATCACTATTACTTTGCCTACAAATGAATTGCATTTAGAGAAACATATTTTAAATAGGAAAAGAACATAGTCAAATTTATTATGCAACAAGCATCCTTCCCCTAAGAAGAATCTAATGGTTTCTACTTTTACATTTAAGAAAAGAGGCTGTATTTGTGGTCTGTTAGCCTTGGCACCTTGTCTTTAAATATTTTTTCTCATCAAATGCTTGTCATGCCATGATAACAAAAGAAGGCAAATGTCTACACAAAAGCTTTCATCTTCCAACAAGTACAGGGAAGTCAGTGAAATGTCAGCCTGGATTTAACCTTGCTTGTTTAGTACATATTCCTATTAGTTCTAGTCCATCCAGCAATAAATTAAGTAGAATTTACAAGACCTTGGCTACCAGCACTAGTCTTAGATAAGGCATCGAACTACAGCAGTTGATCTGGGATTTTTCTATACCTAGTACCTCTATCCAAACATGTTATGAGTTACCCCCATTTTTTTGCATTGTATTTCTCTTAAATTTAATTAGCCTTTTAATAATAAATTGCAAACACTAACGTCTCAGTTTTCTGCCGTTTTCCGCTGTGGACACTGATAAACTATGAAAAAAGAAGGGAAAAAAAGAAAAAAACAGTAACAAAGTGCATTAGGAGACATGAGTTAGGTCACACTGACTAAATATTTTACGTCTGATTTCATACTTTTAAAAGTCTGGATTGTAGTCCCAGTGCTGTTTTTTGATTATATATTATAAGTTAGAAGTGGGAGACATAGATTTACCACAGATTTTTATAACCCCTACTGAAGACAAAAGCGTCTGTTGGAAAGGCCACCAGAAGTAAACCATCAGGAGAATGAAGGACAGCTTAAGTTGTAAATGTTGTAAATTTCAAATGATTTTTCATCCAAACCTACAGATAGCTGCAAAACCTGCTTACACAGAGTCACACAGAAGGGGCCCTTGGGACGACTGTATACCACAAAAAGTTGAAAGCAGATGCCTGCAGTACATTCCTTAAGTAGTGGTGCCACTTTGCCCAAGGTACACCTCAGCAAAAATAAGGATAGGAGGTACTTCTAAATACTAAAGATACTAAAATAATACAGCAGAATATGGATGCCTCGTTCTTAATTTATGTTGGCTGGTATGTGGTATGTACAGTCTGCCATTTGGGGTATCTAGTTCAGGTATCTGCCATGCCAAGTGCCATGTTACAGGCCTGCTGCTCCTTATGAGGAGTGGGAAAGAAGTCTGGTGGGAACAGAAAAAGGGATGGGATAATATCTGGACCCAGGAATTCAGAAACTCCCAGTACACTGTCATAGAAGGAGTTTCTGTGAATACAGCACTCCAGTCACAAAGGAGAAGATAATATAGCAATGTAACTGGCAGCTCAATGAAACAGATTAAAACAGAAGAAATCTGAATAAACCTGTTACTTTGATATCATTCCATGCTGTGGACCCTGAATGTGGTTCTGCCACAATGGCAAGAGGCTAAGCTGAGGAGCTAAAAGTGAACTACTGGAGGAGCCAAGCCCAAGACCCAGCCTGATGACACTCTTATGGTAATCACTTTAAACGTGTGCTTAAATCTGTCCCCACCCAGAAGATCAAGTTCATAATCCTTAATGTTCTTTCATTGGCATCGCTGGGACTGAAACAATGTGCTTTTGTTAAGCACAGATTAATTAAAATCCCTTGTTAATACACAGATTAAGAAACTAATACTAATGAGTTGCAAGTATAGTACACAAAAACATCTAATCATTTCTCAACAATGAGAATACCTTTCTGCCTAGATAAATCAAAGATAAAGAAATAAGTTGTTGATAGAGAAATAAACTCATGTTTTCTTTTTGTCTACTCTGCTTAAACCAAAGTTTCTTCTGTATTAGGACTAATCACGAGAAAAAAAATTGGGGGGAACCCCCCCCCCCCAAAAATCAAGCTTTTTTAAAAAAACATTGTTGGTGGATAGGCTTCACTTTCTTAATATAATGGTAGTTTGGGACAGATACCAGATTGCATCATTTAGATTTCAGAAGGGAAAATTTCATGACTATTAGGGGAAATCTAGTGATTGCTCTACACCTTGTTTTCTTCTTTAGTTTTCTAATATTTGCTTGGCATTTCTATATGTCTGATTTCCAATATATATATATGACATATATAAATACATACAATAAATCCTCATTGTTTTGAAGTGTGTCAAAAGCTGTACAGAAACAAGCTATACAGTTCCTGTGTATTATAACAATATTTCATCTTCTTTCTAGTATTACCGTTACATATAGTATTACTACCTCATGGATCATTTGGTTACTGCTTCAGATGTGAACAAGGTGTTCATTTGGAAAAAAAACTGTGATGTCTGTTGTTTTAGTCAATCAAGTCAATTAATTGGACTGGACATTTCAGTTCAAGTTTCATTGGAACTAAATTAGGAAGAAATGTATCAAAATATACCAATCTGATTTGAAGTGGTTGAGTCACCATCCCTGGAGGTATTTAAAAGGTGTGTAAATGTGGCACTTAGGGACATGGTTTATCAGTGGACTTGGCAGTGCTAGATTAACTACTGGACTTGATGATCTTAAAGGTGTTTTCCAACCTAAATGATTCTATAATTCTCTGATCCTATGATTTAGGGCTTTGCTGTACAGAGATTTGACATGGAAGGCATTTGTGTACGTAAAACAGATTAGCTCCATTTTTAAGATAAGCCCTAAGGAATCTTATGCTGCACTCTAGATTAAAAACACCTCAACTTTATCAGGCTAAAACTATTTTCTGGTTTTGATTCAGACAAATAAGTGATAAACTGACTAGTGAATGGATTAAATTAAATAGGGAGAAGTAATTTTTATTCTGCAATAAAGTGTAGCCAGTTAGTTTTATTCAAGGACAGCTATTACACTTCACATTCACACCCTATTTTACCCAAATTAATGCTCTAGTTAAGAAAACTGTCAGGAAATGAGGCAAAATACTTTTGGTATTATATGCCATTTGCCATGGTCTTGAAATGAATTTAAAATGGGTACATTCAAGTTAATTTGCATTTTAGATGAAAGGTTTGTTGATTCTTGTGTTTGCTGGATGGGTTTCCCCAGGCCTAGTTACTAATGGACAGAGTGCCAAAAACAGTAAAACCAGCAGAAACCCCTGAAGCACCAATGGGTTTTTAATGTTCATTCCTGATGGCACTGATTGTCACAAAGGGGAAATGAATAAAACTAGTGTATAGTCAAGGGGAACCGCATCTAGTACTTCCTAATGTTATTTCTGCGTTTACTCATAAGCCTCTTCTATGACCCTTAACAAACTCTCACCATTTCTGATGTAAGAGCTTTTTTCTGTATAGTGCTCACCGTCTGGGACAGCCTTGCTGTATTTCTCTGCCTCATTAACACACGCTCTTTTTAAAATATCTCATGGGAAAAAAAGTTAAAAATTTTCCCCGTAAACAGTTTAATTCCTCTCTCTCGTACATTTTCTTGTCTCTTAGATGAAAGATGCTGCATAAAATAAAAATATACTCTATCAGTAGGCAAAGCATGATAAAGAATTGCAATGCAAGATAACACCAAGTGCTCCCAAATAGTTTTCTCTGCTTATTTTGCTTTGACAATATTCCTAATAGGAATTTCAATGGAAAACGCTCATCTGCTTCCTGAAGTTCCCAGGTGATAACTAGGATTTGAATGTAGTAGTGGATTCATGTTTTCCTTAGGGCAATAAGGGAGCAGAGGAGGGGAAGGTGATAATACCAAACCTTAGAATTCTATCTCTCTTTTTATATTTTAGAATTCTTTCTATAGATTAGAACTTCATTTAATTTTCATCAGGATTTAAAGAAGCCTTTCATGACAGAGAGAAAAAAAAGCTTTTACTATATCTGGCAAAAGGCTAAGTTCTGTAGGTGTTAACTCTTGCGCTTGTTCAGCTGCTATTTCCCTGGGCCTGAGAACAAACTCAGCCCTCAAATTAGTCAGAAAACTGAGACATTTTCTGGGTTAGGCTTGTCCTTTTATACCTGTTTTTGATCATCTTTCTTCTACAGGGAATTGAAAGTGAGCAAGCAATTGAAGTAATTTCTAGTGAAGTGAATTGGCAGGGTTATGTCTGGTTGTAAAAACAATTTACAGGGTGATTAGCAGCTGTATGCTAATTATTCAGGAAGCCCTTGATTTCCTGAAAACACTAATTCTCAGTTCAGATTGTATGGTGTCTTTGTTTCATCTCTGGTAAAGACGTTTTCTGCATATATTATGTTCACACCTAATATTACAGGAAAGGTTTTCCAGAAAAATCACCACATATGCCCTGTTGAACAGTCTTTTTTGAGTATCACTCACATATAAGTAACTCTAGCCTTATTACTAATGATTCCTGTTTTGAAAAAAAATTATTTCATAACACATTATACAAACCTGTATAATTGTTTGTTGTTTTTTTTTTTTTGTAAAATGCTATGAATTGATGCAATGGATATGCTCCATTCAGATACCAAATTCTGCTCAGAAAAGATTATATGATGGGAAAACAGTCTACAAGCAAAGGTGATGAGTCAATTCTGCTGCAGTCCAGAGGCTCATAGCATATTAGGTTTAGGAGTGCTAGGAGATTTATTGGGTTATTTGTACGAATACTTAATCTGGATGGCCCCAGAGAAGGTGTCGTGAAAGAGGGTGGCACCTTTGCTGCTTTTGGGTTAGAATTTGTGTTCTGGTTCTGAATGCAGACATCCTGCTGCAGTGGGAAGGAGTTATGTATGAGCAAAAGGGACCTCTTCTGTGTTACTAAGTAGAAGACTGAGCACCACACTGAAAAGGCAATATAAAGCTCTATTCTCTCATTTTGAAAGTTTTGGTATTTGCACTAAGAAAAGAAGATGGAAATGCCTCCAGTTTGCCACTATCCATTACAGCGCACAAAATTATGTAGTCACAAGAAACAGCAAATATATTACTGTGAAGTTTGTTTCTGTGAATTACACATTGAATAATACGCTCTTTAGCAATGAAGTGAATCTGTCGGAAAAGAAATGGAGACAAATAAAAGACTGTTTGTTGTGCTATATGTTCAAAATTAATACCCATAGCTGCAGTAATAATATTTAGGTATAGGTACCTACTGGTCAGATTGTAATTTTTCATTATTAGTAATCAGGAATGTCAGGATCAACTCTAGATCTTTACTATGCATGTGTGGATTTTTTTTTTCTTTATTTTAGAATATACAGCTCCTGAATGTTACTACTAGTGTTAAGCTTCTCTGAACGTGGGAATGTAAATGTTAGCATCAGTGAAGATGGCCATGTCTTTTCTGTCTTCAGCAAAGTCCAACAGGCCATTTTTTTCCCCAGTGCCTGTTTGCCCATACCTCTGCAAACAGGAAAATACATGTATTTTAATATGCTGGGTTTTTTAATGCTGATAGATAAAACCAAGGCTTCTGAAAAACTGCCTTTGGAGTTGTTTATTGATGACTTCAAGCTCTCCTTCACAGAGGTCATTTTGGACCAATTTTCAGGGCCCTGTTAATAATTACAGTCTCAATCTTGGCCTCAGAGAAACAGAAGTTAGGAAGAACTGGCAAGGACCAGCTCTAGTAAGCCTTATATATTGCTGAATATGACCACTGAAGAGCATTGTCATGTGCAGCAGATGAGATAAATCTTAGTAAGCACCATGTTGCAGGGTGCTAAATGACATAATAAAGAACAAAATATATCCATCAAGCTGTGCTTGCAGGTAAATAGGAGCTAATTAAATTAGCAGTAAGGCCTGTAAAACATGTTCTTTTTATGCTTGTTGTAGTTGGTTCTCTTAGAGCCATTGTCTTAAGCAAAGATATTTGCTTACATACATGTTGCTCTAAAAGAGCATAAAATTCTAGTGGTGATATAAGTGATACTAGTTACTAAATCATGTGGAAGTACCTGAAAAAGGTGACTGTCTCCCAGCCGAACTTGATTTGGATTGGTCAGGTAGATCAAAAAATTGGTGCCAGACCATTTAAAATATCATTTTGGTAGTAAACAACATTAAGTAGGTAACAATATTTACTCCAGATTTTGTTAAGAAATCTTCTGAGTCAATTAGAAGTTATTGTTCATCTGATACTTGTCAAATGAAGGTGGGTGATCACACCCCTGATACAGATCTTCAAAGACAGAAAGATTGTTTACATCCATTGTTAGTAAAAGTAAAAACTAATACAATTTAAACCAGCCCAATTACATTTGAAACAAGTTGTATTTAATGAGATGGAGGAAAAATATCTCAGGGAATTAATAGTCTCAAAGGAAATCCAGGTCAAACTGCTATTTGCAGTCCTGTGTATGTGAAACTTTTTCAGAAATAATGCCAACATGGGTTTAGTGGTCATGTAAGAGATCACAATTAAAGTTAACAAAGGTAAGAAATGGTTGACTGAATTGTCAATGGATGGGAACAAGCACTGTTTTGGGTAAGAAGCAAAACGAACCTTCCCCATATCAGCACCTTGTAGGAGTAACTGGAGGGATGCTGTGATATGCCTGCCAAGGGAGATTTTTCTTCAAGACATGAATTTCTTAGCCTTCAGAGTGACCCTCCAACCTGGCACATAACAGGGTGGCAGACTTCAAAAGGCTTGTATATTAAACTTCTCAGCTTTTATAGCTAGTTAAAGGTAGCTTGTGAAATTGGACATCGAACAACTCCTCTTGTCTTGTTTGTTTGTGGTATTTAAGGAATTGGTCTTTCTCCTTACACATTTACTGATGGGTGGGGAACAGCTGAAATATCATTATTATTGCCTAATGTTTCACAGAATCACAAGCAATTCAGGTTCAGACAGGACCTCAGGAGGTCTCTAGTCCAACACCCTGCTCACAGCAGAGCCAGCTCCGAGATCAGATGTGGCTTCTCAGGGCTTTGGCCTGTTGTGTCTCGAAAACCCCCAATGATGGAGACTGCGTAGCCTCTCTGGGCAGCTTGTTCCACTGCTGGACAGTTCTCAAAGTCAGGTTGTTTTTCCTCATATCCAGCCTGAACGTCTCTTGTTTCGGTTTATGCCTATTGTACCTCATCCTCCCACCATGTGTGGCTGTGAAGAGCCCGACTGCCTCCCTGATAACCTCCGGACATGCACTGGGGGACCACTGTTAGGAGTCCCCAGACCTCCCTTGTATCCAGGTTGAACCAGTCACAGTCCTTCGGTGTCTCCTAACAGGGCAAGTGGTCCATCCTCCTCCACCCTGCTGAACTTGCTCCAGTTTGCTGATTTCTTTCTTGCACAGGAGGTCCCAAAACTGGAAAGGAAATTGCAGCTATGGTCTAATGAGTGCTGAGCAGAGTGGGATAACTGCTGCCTGTATTAACTGGCCATGCACCTGTTGATAGAACCCAGGGTGCTCCTGGCCGCCTTTGCTGGCTGAGGCTCAGTTCACTACACACTGGGCCCCAGGGCCTTTCCTGCAGGCCTGCTCCCAGCCTGTCCGTGCACAACCTGTGCTATCACAGCCCCTCCCCTGTCCCAGGCGCAGCACTTGGCACTTCTCCTTGCTTAATTTCAGAAGTTTCTTGTCTCACCATTCTTCCAGCTGTTCAGGTCCCTCTGGATGTGACCGTGCTCTCAAGAGTATCAACAGGTTCCCACCTGACTTGGTGTCATCTGTACACTCGAGAAGTGTGCACTCTGTTATCTCTGACAGGTCATTGATAAAGGCGTTAAATAGGAGACATCGCAGTACATGCCCCTGCAGTTGTCCAGTTGTTACCTGACATGCTGGTAGAGCATGACCCCATTAACTATGACCATCCAACCATTTTTTACCCATTGCACGCTCATCCAGATGATAATGTCCTAACTTGGATACATAAATATTGTGGGAGACAGTGTTGAAAACCTTGTTGAAGTTGAAGTAAATGATGCCTACTGCTCTTTTCCCGTCCCAGTTCTCTGATTAGAGGAATATAATTTACATTGTACAGTTACTTAGCCTTATTTTTAAATTCAAATTTCCCTCAAATGTATTCAACAGTTTGAAGTACTCTGTTTCCATTGCGTTTCCACCTGCAAACTGAAAGTTTACTAAGAAATTCCTAAGTACTTAATGAAATATATACCTGGCTCAGCCTTTTTTATGAGATGGCAGAATATAGTAGTGAAATGTATATTGGGGAATTTCAAGTGAGGGCAGAATGAAATGCATTTCTTTCTAGTATTGCTCTTTCTGTTTCTCTAACATTTTTTTTCCCCACAGCAAAAATAATAACATATTTCTAAGTGTTTTGTAATTTTATTGCAATTTACCTTCTGCTCAGCAGTAAAAAGAAGAAAATTATGTAATTTAAAAAAGAGAAAAGCTGAAGTAAAACTGAATTTGTGGATTGTTACTGAACTCCTTCAAAATTTTTACCCAAAATATCTGAAAAGCTAATATCCTCTAGAACACAATTTACTTTTTTCCATGCCATATAATTTCCCAAATAATTATATGCAGAATTTTTCATGGTCATAAATAGGATGCTGGTATTAATCTCTGTCAAAATGCTATCAACAATGGCACTTAAAATGTTTTCTTATATACAAACGTGATACCTTTGCCTCATTTATAATGCTTTTTTAGAATTAAATCACATCATGAGGTTCAGGCACTTTTCAGGGTTGGTGCTTAGAATGGTAAACTCTTCCACTCCTTTAGATATTAACTTTAGGATTAATTTGAGAGATGTTTCACTTAGGAAAATAAATCCCCATCCAAACAATGAAGAAATGTTAGTTCCTTATTAGACAGTGAAGTCGTAAGGGGATGAACATGTCCCTTTCCTAGAGTGCTTCTATCTTGTCTCATGAATTAGGTTTAGAAGAGTGTAAAGTACTGTGATTTATATATATGACTGTGTATGTACGGCCAGACTTTCAATGGCATTTAAAACCCTCTCTCTCAGATAGACATCTACTCAAGCTTCCAAAACCAGTGTAAAGTTGTTGGATGTCAATCTTTTGTGAAATCAATGAGAAACACCTAGTCTGTACAGATATTTTTATCTCCACTTTTTAAATACCTAAATATCTTTGAAAATATGACTCCTACTTTTTAATATCTTAGTAAGATAAATTTGGCTCAGACCCGGGGTAACGAAGTGAAATTTTATGGCCTGTAATATTACAGAGGTCAGGCTAGACGATCATTCTGGCTTCAAAAATCCATCAGTCCCTGAATGAGGAAGCTGAAATAACTCATGGTCCCTGGTTTCAGGCTTTCCTCTTTATTCACACATTTTCTCTGTGTCCCTCATGCTAGGACATGCTTCTCTTTTTTTGAATATATAAATCACAGGACAAGAGTCATCAGAGATGGTAAAGATCTACTTAATCATTTACCCACTCCCTGCCAAATAGAATACAGTTCAAAAATAGATGATATTTCAGATATTAATCTGATAGCTGAATAATACCACACTTACTCTTAGCCCAAGGGCCTATAACTTTTAGTAAGTAATTTCTAGCTTCTATCACAATCTATTTTAATCATCAATATTATTCTTGCCCTGGAGGGATGCCCTCCAAACCTCCTTCAGCTTGGCACTCTTAGCCATAACAATTCCCATTCCATTAAACCAGCCCATTTAAATGGAGAAGTTACCTCAGTTCAGTTCTGGAGGATTATTAGAGCAGTCACAACCACAGAGATTTATAAAGTCACTTGTTTTTTATCTCCAGTGCTTCCTGGACTTTTAGCTCCTCAATTAATAATCTTTTCATTATAGAAGTTACACTTGAATGAAAAAAAAAAGGGTGTCATTCTCCCACAAATAATTAGTTCACACTGTCCTGTTATATTTAGGTGTTACTTTCTGAGGCTAGATAAACGTTTTGGAGCACTGTATCCTCATGTACCATCAATGGGGAAGGGGTTGAAAAGCAATAACTACAAAAAAAGCCTTGTGAAAAAATTGTCCACTGAAAAACATTCCAGAAATCTTCCATATAAGAAAGCGGAAGTCCAGAAAGAACAAACCGACCCAGAAAGAGCTCAATGTCTTCATAAGTGAGTTTCTAAGAAATTATAGACTATGGCATAGTAAGCATAATGAAGTTGTTAAATATTTACAGATAGAAAAGCTTTTACCAGCCCTGTTACTACAAAAGGGCAGTGGTAGGAAAAGTCTTTCATTCAAATATCAAGAGGAAGTACTCATGTAGAAGTCTTCCCCCTCTAGCGAGAACTCAGGGAATAGGATTCGTGAGAAAAAAGTTCGTTTCATATTAGGAAGATCATAATCCACCAACACAGCATCCAAGAAGTACAGCTATCATGTATATAGAGATAAACACAGTACACATATCTCTATAAAGATACAAACCTATCGTATAATTGGAAAGTTTGTGACCATTCAGTTTCAATAGAAAGGTCAAAGAGGTTAAATTAGCCTGAACTGCTTCCTTCCATCCCAGCTGACCTCCACAGGGACACCCAGACTGAGCACGGGATACCTGGGTCACAGGTAGTCATGTCTATCCCAGTTGAGTGGCTCCTCTGTCCTTAGCAGGCAGACTCCCCAGAGTTGTCTCCCCAAAAAACTAGTGCTTTCTGGGTCTCTGCATCCAGGACAGAGCAACCTTTGACAGGTCTACCCTTCACCTTTGTCACAGGACAGGGGAAAGTTCCCTGGAGCCCAGACAGAGGCTTTGATTGTACCCCTGCAGGCTCATGGAGCACTTCTAACCACTCTTATGTACAACCTTTTCATCTTGGAGTGCTCTTCTTTTCCAGCCAGAGTTTGAAACATGAACCTATGGCTTTTCCTGGTCAAGCTGCCTAGCTATTCGATATTTTTCATTTTTAAGTGTATACTTGGGATCTTTGGAAATTCCATAATCCTCTTAAGATGCGGATTTTCCTTTGAAATGAAATCTTAAAGAAAACCACTGAATTAAATCAATGTAACAGAAATATTTGTGTTACCGAGGGATATGCAGCTCATCTTTCTTTAAGAAAAAAAAACAGTCTAGGGAGGTGGGCAAGTCTTAGGCAGCCATGCATCAGGGTAACTGTTTAGCGCTTAGAGGAACCCAAGGTTATACTCCAGGACCAAAGACAAGACAGCAAGAGATATGTTTTATGGTCTTCCACTGAAACTAATTTTGTATATGGTCTTTTGTAAATATGAGGACATTGATAACAATATTGCAGTTCTGCAGAAAACTAATGAAGACACTGAACAAATGTCAGACTTCACTGGTTGTCCTGTTAATGGTCTCAAATATATTAAAAAATACACAATCCTCCAGTCTATAGGAAAAGAAGCAGCTAAAAAGGAGTTTCTCTACACAGCAGACATCTTCTCCTCCCCTGATTCAGCACAGAAAATGGAATACTTTAATTTTTTTTTTTTCTTTTGTGTGATTAGCTTTTGTGTTAATGTTCAGCATCACTGATTGTAGACATCATATCTCATTCTCTCAGTTCTTACTGATTTATGCTCTAAAATGTTTGGACAGAAAGCAATAAATCATGTTTTCTGTCATACTGAAGAATAAATTAACCCATTTTACTGTACAACCCGCAACCCTAAGCATTAACCTACCAGTTTACTTAACCCAAAATAACATTCTGACCCTTCCCAAGCAAACTGAATAAAGAAAAATAAAAAAGTTGTTTAACACAAAGCAAAACCAAAATAAACCAGCAAGAAACCCTCCCTGTGCCGTGAATTCAGTCATGCTGCACAACACAACACCAGCCATATCTCTCTTCTCACAAAATCATTACATATTAATTCTTAATTTTAGGTTCCTTGGCCACATTAAATTTTCTTTCAAAATAATTTCAAGGGTCAGTGATCTACTGTTTCTATTCACCAAAAACAGTTGAGCTTTCCACTTAGGTGGGGATAATATAATTAGCAGATGTATTAATGAGGTTTCTTTTAATTTGTAGTGGGCTTCCCTGGTTTTACGGGCAGGAAAACAAATAGGGGTGAACTGCTTCAGCAGCTTCAGTTCACTTGGTCATAAGGAACAGCTTAGGGGGTTGGGAGAAAAGACACACACGTTAGCTGCCCCACCTTCTGAAGAAATATTTGAAACCAACAGTGGCTCTAAATGCTTATATTTTTTTGGAATGAGGCCATGTAGCTAAGAACCTCTCAGCAAATAATAAATGGAACAACAAACAAGGAAAACCATTGCCAAATCACTGTAAGAATGTAAGAGGGGAGCTGAAGAAGAGAAATAAGAGAAATATTTAAAAATCTTCCTTGTGAGTTATGTTTGTTTGTTTTTTCAGAGGAAAGCTCTGAGCACCCTAATAAAATAATGCAAAGCAGGGAGACTAGGTATGGCTTTTCCTTTCCTAGAGATTATATAAAAAGGCAAGCAAGCAGCCCCGAATGTGTGTTTGTTTAACCTAAAATGCATTTCCCTAAAGGTGGCATCTGACCCCGTGTGTTACTGCTGGGGCTAGAAAGAAGCCTGGAAATGCCATGTCCCCTGGCATAAACAGGAGGAAACACTCCCTGTGCTGACCATGGTCTGCTGTTCTGCTGTGACAGAAATAGATCTATAGACTTTCAGAGCTGAATAAAATACAACAGTTCCTTTTGGCTAAAAGTAATCCCAATAGGCTTCTCAAAGATTTGCCTTCATCTTTACAATGAAGGTGACCCCTCCTCAAGCAGAAACCACCACTCTTACCTAAAGAAATAGCAAATAAAGTTAAAGTGTGCTGAAACGGGTATAGGAACAATGAAACCTGAAGGTTTATCCTAGTGAGTCCGCTGGCTTTTATCACTCTATTTTATCACTCAATTTTTGTGAAGTGTTGAAATTCTGGGGTGGAACAGGCCATATTATTGTTGTTAAGCAACAAGGAGTTCTTAAGGAAACATAGCATGTGCATGCATGGTGGGTGGGTGGGTGGGTGGGTGTGCGTGCATATGTGTGTGTATATATATGCTACTCAACATGGGAATGTATGTCCAGATACACAAAGCAAAGTCACAGATTGTAAGCAGTTGATTGATAGTCTGTTGAAGTAAATGGCTCTGGAAATTTCTGCAGTTGCCAGCATGGAATAATCACATTCTGCTTTCTTTTTTGTATTCTATTTATATCTTTTTATCAGGAAAAATATAGTCAGTTTTACAGAGGCAATAGAACATCCTCAAAATAATACACTGAGTGCTGAATACCCACTGAAAACTCCAGGTGATGCTGCTGATGATCTTAACATATAGCGAGTAATTTGTATTCTGATCCAACAGATAGATGTACTACTGTGAACTCCTGACAAGTTGGATCTGCCGCTAAGACAAGCCCTCAAGGAGTAGCACCAGCCCAATTATAGTTAATGAACCACTTACACTTCTTGATCACTTTAGCCAATGTTCTCTCTCCTGGAGGTTTAAATTCTGCTTCTCCTACTTCGATCTTAGACATGGAATAAACTCTTCTTATACCTGCCTACTTTTAAGTTAGAGGAGCTCATTTAAATGCACAGCGTTTGGGGTTTGGTTGGTTGGTTGGTTTTTGGGGGTATTTTTTGGTTAATGTTAGAAACAACCGTTCCAAATCTACGTGCTTGTAATGTTTATCTTCTTGGAACCAAGGAGTTTCTGACCCACATGCAAAAATTTAACATTCACAATTGAGAAAAAAAACCAAAACAAATCAGCAGCCTGGAGAGAAAATTATTTTTATGTGATATGATAGCTATTGCTTCATGTGTTGTTATTCTAGAAAGTATTTTCTAGTTGTAAAGGGTAGGGGGGAAACATAGATAATAATAGTCAAACAGCCTTGTCCCATCAAAAGAAATTGTGTATTTCTCGATATATGGTTACTGTATATAGAGCAGCGTACTTTGTTTTAAGGTCAAAATTGGCATGATTTAAGTTAGATGAATGAAAAATTCCGTAAAACAAATTTAGCTTTCCCTAGGCTAACTACTCTGTGGTCTAGGACGTGCATTATTTCTTTATTAGAAAAATAGTAATCATCTTTTATTATTTCTTTATTATAAAATTTAATTCTGTCATTAAGCTGGTGAGAAACACCAAGTGTAGGTAGATTTGGTTTATTATTTTATTGTTCCTGACTGATTATGGCAGAATGAGCCATCTATGGGCACTAGAAAGGGAATACCTCATTGGATTTAATTACTGTGTTTCTTTTACTGCTTCTGACAGACAACAGTCATCTAGTTTTTGCTTCTATAGGTGGCCTGCAACAGTAAGCTAGAACAAAACCATGCGTATTTTGGCATTGCAGCAAGACCCTCAGCCCTGCAGTAGGCAGTGAAGTCTTACTGCTTGCGTAGAGCTATGCCTCTGTCAAGGTAACTGGCTGAGGAGGGAGTTTCATGGAGCAGTCAGAAGAAATACTGATTTCATTGATGTATGTTAAAACCTGGCTCTTCTAGGGCATAAGAACTTCAAGCTTAAGCAACACCTTGGCTTCATCAACCTAAACTGTCTCATGAAACTGTATGTGTGTATACATCACTTTCAAAAGCCTAACAGGAGCCATTTGTTTGGTTTGTTTGGGATTTTTTTCCTTTTCTTTTTTCTCCTGTAGCTATAAGAGGAGAGAGGACTGTCTCCTTTTTTTCTAGTAGTTAGAGCACTGGCCTTGAAACTGTAAAATCAGTTCCCTCTTCCATCTGTTGAAATCAAAGCTCAGTTTTTTTCTAGCCCAGAGAATACCCTAATCACCTGGTGATGGGCTGTTCTGGGCAAGGAAAATGCTAAGACTATGTCTAAGTTTTATACCTTAGCTCCTCCATTTGGTCCCAGATCCCTATTCCCCAAACGTTCATTTTCCTCTGAGCATTTTTTTTTTTTCTTTTCCTTTTGCTGTGAACCATCTTGTGCTCTCCAAAACAAAACCCAGCTGCCCGTCTGAATATTGTTCATTCCAGTGCTCAATCCCAGCAGGTGGGAAAGGCAAGACGGTAGTCCTTCAGTGTAATCACAGTAAACTTTGTACCTTCAATGCCCTTTGCTCATGCTTTACATCTGTAATTCCATACTATTAGAAGTACTGCTATAGTGAAGTGCAACACTGCTCTCACTCATTTCAGATACAAAGAACTGAATCCCTCATCCTGCACCTTGTACACACACTTATGCACTCTCACGGAGGCACACACACTCACATACACAATATTTTTTTGGAGTTGTGAGAACACTACACTGGGGCCAGAGCAGCCCCAAAGCTAAGTACAATGTAGCATGGAATTAGATGGTCTTTTCTGCAGGTTGACAACCTTGAACAGTGTGAACATAAACCATTTGTAACCACTTGGTCAGGGTACTAGGGACACTGCCTGGAGAGGGCACACTTACCTCATTTCCTCCTCATGAAATTGTTTCATTCCAAAATAATGAACATGAAGCATTATGAATGTCTCCTGGGAAGAAAAAATTAAGGGATACAAATGTGGCAGCTGAACAGAAACATCTTTCCTTGCCTAGTACCACTGAGTGATAGGGAAAAAGTAAAATGAGGAATCTGAAAGATTAAGTGAACATCTTAGCAAATACATAAATCAGTAAACTTTTTCAGCCATTGAGCTGGGAAAATATGTAGTTTGTCATGGGACTTAGGACGAAATAGGGCTGTTGAAACTGAGGTGTTAGAAGTGTACCCAGAAGCAGTATTTGATGGTCAGGGGACTCATGCTGAAAAAGTATGAACCGTGCCATTGTCAGAAGGCTGAAAGGTGAGTCTGAGCTTTCAGCTTCATCCTTTAAAGTGGTGTTTAGCAGACATATGGGTCTAATTCCTTTGTTGCTCCATCCTTTTGTAGTTTTCCTGAAGTAACTAATGTTTCTGTTGTAAAAAATCCTGTCTGCAGTTGTCATACATCCATATGTTCCTTATTTCCTTCTTGATTGTTGATAAATCCTTGTCACAGCTCGCCAGAGTTTCAGTTCAGTAGTACTTTCCAATATAATTTTTCTCCTTCTTTTGTTTTTTGTACATGAGGTACCAGGTTTATTACTTATTGTCAGCATAGCTAAGTGAAACGGGAATTTTTAGAATATACTGCCTGGTGGGTCTGATCTCTGACAGTTCAGTTTCAGAAGAACTTCTGTCTGTATGTGTATTTTGGGATTTTTTGAGGCAGATTTTCTCTTCCTTTTTTATTAACTTAATGAACAATGACTTTGTTGTCAGTATAGTGCAATAACAGTAAAACACTGAATAACATCAGAGACACATCTACTCAACTGTACTTAGCCACGTATTTAAGGCATATATAAATTACATGCTTATTCCCCCTGAAGTTTTAAAGACACTTGAATGTAAGGAATTATGTCAATGAATTCTCTTTCCTTCTAAATTCCCAGAGAAAGTGTAGTTCGAACTTTCAAGGCACTTGTTTTGGCATATAATTTGCAGTACTGTTAATAGTTTACAGATGCAGACAGAAAAGAACGTCATTGTACAGATGATTAAGGCCAAGTGGGGGAATCAGTAAGACTTTAAATTATGGCGTTTTGAAGGACATTTTTAAAACTCAAAGCTCATTTTTTGCATGTCTTTGAGGGTCCTATGGTGACTTCCACAGGAGAAACAATTGAAAAACTCATGCATGTGGAAGCAAAAGCATATAGACTTGGTTCTTTTTGCACAAAACTGGAAGCATAGAGAGGATTATTTGAGAAATTAACTGATCTCAGTAGTGCTTTAACACTTCACTTTATTACCTCTTTAACACCTTCCCTTTTTAAAGTTATTAATCTGTTCACTTTACATATGTTCCATTAAATCTTGATTCTCATTGTGTAGGTTTGCTTTGGTCTTCTGAATTTTAAGCTTTTTCCAGTTTCAGGAGTCACAGCAAATGTATAGTACCTGTATGACAGTTAAACCACACTCAAAAGTCTGATGCAAGTCTGTATATTTTCTGGCAAAACTTAAGGACTGGAGTCCTGCGCATGAGCGGCTTGGTAAGATCAGATATAAGCAAATGAGTTACATCTTAGCAGAGACAAGTGGCAGATCATCAATCACATTTTTCCCTTAGTTTCCATTTGAAGTGGCAGAGCTCCTTTCCAGTGAACGAAATAGAAGTTGCTTCAGCTTCTGCACTCTCTCTTCTTCTCACAAGGTGAGAGACTGAGTTAAGTCTTCCCACAGCTGTGTCTGTCCCAGCTGCTCCCAGGGCTTCCTTTGAACCTGGAGACATCATTAGGAAAAAAATGAAAAAGCAAGAAAGCAACATGAGTTTAAATCAACCGAATCTGTTTTGTGTAATGATACAGCAGGTGCATTATATTCTGAGACCTTTTTAAAAATATATTTACTTTCTTTTTTGAATATTCTTAGTTTTCCCTTCTTGCGGTGAAAGCAGAATTTCCATCTGTATATTGCAGTAGTAAAAAGGAGTTGGTAATGCTGGAGTGCTGTATCCATTCTGAATAAAACCTAACACGTGGACAGAAATCTGATCCCAGTGCTCAAACTCACTTCCTTTGCCTCATCAGGTCTGTGCCGACATAGCTGGTGATGCTTCTGAAGGGAATCACGAGCCGCCAAAGTAGACCAGACAGCAGACATAAGTTAATTAACACAGGCTGTGGTACCTGTAAGGACCTCACTGAAGAAATTAATCTTTTTAAATTGTTAAATGTTCACTCTAGCTCTCTGCAAACATTATCTGGAGACATGTCAGCTCTTTTTTAACATTGATTCCCCATTTTTGTTTTCATTTCTAGTAATAGCTTTCTTTTAATTGAATAAAAACCTGGAGAATTCCTAGCTGCTTGCTTTTCTTGCTGTATTGGCTTTGTGTGGCAAGGTTTTGGTAGCAGGGGGACTACAGGGGTGGCTTCTGTGAGAAGAGAAAATGCCAGAAGCTTCCCCCATCTCCAGTCCAGCCAGTGCCGGCTGGCTACAAAACAGACCCGCCACTGGCCAAGGCCAAGCACATCAGTGATGGTGGTAGTACCTCTGGGATAACATATTTCAGAAGGGGGAAAAAATACCCCATCAACTGTAGCTGGAGAGACCAGTGAGAATATGTGAGAGAAACAACTCTGCAGCCCCTCAGGTCAGTGCAGAAGGCTCCAGGCACCAGAGCAGAGATTCCACTGTGCCTGTGATGAAGACCATGGTGAGGCAGGCTGTGCCCCTGCATCCCATGGAGGACCCCATGCCAGAGCAGGTGGATGCACCTGAAAAAGGCTGTGATCCCATGGGAAGCCCATGCTGGATCCAGCTTCGGGTAGGATCTGTGAACCTGTGGAGAGAAGCCCATGCTGGAGCAGGTTTGCTGGCAGGACTTGTGACCCCACTGGGGATCCATGTCGGAGCAGTCTGTTCCTGAAGGACTGCACCCCATGGAAAGGACCCATGCTGGAGGAGTTTGTGGAGAACTTCAGCCATGAGAAGGACTCATGCTGGAGGAGTTCATGGAAGACAGTGTCCTGTGGGAGAGACCCTATGCTGGAGCAGGGGAAGAGTGTGAGGACCCTCCCCCTGAGGAGGAAGGAGCAGCAGAGACACGTGTGGCTGAACTGACCACAACCCCCGTTCCCCATCCTCCTGCACCACTCAGCGGGGAGGAGGTAGAGAAATCAGGAGTGAAGTTAAAGCCTGGGAGGAAGGGAGAGGTAGGGGTAAGATGTTTTAAGATTTGGGTTTATTTCTCATTATCCTACTCTGACTTAATTGGTAATAAATTATACTAATTTCCCCAAGTTGAATCTGTTTTGCCTGCAACAGTCATTGCTGAGTGATCTCCCTGTCCTGATCTCAGCCCAGGAGCCTTTTGTTGTATTTTCTCTCCCTGGTCTGGTTGAGGAGGGGAGTGACAGAGCAGCTTTGGTGGGGACCTGGCATCCAGCCAGGGTCAACCCACCACACTTGCAGACAAACTCATTAGTATGGAAGCCAGCACAGAGAAGACAGGTAAATTTAGCTGATTGATTGCATAGTCTTCTGTGTGAGATTGAGATGAGCACAGTTTAAAGAGAACAGTGAATTTTGGAAGGACTGCTCTACTCTTGTCTACAAATATTCTTGCTTGAGAGTGATTTTCCTATTGATTTTAGAGCAAAGGAGTATAAGTTTGAATATTTAGTATACAGACCACATGTTTTAGTACTAAGCTTACTGTTTAAATTATTAAAAAAGAAGGAAACAGGCCACAAATGTTTTTCGTTTTTGCATTCAGACTATTTCTAGACATGAAGCATGACTGTTTTTTACAGAGGTCAAAGTTTCAGCAAAACAAAATTTCCTTCTCTCAATAGCCATTATCAGTTCAGTTTAGGAGGATATAAAGACCTTGTTACGTAGACCTTTTTGTTCTATTTGTTCTGTGCATAAACAACTCCTAAACGTCTAACCCCAAAGCCTATGCTTTTTAAAAATCTGTTCTATAATTTACTAACAGAGAATGGTGTACTCATTCTTAGAAATGAGTGTCTAGAGGATGACTTTTATGGTCTGAACAGCAAAATTTTATCAAGTGATTTGGCTCATTGCAATCATATTACTAGAAGTAAATAAATGTTATCTAAAATGACAAGTATTCTACAACAATTCTCATAGCAAAACAGGCAATTGGTAGATACTTAAAAGGAAAATAAAAGGGAGAAAAAACCTGAAGTCTTTGGTCATATGTCTGCTACCTGGTTGCTGCCTGCTGCCCCATCAAAAGTGTTCAGGTTCAGGCTGGATGCGGTTTTGAGCAACCTGACCTAGTGAAAGATGTCCCTGCCCATGGCAATGGTGTTGGACTAGCTGGTCTTTAAAGGTCCTTTCCAGCCCAGATCATTCTATGATTCTGTGATCTTATTTGCTTGAGAGAGATTACTTTGCAAGAAATTTGAGTTAGCTGCATTGCTTCAAACTTTCAAGACGGTAAGCCTTTAGATGTTGACTGTATTATTAAGAGAAATTAATATAAATGAAGTGCTGTAAGGAAATGATATTATATTCATCTAATGCAATTGGGTGGTGGTGAGTTAATTTAGCCCAAAGTCTCATTCAGTTAACAGGTATGGTGTCAACTCGTCTTGCATTGCATTATCAGGAAGGAACTGGGTGAAAGTTGTCCAAAAACAGAGGGAAAAGAATTAATCAGTGATCAGAATAAAAAACATAGAGAAAGCATTGCATAATTTTCCTGAGATAAGCACAGTAGCACAGCTCCTATTGAACTGGGCAGATGGAGACTCCATTTGGCTGAGTTAGTAGTTTATTCTCCTGTTCCCAATATGAGCATAGAAAAGCTAGACTTCTGAGAAGGGGCAGAAAGTATTTATACTTTCTGCTCTGTTAGTTCCTGAAAAAGAAGTCTGGGATCCATAGAGACCCTGTTGGCAAAGGTTTCCTAGAAGCACTAAATCAGTACATTTTCTCGCAACCTTTTTCTTTTCTTCACATTTTGAAAGTCAGCATTTCCATTTCACAGGGATATTTTGGTATTGTGATATTTGTTTGCATCCAGTCTAGAATAAAACCATGCACATTTTGAGTACCCTGAAGCCTTTTTTCCCATCCATGTTTTGTTACAATCTTTGCTATTAGAAGTGTCTTGGGTTCAAAATTTGTAATTTTCATGCAACCAGGTATTTTAGGTGCTTTTTGTGTTGTGTTCAGCTGCTGTTGTTTTGGACTGACTGAAGAATTTTGACTTGCTTTCTAGGTCCAACAATAACATTTTCATGTCATAGTCAAAGAAGCTGGAGCTTGGTACATACTATATTGCAGAGATGCTTAGATATGCTAGGCTTATTGCCTCAAACATATTTCACACACACACAACAAAGATAATTTTGAAGCAATCCATGCAAGATGCTAAGTATCTACAATCCTAAGTAAGACACTGCAGATGAAAAGATTCATACTTTCATAGGAAGAGATTTTAACTCAGCAAGCTAAACTGTCATCAGCTTTTCATAACAACCGCCACAGAAATCCATTAAGAATGTTTAGAGGCAAAGTTATGAAGTGACACTGATTTCATACAGTCATTAAAGTTGTCCATGCATGGTTAATGGCTGTGTACAATTAACAGAGAAAGGAAGAGAAGCTGGAAAGTATGTGGGTGTACAGTGGAAGCAGTAGAGTGGATGGTTGGTTGACCTTTATGTTTCCAGTTTGACTCATCTTAGTTAGAGAAATGAATTTGTGTTATAATTAACTGTAGCTTGGATTGAAGCAGATTTTTTTAAGAAAAGTTACCTAATAGACCGGAATACTGATTATAATTTGATAGTGAGGTGAAAGTAAGTCACGACAAAATAAAAGTTTTAAGAGAAGATTCTTAAAAAAAAAAAAAAAAAAAAAAAAAAGAAAGAAAAGTGAATTGTCTTCTTTTGCCCAGGACATTTTCTATCATAAGATCATAAGACAATATCAAGAACAAGTAAAAACACTGTCTTTCCAGAGTTAAATCACAAATAGTCTTTAGGGAATCATTTTGTAATGGGACACAGTTAAGCAAGAGCTGTCTACTTTGTGTCTTTCCTTCCCACGCTAGGCATAGAACCATATTTGCCCAGAGAGTCTGTTTGTGCATTTTGGACTGATGAGTACAGGCATAGCATTCCACAAGATTTTTTTGATATGTCCTAATTACACATGCAATTAACTACGCATTAAAAAAAAAACCCAAAACCAACCCAAAATAATTACTTTTTCTCCTCTCTTTTGTCTCACTTTCCTTTACAACTCTAACATTGCAAAATTAAACTATGGCTGGCTAATGCCTGGCATGCAAAAGATCAGTCCAAAATATTTGTCTAATAAAGTTACAAAAACATGAATATAGGATCAGATAATTTAGTGGGAAGTACGCTTAACCAATGGTGCTGTGCAGTAACAGTGCACTGTGTAAGACTTGAAACATATGCTCAGAAAGGTAAATATGTGCACTAGGTCAAAATGACTTATTTCTGTTAATGAAAAAGCTAGGGATATAAATAACTCAGGTTTTACCAAGATTAATGAATACTCATGGTTCTATCAAGCTTTCTCAAACACAAAATGGCAGGTTAATTTGGTTGGAACTTAATTAGAATGCTGGTTCTCACTTAGACGATTTATGAACTTTAAAGTGCTATTAAACTTATTTGAATTCTCATACAAAGAAAGCATGTTTATCTCTTGTGGCTGTGGGGTTTCAGTGAACTATCATAACAGTAATGCATTTTTTCCAAAAAAAGTGTTGATTTTTATACTTCCTTTTTAACTACATAAAATTATTTTCTACAGTAATGTGAAATTTGCTTAAATAATAGAACTACATTGATTTTCCCTTCAAGTTGGTAAAAGCATCACAGGGAGACAGCAGATGAAGTTCAAGACTGTTTAGATCCAAAAGCTAGTAAAAATTGGTAAAAATTAGATTATAAAAACACAATTACAAATTATAGTAGCAAATATCATAGAACCATAGATTCATATGACATTCCAGGTTGGAAAGAACTTTGAAAGATCATCTGGTCCAACCTTTCATGGAAAAGGGAGCCCAGATGAGATCACCTAGCACCCAGTGCAATCACATCTTGAAAAATTCCAGTGGTGGGGACTCTACCATGTCCCTGGGGAGGTTGTTCCAGTGAATAATTATTTTTGCTGTAAAAAATTTCTTTCTTATGCTGAGGTGAAACCTATCCTGGTGCAACTTGTACCTGTTGCCCATTGTCTTCATTGTGTGACTCCTTGCGAAGACAGTGCCTCTGTCCTTTCTGTAGCCCCGCTTTAAGAATTGGAATGCTGTGATGGGGTCCCCCCAAACCTTCTCTTCTCCAGGAAGACCTAACTCCTTCAGTCTTTCCTCACAGGGCAGGTTCTGCAGCCCTTTGATCATCTTTGTGGTCCTGCGTGGGACCGTCTCCAGTCTGTCCACGTCTTTCTTGAATTGTGGGGATCAGAACTGGACACAGTACTCTAGGTGCAGTCTGACAAGTGGTGAGTGGGATGATCATGTCTCTATCTCTGCTAGTAATGCCCCTGCAGGTGCAGCCCAGGATCCAATTTACCTTTGTTGATGTAGCAGTGCACCACTGACTCCTGTTCAGCTGGTCCACCAGAACCCCCAAATCCCTCTCAGCAAGGCTGCTCCCTAGCCACACAGATCCTGGGCTGGGGATCTGTACTGAGCTCTTAGGTTACTCTGTCCCAAGTGCAGGACTTTGCACTTGTCTTTGTCAAATGTTCTTGCTAACCCACAGTTCCAGCCTCTCCAAGTCTCTCTGTAAGATAGGTCTCCCATCTGGTGTGTCCACCCTTCCATGCAGTTTGGTGTCATCAACAAATGTTGAGGATGCTTTCAATGCCATCATCCAGACTACTTATGAAGGTGTTGAACACCATGGGGCCCAGTCTCAATCCCTGGGTGACCCCACTTGTGACAGGCTGCCAACCTGAGTAAAATCATCTATTACCACCCTCTGAATGTGACCTGTTTTAGCTAATTTCCTGCCCAGACCACTCATCCGATCTGTATTTTGCCAATTTGTCTAGCAGAAGGCTGTGGGAGATGGTGTGAAATGCTTTGCTGAAGTCCAGATAAACAACATCCACTACTCTCCAAATTTTCCCAAATATTGAAGACTAAATGTTGCTGCTACAACAACCACACAGATTTTATTAGCAAACAGTTAATTTTGAATATAATAAATTTTGATAAAAAATGCTAGGTAAGGTAATATAAGAAGCTTCCAGCTGCATATATTCTTTGTTCTGATCCAATCCACTGTTCTGTCTCTAAAGCGTTTAAGTGAAAATGGTAAATTTATCCTGCTAGATCATATAGCTGAATTAAGCATTTAGAAGACATGGGATCAGTAGGTATGATTTTGATGATTCTCCATTTCTCAAATATTAGGAATGACTTCAAACAAATGTTTCCATGTAGCACTTAAGAAACTCAAACATGGGAAGCCAAGCAAATTTCTAGCTCATGCTCTTTCTGATCCTTCAGCAAGCCTATTTCTTCCACGATGCCTACACAATACTGCCTACTGCTAACTGCTTGGCAGGCAGCAACTCACACATTCTGTGTGGAACATATTTTTGTGTTATTGTTGTTCTTTCCTTCCTCTTTCTTGACCTTACTCATCTGTGTGTTTTGCCTATCAGTTTTGTCATTAGCATAGACCCTGATCCTTTAAATGCTTAAGCACATGGGTAAATTCAATGTGTTATGTATACCTTTTGTAGGTTCTAGCTTGTGAGAACTCTATTTAAAAATAATCTTCACTGCTGGCATTGCTGCTTAGCTTGCTTGTTAAGAATGTCTTGTGATCTTGGCACCAAGACTGCATTGTGAAAGGCATTTTATGAATACAAGGTAAAAATCATGGTCTCGTCTTCTGTCTGTATGGATACTGGGTTATTCTATACACTATAATAAGATACTTACAAGAAAATAACATTTCAATGAAATAAATATTTACTCTTGCCTGCTTTTATTTAGTTTTATGTTTCTATGAATTGTGTTGTAAGATTTTATCCATTCCTTTTTCTGTCCTTTGATTTTTTGGTTTTTTTTTTTATTATTTTTGGAATGACACAACATATGAAGATTTGATTTCTCAGAACAGTTTCTGATGCAGTTCTCTTTGAAATTCAAAATATGAAATTAGAATGCAAAGTGCCTAAATATGTCATCTTAGATGCAAGACATTTTTTGTCTGCATATTTTAATTTTGTGAAATACTGAACCAGAAGCCAGAACCACAAGCCACTTCCTAAAATTGTTGGGTTTAATTCTTTTTGGCTTATGTTAGTTTGACAAATTACTGTGATCCTCTTTTTCAACATGCAAAGATGGGAATTAAGTGAGCAAAGATAGTTCTACTTGTAAGAAATAAGAGATTTCCAAAAAAACCTAAGCGCTCCTTATGTGTAGGAACTAAAAATCCACCTACATTTTGTCTTCAATACGGAGTATGTACTAAAAAGCATACCTAATTTCATTTTTACACAGTACCATATCTCTGTAGTAAGTATTCTTTGCTTTGCCTGTATTGAGGAATAATTTTGTATTGTTGTCATGTAATGTATTCATAATCACATGCATATATATTGGCACGTGTTATTTGCTTTCCACAAAATTATCTCCTGGTTCACAGTCATAAATATGTTAATGGAATTAAGCATTCAATAAAATTTGGCATCTGAAATTATTTGACTTTCATAATAGATCAATAAAACCTCTCCTTCAGATATATCTGACAATCTGCATCTCCAGGAAATGTAATGAAGTCAAAGGTACAACAATTAAATAGGACTTTTAGATTTTTATTTCATTGACAATTACTACAGAAATCTTATCTTCTTACTCAAATAACCTCAAAACCCAACTTATTTTTGATCAAACACTGCATAATAAATACATATCAAAATCCATAATCTTTTTAGCTGATGAGCTAATATAACTTGCTGAAGAAGTGTGATTTGTTATATCAAAGTTGTCTTACAAAGGTGTTCCAAAACACTTCATTAGCAATGAGAAACTGGGAAATCACCGTCAAACCAGAGCATAAGCCCTCATGAACATGTTCTGTTTGGAATTATTGCACCTACCTGTGAATTCAGGAAGGCTTTCCCTTGTACACCAACTGGTAAATGAACTGAACTGTTAAGTGCAATCTGAATCCTGACTTGTACCCTGATTTTTAGCAGAGCAGCATTTTGGTCTGGAATAAAGTATGAAACTATCATTTTCTACAGTCATGTCATGGATGGAATGATGCACTTCACTCGTAAGACAGAAGTAGCAATGTGTTTATTGGTATAAAACAGCAATTTAACAAAGTTTCATAGTAAATGCAACAGTGATTTTACAAGATTCGATGCCAAGGTACACTTGATTATTTACTGCACAGAGGACAGAGTCAGACAAAACCCTCCCATTGAGTCACAAGGTTCAGAAAGGACCCCCTTCTTTTCTAAACTCCTCCTCAGAGAGGAGTCCGACTTGGTCAATGGTTTATATCTAAAAGACTATATGTGCACAATCAATCCTTTATACCACTTAGCTAATATTTCAAAGTTTAGCATGCTATTAATCACTTACTGATAATCTGTTGTGGCAAGGAATCTCTCAGCCTTGAGGAGTAACGTTGACAGGCATCCCTACTCAAGGGGAGATCCTGGTATGCAGCCCGCTGCTGTGCAGGAGAGCTCAACAGGAAAGCTCTGGGCTGTCCCACTATTTATGGAGTAAGATAATTGACTCATAGTCATATCTACATATCGACTGCAGGTGTTAGTTTCTTCCAGACTTGGCTTGAATTGGACCTTGACCAGCACTGTTAGGTGGGCACATTGTTCAAATTAACCCTTGGCTATCATATTGTTATGTATCTCCCCTGAATTCACTTTGAATCAGATACGGCTATCACGACTAGACACATCCATTTTGACCGCCACAGGTGGTTATCACTTGAGCATTGTTATAGAAACAAAGGTCAGGATGGCGGGGGGGAGTACACCACCACAAGTCAAAACTTGTAGGATGAAGTTGTACTCTGTGATATAGCCTTTTTCCATAACACCAGCATTGAGCTTGAAACACTAAATTCAAGATCTACTTTATGAAATTCAAACCTATAAATATGGTCATTCAAATGATGTTACCTGTGCCCATACAAAAGTGATTTCTGAACAGTGTCAAATAAGTTTAATTTATGTGTCCATAAAATATGCATTTGAGAACTTTTATTGAGTAGCTTAAAGTGTTTCTAAGTTTCTCATATATTTTCAGAATAGGTTGAGAGGTCATTCACGTGGTAGTGATAATGCATGCACTTACTTATTTTCAGTTAAACGAGGGAGTTAAATGTCCCTTTAATACTTTTTGCCTTTCAGATGTATTATTACCATTTATTAATAATGATTATTATGGGATGATTGAGGTCTCAGCCAAAATATGTCATTTGATATGTGGGAACAGACCTACATATGAGGTCTTCCTGAAAAGATAAGCACCAAAGTACAGTCTTCTCACCTTTAATCTCTCTTATGAAATAAACAGTACAGTTGAAGCAACTGTCTCATTAGTTCCACAAGATTCCCTTATTTTTTTGGTTAGTTAAAAGAGACACTGACTCAAATAATGAATAATGAAGGAGAGCACTGGAAATAATATTGAATAAAACAGAAGAGTGTAATCGGGGAAGATGCTGAGCAAAATTGAAGGGAGGGAGGATTGGAAGCAATAGCCAGCCAGTGCAAGGCAGCCAAACTCTTGAGCAAACTAGGGACTGCACTTCAGTGAAATTATTTTCCTTCTGTATAAAAAAGTTTATTCTCTACTGTTTAACTAAACACATCCAAACTGTCCTGTATGTTATTTTGCTTTCCTTTAATGATGAAAATAAGTTTAAAAAGCAGATGATGATTCACAGTAAAATTGAGTTACATTGTTGTCGTCTAGACATCTTAACTGCCAGTATCCAGGGTCAGACAGCATTGCTTTAAAGAACATGAAGACTCTTATTTCCATGCAAATATACATGCATGCACAAATGTACACCAAACAGTCATTTTACTCTGGAGCCAGGTTATTCTACCTGGAAAAAACCAAACAAACACAACCCAAACAAACCCAAACCATTTTCTTTTACTGTAGGCAATCACTTTCCTAAAAAAAACACCCACTATCTTCAGCTCTAAATATCATCCATCTGAATCTCCCATGCCTCTCTTTTGGCTTCCCTTGTTTTTCTCACCTGGGGTTACTGGCTAGCTCCTCCTGAAGTTTTCACCTGGGCAATCTTGGAGTGGGATTGATATGATTCAGAGATGACAAGGTTTTCTCAGCACAGTTTTGCGGCCAAGGAAAATGGTGATTTCCACTGGACAGGTTTTCCCCACAGAATCCAAGAGAGAAGTTTGACCCTTCTCCCCTTTCTGTGAAAACTCTTAATCTTCTATACCCCGTTCTCAAGATACAATTTAATGCTATAGCATGATGATTAGTCTGCATTTTTATCATTTTCTGCTTAGAAATGTCTTTAAATTAAAAAAAACCCCATAAATCAGCTGAAATATCCAGAGGCATTATAAGTGAATGACTGATACATTGATATCCAAGGTATACCTTCACTTTTGCTATACAGTTTTCTCTTTCTTGTGTCTAAGTGATCTTATGCAAACATACCTTTTTTACTGAAACTTTTAGTACAGAATTTTCCAGCAACAATTTTACATTCTTAAGAAGAAGTAAATTTTAAATGTCTTTTTAACTTTATTTGATTATGATGAAGGTAGGGAAGGGTTTCAAATACAGTTTTGTAGTATCAGTCTAGTTTCAGCTGAGGGCTGCCACATTTCAGTAATAATCCTAGAAAATGTATTGAAAGAAATAATGTATTTCTGTCAGGACAGAAGGTATAGAAGTTGAGTCATTCTGCAATTCAATGAATTTCAAAAGAAAAAAGCCCTAAATTGTACTAATCCAACTATCACTTTATTGAGAATTCTTGTCAGTCCTTTTCTACGGCATTACAAAACCAGCAGACATAATAGAACCTCTTATGTGCATTTGTATTTTTAAAAAGGCCTTGCTACTGCTCCATGAAAGTTCGGTTGAAAGATTTCAGCTGGCTGGCATGGATCGTAGCACTATTGGAGACTGAAATCACTATCTGAAATACTAAAGGAACATTATTAAAAAAGACTAATGCACAAAGAACATGTTAGTAGAGAAATGCCTAATGATGTATAGCAGGATGTCTAAGGGGATACAGACTGTACTTCTATCCTAATGGCTTGAAAAAGGATACAAATATGTTTAATATATCCACATTTAGGGGTGCATATGTATCCATATATATACATAAGTGGTTCACAGCAGTACAAACAGATTGAATTTGGAATTACAGAGTGAAAAATGAAAGTCAGGGAAAATTAGCTTAAAAGATTTACTCAAGAGAATTAAACTTTTGCAAAGTAGTAATTCAGTGAGAGTTGTCAAGGATGAGTAGAGCGAGGATGTGCAATAGCATACAGTGAACTGCAGTTTGTTAATATGTTTATAGTTTGATATAGTTGCAGAGTTCTGCTCTGGTTAACACAGTGGAGGCTGATGAAACTAAGGAATATCAGTACAGGTTTTGTATAATTGCAGTATGCTGTATTGACAGGCTGCTGTACACTTGCTGTATGTTCTTCAATACAAATTTAGCACACATAAACCAAAGGAGATCATAAAAGGGCAAAAAAATGGACTTATAGCTTTATGAATTTACTTTAAAAAGAAAATCACAAAGCAAGGAGGTTTAATTTGTAAATGAAATGTTTAAAATTTATTTGGTAGATGCAAGCATGAAAAAAAAGTTAAAGAGCCTTTTGTTTGAAGGTATGGTTTAAGTGTAAAATAGCTGAAAGGAAGAAAATGCATATTATTGACATAAAGAGAAAATAGAAATGTCTCCTGTGGGAAGAGGTGAAATCTAAAATAGGTAAGAAAAAAAAATTATATTTTATACAGTGCTTATTAATTTGGTGCAGGGTATAATTTTGCATTGAGAGCACATTGGGTTGTGCAGAGGAGGATTTCCTTCCTGCAGCTCTGCCTAAATTTGTATCTGTGGTATTTAAGATAATGATGGTCTAGTGGAAGGTGTCCCTGCCCATGGCAGAGGCGTTGGAAATAGATGGTCTTTAAGATCCCTTCCAACCCAAACCATTCTATGATTCTGTGATTCTATGACAGTAGAAAAGCCTTTTTCACTTTACAAAGAATTTTCTGCCTGCAAAGTTGATATGATATACAAATGAACATCAGGAATACTGTATACAGATAGCATATCTCTTACTGGGCACGAGAGAAGGACTTCTGAATTATAATTCGGTCTTATTCACTGTAGGTGAGCCCACTGAAAAGATCTGCCTGTATTTCAGGGTGTTTTGATCAGGTCCTGTAGCAATACAGCAATTGCTTTTGACTTCTGAGTTCTTTGGTGTATGTTTTACTCGTTTGTCAAACAGATATACAATTATTAATATTAGCAGAAAGCTTTCATCAGTATTATTCATAAAATACTTTTATGTGATAAATTCAATTTTTTCCCCCTCTTCTAAGAAAGTAAAATACATTTTTTTTTAAATCAAAGATTCTCTAGGGAACCAGAAATTTGAAACTGTATATATTACTCATTTGATAAAAAAATGACTGAAAGTTTACTACTGTCCATGGCTGTAAATTGTTAAGGATTATTCCTATTATTCCTGAAGGTGTGAGGTATCATGGTTTTCTTAACACTGTTTTAGACCACTCATTGCAAACTTGGATGGGTATTCAGATACTGTAACAGGCATAAGTGTAGTCTCATGAGAGCCATGGGAACTGTCTCCATTTCTGTATTACAATAATGTATCAGCATAGTAGTGTAGTCTTTTTCTGTTTCTGTAGTACAAGGTATGGTGATACTTTAGGAATCACAAAAAAAAATATGCAGAGAGGCTTATCTAATGTATCTCCTCAGTCTAAAGGTTTTAAGAACATTATTCACTGAAATCATTATTCCTATTATGAGTTTAACAACAAGCATCTTATTTGAAGATGGCAAGTACAGAGCAGAGGAGGAAAAAAAATAATCTTATTATGTTCTATTGTGTTGGAACTGGCCATCCTTTAACCTCACATCTCATTCTTATCAGGGATGCCAGGATCTTGAGTGGCTTTTAGTTTTGAAAAACAGGCACTTATTCTGTTCCTTTGTTTCTTGCAATTATTCTCCTCAATCTGATTCTGTAATTTTTATTTTTTTTCTTAATGGATTCACTTTAGCAATGGGTGAGTAAAAGATTGTGCAAGTTCAGGTTATCAGTACCAGCCACTTAAAATGCACTTGTTAATCTCGGTTGTACTAAGGGAGTTGGCTGTGCTCTCTTTTCAGGAGCTTTGCAGAGCCAGGGTGTGTTACGGATGCTTGGTTTTGTTGATAACAGAGGAAGCTTTAATAACTTCTTTAAACCCATCAGATGGTAGTTTTGAATGAAGACATGAGCCCCCTGTGTTCATTTTTCTAATGCACTATGTGAACCTCTAGCTGTTTCTTCCGAAGAAAGTAGCTTTCTTTAATTATAAAGAACTTTACTAGAATATTTGATGAGAAGCAAGATCCCCCTTCACAGCATTGTGCTTCCTTCAAGATGAAAGCAGCTGCTAGTTCTGTTACTCCACGCTTCCTCATAGACAAAACAGCGATGCACTGTAACGTATCCTTAAAGCACAAAGCAAGTGTGGGGTGAGTCACCCTTGCTGTGCAAGCTGAGGTGAGAGGGGTAGGGAAGAAGCAAACTTCTAAGCTAAGGAAAACAAAAGGATGACTGGCAGCACAGGGCAAGAACAAATTAAAATCTGTCTGAACAAGTGTTTTCTTCTCTTTAACAAATCACAGCAAAAGAAGGAACAGTTAGGGCAAAGAGCTAGAAACAGGACATGACTATTTGTCTTGCTTCCACTGATTTTACACTGATTTCAGTATGACTTTGGTCTCCACACCAGTTCACTTCAGCATGTAAAGCAAATTTAAAGGAGATTAAGATTGATGTTGCCTAGCTGTGTTGTGGACTTTACTTGGGTCACTTTAGGTATTGAAATATGTCATAGTTCGTAGGTGTCTTTGTCCTGATGGACATATGGCTGAGTTAATCTTGAGCATAATTCTGACGTAAACTGGTACAGCTCCAATTAATTCAAACAGAAACCATGTTCTGATCACTTCTTATATGACCTAGTAACTCACTGACTTGATTGCAGTTATGATGATTTATATCAACACTGATGGTTGATTGTTGTTTGGCTAATTATTCAAAACAGCCTGTTCTGTTTATTGAGAGGGGTTAGGAGGAACAGAAATGTTTAAACAAACCTCCAAATTTGGATGTCATTTATCCTCTTAGGTTGGGATACCTGTTTAATTCACTAAACATTTTGTATTATTGTATGGCTCTGTAGTTAGGGCTTGAACTAAGATAAAAATTCAGAGCTGTACATTCATTTTTTCTTTCTACCAATGTAAAAATTAAAAATAAAATATGCAATACTAGGTATAAAAGGAAAAAATTAAGGCTGTTTGATAAACAGAAGTAGCTGAAAAATGCATTCACTATCTCTGGCTATTCTCAGTTTTGCTTACTTTCATTTCCATACGTGTGCCTATTGTTTATTCAGATGGAAACTAATTTATTTTTTCAAAGAAAGCGCAACTTTCAGATATTTAATGGATGGGCTTTCAACTGTCTGGGCCAAGGAGAATTTAAAGATCGCACATGATGATTTTCTAAGCTTTGGTTTGATTTCCTTTCCAACTTGCTTTTAGCTTCCTCTGACTGTATTTTGCCATAGATGCTTGCATGAGCAAGGACTATTCCTCCACTGTAACATATGCAGCAGCTGCTGCCTTGTAATACAAGCACATGGGTGATTGGGTGCATTGGGCTGCTGTGGCCACAAGGTGTGACCCTCTGCCATTCTGTGAGGTTGAAATGGGGGGAACATCCTGGGCTTCCTAATTTCAAAGCTCAAACAATTTTAAAGCCTGAAAAGGACACCAGAATACAAGTTAGTAATTCTTACTCCAACCAGAGCTGTGCTTTATGCACATGTGAATGAGTTCACTGAAGCATGTTCATCCAAGAAATCCAAAGCATGCACAATGATGCTTGGCTCTGTTTTAAGTAATAGGAAATAACTACAAGAAGTTCACCAATGTTTGGTGATTTCCAAATATTTCAGATTCAGGTCCTGCTTTTGTTTTCCAGCCTTATAAGTACCACAGTGGAGAAGGTGCAGAGAAAACAGGCAAGTTTTAGTGAGGGTGTGAAAAAATCTCACATATGAAAAATGAGTGTTCATCCAAAAAAAGGTGGCTATAAGGAGGACATGAGAAAAGTATATAAAATTACTGGTGGCATAGGAAAGCTGGATGAGGAATGATTGTTCAAAGGTTTACTCACTTAGGACTAAGGGGCATCAAAATGAAATATTGTTGGTTTCAAAACCAAAAAAAGAGATATTTCTCACAGCCCGTAGTTGTGGAACTTCTTGTTAAATGTTTGCATGGGTTCCAGAATTGATTGACTTGTACAGGTCTGGATGGATTTTTGTTCTCTGATTTTGTCTGAAAACTCTACCTCTTGTCAGAAAGTCCATCTAAAATCCAGGGGCTAGGAGAATCATTATATATTTGACTTGTTGATATACTTTTTCTTATTATTGCTTTTATGTTCCTTCAATATTTTCTGCCTGAGAAAAGAGAAGTCCAGAAACACTTGGGTGCGTGTGTACGTGTGTGTCTAAGATATTGATGAGCGTGGAGGAAGAAAACGGAGATTAAAGTGATTTTTTATTTTTAAAGAGTAGCTATTGGCTGTTACTATTACTTAAAGAATAGGAAATCATACCTTGTAAATATGAGGCAAGGAAGGAAAACGGGACCATTCTCCACAGAACATTTTTCCAGTGTTTTGAAATTCAAGGTTGTAGAAGGTTTGCGGAGACAAATTCCGTGACTTGGTTTTTAAGTGCTAGATAAATTAATGAACTGTGATGTAATTTGCATTTATGCAAACTAAGGTAAAAATGCCATAATTTACTTTGTGAGAGGAAGGCCTGCTGTGTACAGAAAAGATACTCTACTTCAAATGGTGTGCTCCTATTTCTGTGCCAGTATCTCACTGGACAGTGAGGGGACAGTAGCTGTGATGTGGGTTCTTAAGTACTGATCTGTGACAGAGGCAGAAGCTTTGACTTAAGGTCTGGTGTGCTATGGAAAATGCTAGGAGTAGTAGCAGAGAGGACAGGAAATTTAATTCTGGATAAAGTCACAGAGCCTGGAGTTTACTAGTGACTGGCACAGAAAATACTTGCTTGTGGGAAGTATCCAAACCAAGCAGTTACAAGTCTGTCATACCAAAGCTTTTGTGTCTAGAAAAGTTACTGGAAAAATTCCAGTCTCTTACTGGAGTTTCAATCACATCACAGCAGCTACAGTGGTATGTTCAATAGTTCTGAGGTCTATGATTATGGTTTATGTGTGAGATAGACTATTGGAAGGCACCCCTGCCAAGGTGTCTTATGCAGTTGTTGCCAAACATGTAACTTCCAAGGCCAGTGGCCATCAATTACTGTCATGTCCTTGGTATGAAGTAGAAGTTGCAGCTAACAATATGTGATATGCTAGCTCAAGGATAGTGTTTGGATGTAGGATGGGACTTGGATTGCAGATCCCTGTGTAGTCTGCAAAAAGATTTGTGGATTTTGCTTCAGGAAACCACACAGACTTCATGTAATAAGAGATGAAACTGAATTTTTATCTTTTTGACAATATAACTTTAGAGAGTATGCCTTCATGGAAGCCACAGAAGTGTGTGCAATATAGAAGAGTGCTAGCAAGATGGTATTAAACTAGCTAGCTCAGGTAGTATACCAATGTATCTGTGGAGACTCAAAGAACAGGATAAATTAATTCAGTATAAGATGGAGGCTAATACTGCTATAACTTGCATTTATCTCTTATATACTTTTCCATTTGCTTAAAATCACATGAATTATTTCAGTATAGGTGTATTGGAACTGTAACAACCTATTTAATGACTATCATAATAGGTTGTTTCTGTCTATTTCTTTTCTGTCTGAATGTACAGATATATTTTTTATATACAGTCAATGAAATATGTCTTGCACAAAAAGTGAGTATCTTTCAACTGTATAGTTATACAGGAAAGTTTCTGCTAGCTCATCTGAATTTCTTACTTTCTTCATTTACTGCTACCGCTTTCTGCTGCATCCCAGAATGTGGCAGTCCAGCAGTCATTGGTTAAGCAGATGAAAATTTTTGTTCTTGTGTTCAAACAAAGTATTTAAACTTCACATAGCTTTGCATTTTCAAAGGTCATTAATCAGGATTTCAAACTTTATGCAGCATTTAAATGCCTAAAGCCAGTGGAAAAAAAGTCCTTCTAGATATCCAACTGCATATTTAGGTACCTGAGTACCTTTGAAAATCTGGTCCACAAACTTCATCTACTAATTTTATTAAGAGAATCTATAAACCTGAACAAGAATAGGAGTTCAGACAAGAACTTCCAACTTTCATGTTTTTTACTGTAGGTAAATTAACAGATGTGCACTCATAATATAATTTGTATGTTATTCTTCATATTATCAGCCCCAAACCATTAAGATTTGGAAAATACCTGGTTCTTAAGCTGCTATCACAAAATATTATAATTCAAACCAAAACATACATATTAAGGGGAAAATTAATGGAAGCAGGCTTTAAATTTAGGCTGTTCAAGGCCTCATGTCCCCACTGCATTTCTCAGTGCAACTAGAAGGTAACAGGTGAAGTACGTCAATGGAATAGTATGAGAATTTCCTGAGAACACTTTAAAAAAACCCAGACTTATCGCCCAGCCCTTTTGGAAGCCACCTAAACCTCTGTGATTCTCTCTTCAGCCATTTCAATAGTCTGTCTGAACTTCAGTTTTACTGAAATAAATCCACATTTGTCTGCCTGTTCCTTTGAGTTCCAGGGCTGCTAATTATACCACAGTGTTTATCTTTGGCATGTGGAAACACCTGTTCATTAACTTACTAAGTCAAGACACATCTTCACATAATAGGCCCTCACATTGTTTTCTGCAAATGAGACTCATTAACCCTGCTACCCCTAGAACATTTTCAATTCTTGACTTCAGTGTTGGCCAGAGAGAGAGGAAGAGACTGCATTTTAATTCTGATGCTGAATATTCACCCTCTTCTGACTATTCATTACTGAATCCATCCAACAATGTTGCCTTTTGTATTAGCATGAAGAGAGAAACTCAAGCAGATTTTTTTGAGACATGAAATAAGACCACTGTAGAAAAGAAAAAGAAACCATATCTGTTGCAGGCAAATACAAGTCCATTAAAACTGATGAATCTGAGGCTGATATAAACAAACAAAACATCATTTGTATTGAAGAATTGTTATATAAAACAGAACAAGATGAGGAGTCATTCAGGATGGAAAAGTCCTCTCCAATTTCTCAAAAATCTATTGTGTGTTTGTTTTGCTGTTCAATTCTGTCTCTGATTGCTTTGCAAATATAAGAAAACACTTAAACTAAAGCTACGAACTTGTAAAACAGAACTGTACATTGATTACAAATCCACGGTTTTCTGTTTATGGCTGTTATTGTGGATGTTTTGGTGGATGTCGCAAACGGCAGGAACAGCAGCTTGTGCCTTGTTAGCCACCCTGGAGCACGGGCATTGGGGGGTGTTGAAGGTCCACCGCCACCTACAAAATAAAACCAAGCAACATATTAGAGCTTAGCATGGTCTGTGTCAGGCCAGAGTAATTTCATCCCTCCAATTTACCCTGGATATCCTGAAAATAGATTTGGCTCCTGTTCTTTTAAAACCAGATGAGCTGTAAAGAACATCAGTGGAAATGGAAACCAGCATGAGGCAGGCTTGTATTAAATAGCTTTACAGGAGGCAGACCTGTATTAAATAGCTTTATAGAAGAATGCACTACATGCTACTAAAACCAACTGGTGCTGTCATTCTTTATATCTGCTTCAAAATGATCGGTATCAGGATGATATTTTTTTGCAGATTGTAAAGAATGAAGATGTACCATATCTTCTGTAGCTCAAAAATACACATTTTTAAGTATAAGAATTAATGATTCACATGAAATGTTGTAACCAAAAAGTGCGCTTTAGAGTAGTGATGTGTGATAATACAAACACTGCAATTGACACTGAATTATTATTGTTGTATTCTGGCTAGCAGTGTACATGCTGCAATTTTCTGTAGAATGAGTACTAAATCCATAGATTGCTTAGCTTACTGATTGCTCACTCTCTAGTGTACATTGAAAGAGTTTTTTATTTTTTCTAATATTGATATTAGAAAACCCTAAGAGCAATCTTCCAGTACTTTAAGCTTCAACATTTCAAGTGTTCTTGGTCTTGATGGACTCAGTTTCAAACTTCCATTTGTTTTCACCATAATTTAATTGCTACGTATTAGATACTGTATCCGTCTGCTGATGTGTCAGCAGCAGCAAATTAAGCACTTAAACGTCTAACCACAAATATTTTCCCCTGCAGTTCACTGCATGCACTAGGATCACATTTTCTTTTGTCAGAAAAGGATTAATTCTAAAGGCCTGACTGAGATCCAGCTAGAAGTTTTTCTCTTAAGTGTTAGCTTTTAAAGACAGCAGTAGGCAATTGCATTAAAATCAGCAGAAAAAACTAGAAAAAAATGGGACATGGGGACTGAAAAAATGAGCTGGATTTATTTTCTGTGTTACCTAGAATTGAATGAATGTGGAATTGTATTTTTAACATTAATTTGCCAGAACATTTTTGAAGATAAAACATTTTTCACTGGCACAGTTCCAGTGTCAGATCTGGATACAGGGCTCAGCTCCAGGTTTCTGTCCACTCACCCAGAGGAGCTTAGTGACGTTTCTGATGCTGTTCCAGCCCCTGGGCAAAACAATCATGGCTTCAGCAACCCCAGACCTCCCTTGTCCTTCACCTTCCCCTGTGTGTCCTCGCAGGATGTACTTCACGGAGGTAGCACAATGCCTTGGCCCTTAGCATTAACATAGCTCCACTACTGATCCCTGCAGAAGGCTGTCATGCAGACGGATGCCTGTGGTTTCACTGTGGTGCAGTGACGTACAGCTTGGGTGAAGATTTTTGATACTCTTTTTGTTGGAAGTACCACTTGTAGAAGAATGCATTTGGCACAGCAGAGCTGATGAAGATTTTGCTTTCCCTGCAGGAAAGAAAGGGGGTTTGAAGATTTCACATACTGTTCAAGCAGGATGTGCTGACCAAGACTTCACTAAATGACCTCTCTTGTTAGGTGTATCAGTCACAATGTGACTTACTAATCTAGCAAGCCTGAGACAGTAAGAAGAGTCAGGTGGAAAAAATACAGAGCAGAGATTACCACATGCAAATAATTGTTGGCTCCTCTAAAAGGTCGGTCTGTCCTCGCTTCACTGTAAACAGCTGATCCTGTTTGCAACATCTATAACTGCCCTATCATTTACTTTTTTAAAAAAGAAAACTCGAAAATGGATAGTTTCGAATAAATAACTCTTGTATATATAGAGTTAAGCTTTCATGCACACATTCACACGCACATGCATGCATGCATGCATATATAAATATATATATATAAATGTACGTGTAAAAACCTCATAAAAAGGGTCATTAATTTTACACAGATATAATACAGATACATTATATAAAAGTGAATATATAGATTTGTGTATACATGTAGAACTATTCATATATGCATTATGTATATTATTATTACTACTATTATTATTATTCTAGATGTGTTTTGCAAAATGCCTCCCAGAGTTTTCACACCACTTTCATCTTGTTTCCTGGTGAGCCACTGCTTTTAATGCTGGCACACTTAGTATTTGTCAGTTTGGTGTTTGGATTTAGAGCTAATGTTGCTGCACATGCTGAAACCATTTGCATTGCCCTTTTAAAATCCTATAGTTTCCAAAATCGTTATTCACTAAGTACTTTTTTACCAGTAGAGGAAAATCTTTGCTGACCTTACATTGCGGAAGGCCAGGGTTATCTCTTGTTAAGCCATGAACTCCTAATTTGAATTTGTAATGTTTTACGCAGAGACACTTTAAAAGAGAAATGATATTTTTCTGCATTCAGTACAGTAACTCTAATGAAGCTAAATTGCACAGGGGAACACATTGGGCTGTAGGAAATAAGCAATGATGTTGGGGTTTGCATAACCAAAGCAGAACGAACCCCTGGAGAGGTACAGACTGTACTGGCAGCATGCTAAATACGGTGCAAAGATGGATGATGGATGGTTGCCCATGGGAGAAAGCAGAGAATGAAAGATGTGTACACACACAGGCACAAAGCTTTACCATATGGCAGCACCCGAGAAGGGAAAGTGGAGGATGTGTCTTGTCCTGCTGCTTCTCCTCTTACTCCCACTCCAAAATACCTTGGTAGTGTGAGAAACCTAAGCAGCAGTGGCGTGAAATGGCCTCTGTAGGTTCTGGCAATCTTTGCGAAAAGAGGTGATGGCTTAGCTAGGATTTGTTTTTATTTCTTAGAACATGCAAGTTGATTTGGATTATTAACTTAAGGTTTAGGTTCTTGATGGAAGCTCAAAGTCTAAGCTTTTGGAGCTGAAATGCATGATGGGGGGGAGGGGGAAAAAAAGTGAACTAGATACCCATGTATTTGCATGTGGATGGATCCCTGGATGTTTGATTATTTTTTTTTTAAGTTTAATGTTTCTATCTTTGTCATGAGATATAATACTGGGAATTAGGGGAAGAATATGGTGGGTTGATTCCACAAGTGTGACTATAGTATGTGGTCATCTTGACTGAATGAAGATGACTAGACACATTAGGGATTTTCTGTAACATTAATGGAAGTTCTTTATTTATAGTGAAAAATGGATAAATCCTTCCACAGAGCAGAAACGAGAACCAAAAATTAAATTTCTGCACTCTTTTCATTATCCATCCCAGATTCTCAAAAAATCCACTTTGGATATGTCAGCCTAATTACTTCTGTACATTCTAGAACGGAAGGCTTTTCATTATTTCTAGAATAGAAAATCCCCTTTGTAGATTTATGATGGTTAAGTGTCTCAAAAGGGTATCTTTTATTAAAAAAAAGCCGAATAAGGACTTTTTATTTTGAATAATGTTATTACATTGGATGCTATGGAAGAAAATTTTACCACTTATATTAAAAGACTGCCAAATATTGTTTGCTAGATATTTTTATTCCACTCCATTAAAAGAAATATTAGCATACAGTGGAGGTCTGTGATGGATCAAGTACTGTTCTGCCAATTCACTATGTATGTGAGGGCTAGGCAAAACTGCGGTCCTGGCAACTGGGAAAGCTCCCTTAATAATTTTCTTGGAGTGGGCTAAGCTGAAGAGTTGCTCCTCAAGTGCTGATGCAGAGTCAGATCACAGAGCTCCATATACTGCTCTGTTGAGCTGTCTAGGTGTATCCAGAAAGAAGTATAATGATTTATGCATTCTCAAGTCAGCACTGAAAGAGACAGTTTTCACCTGCCCAAGCCATTCCTGACTGCATAAGTCACAACCTTTCTCCAGGAATATATGTAAAAGATCATCCCTTCAAAATATCTGAGCCTGGTGATGGTCTTTCTATTTTTTAATTGAGGAACAGTGTTAACATCTGTGGCATTCCCTGGACTGCAGGTTTTAAAAATTACTTGCTTGCATCTGAAGGCGTCATGTACTACCTCTAGCAGATGCCTCCTGATCACCAGACAATGTTATAGAGGAATTCATTTAGGGTTATTTAAAGAATGAATTGTTGTGACTAAATTGCTTAATAAGTCAGCATAAATGCTGACAACTGATAGTTGCCTCCCAAGGATGACTTTAAAATCTTTTTGCGTAAGAGTGGGGTCCTACTTGTCTACAAAAGTGATATGTAGTTTGTTGTGGCAAGCTTTGCAGTACTTTATGTCTATTTATGTCCCTCAAGAGAATCTAAATATTCCTCTCCTTCTCCCCCAAAAAACCTCACCAAAACATTTAGGAAAGGTATCGAAAACAGGAGAAGGGAGCTATCTTTCTTAAATTCTGAGCCCTTGTGGCCTATGAATAAAATACAATTAGTGTTATTGGATACCCAGCACCAGAAATTTCCATCAGTATTTTAGTGGACATTTCTATACACAGAAATTCATTCTTTTGTTTCTGAATGTTTGCATAAGAAAACATGGTGGAAATATTTGAAAGAAATTACTCTGGAGCCCAGTGGTTTCCCACCACCACCTCATAGATGTATAATGTGCACCTTCATGAGTCTGTGAAATTCCTAGACTAAATCTTTCTGAACTTTTCCAAGGATAAGACACAACCTAATATTCCTTTATGTAACTCTGACTCCTCTTTGGCTTCCCTGACAGTTTCATTGAAATGTACACATTTTTTAGCTTATCAGAAGAAAAGTGTCATGATTTTAGGTTCTTGCCATCACCCACCCTTCCACTCAGCTCATGCATCTGTGTGAGGGAAGTGTGCCACAAATTCTTCATCAAACTTCACCTTTTACCACAGATTCTCTGGTAACATCTCTTTTGTCTGCTTTTTCCTAAAGTGATGCAGAGGAATGAGACAGGTGCAGCAGTGGACATCCTGCAGGTTAATGCTGGGTCAGTCTTCAAGGGTTTGTGTCTTTTTTGCTTTAGGGACTCCAGGGAAAATGGTTTCTGAACGATCAGCTAATTCCCACCAGCTATGAGTATGCCCAAATATTCACTGGACTCTTGTATCTTGAAAATACCCAAATACTTGTGTCTGGGTAGACAGGAAGGAAATGCTGCATGGTGTAGAGAGCTCACTGCAGCTTTGTGGCACACCTCCAGGTAATCACATTAGATGTGTATCTAAAGTGTTATTATAGCACCCCTATATTATAGCATGCCCAAAATGTTTCTGAATATTAAACATACATAAAAACAGAGACTCAGTAGCCACCATACACAGATGCAGCTGTCTTTCCAAAGCCAGCTCCAACAATGAAAATTATAGCTCAGCTGTTCAATCAACACAGCAGTAGGCAAATGTTGGTGTGAAATATACTCATAGTAATTTCAATTAACAACAATTAAATTATACTTTGTTTTAAAATTTGATGCCAGGAGTGAGGAGTAAGATGCACAGCAAATCTACAGACCTGGTCTGCTGCTACCTGGGTTTTTCAGATTTATTCTAGGGAATAACAGTAGCAGCGGAACCACAGACATGAGCAGAACAGCAGTTAGTGGGAGGGTATAATGTGAAGAGGGAAGGAAGAAGTAACTTGTTCAGCCTGATGGAAACAGAACGAATGCAACCTTTTCTCAGCAGCTATTTTCCTCCTAGCCTGGGAGGAGGAGAAAAAAGAGAAACAGTTGTTAACCAGGATGAAGATATTACACAAGGGAACAGCACGAGTTCCTAACTGCTGTTATTCTCGATTTATGGCACAAAGTATATTCATCAGCATAGATACCAGAGCTTCAGACATAACTCAGACAGCTGAATGTTACTAAAATGTGTAGCTTGGCAGTGGCCTAGTAACTCCAGAATTTTTTCACCAAAATGATTGTACTTAAGCCAAAGAACTATCTGAGCAAATAATTCAGTAGAGAAGCCCCTAATTTTCAGTGCCATTCTCAGTAACAACTCACTGTATGCTTGCAGTCCAGGAGTTCTTACAGACATCTAGGCAATTTATGCCCTCGTCAAAAGAAAAAAATCCCCACACTTTGCTTTCAGTATTGTTTCCCACATGCAAAGTAATATGGGAGGATTTTTTAAAAAGTAAAACAGAAGTAATATTAATAAAAATACAACATACATGCAGACTAATGCCAGATCTTTCTTACTGTTCAATTATTTTAATATTTTAATAACTTTAATATACATGGTATGATCGACATACTGTTAAGTAAAGATTCCTGTTATATCATCATAATTTTATTCCAAATCAGTTATTTTTACATAGCTGGAACATTACGAAGTAGAATCAAACTTGTTTAGCACTTGGAAGTGTTGTTCTCAACCTGATTTCTGCCAAGCAGGGGCAAGTGACAAGACCACAGCTTTACTTGTTAGCAGAATATCCATTCATTTGCTATATTCACTATCTCATTACCATTAAATCACATAAACTCAGTTTAACCAGATGAGTCAGGGATAAGGTGAGCCAATAGGAACTGTGACAAACTTGTTCGATTGCGTGTTGCTCTTTGCTCATAGACAGCTGCAGAGAATGGCATTTTGTGGGAAAGTATGTTCTGCACCTAAGAAATAAAAAATTATGGATAGTGCTGAATCAAAGTACTACTGGCAGTGCATGGTAAAACATGCTGAGTTTCTGTTACAGATGCATTCATTTAGGTTGCTCTTTTCATATGATAGTGTTGTCTCTCCAAAAGTTGTGACAAATGTCAAACCTAAGCCAAATCTTACAATTTGTTTATATGAGAAAAGGAAACTATAAAGTGAGAAAGTTTTTTATACTTAATAGTTGATTATAATTTTTATGCAGTTTCAAATATGAGATTGACAAACTTGTTCCTGGAATAGCTGAGATAACAGTAATTAGTAGCATAAACCAAGGTTGAAGCAACAGTATGTATTTTCAAGACTATTGTTACTTAGCTTTTTCAATAATTCTGAAAATGAAGGGGATCAAAATTATGTGTTATGTTTTTTCAGTCCAAAAATATGTGTTAGGCATTTCATGCACAGATTCACAAATTTGTCATTTGTGGTAACTTGTTACCACATCATCATAGGGAATGATGATGAAGTATTCTGAAAATATGGCCACTTAATCATAGAATCATAGAAACATTTAGATTGGAAAAGACCTTTAACATCATCAAGTCCAACTGTTAACCCAGGACTGCCAAATCAATCACTAAACCATGTCCCTAAGTACCACATCACCCACCAGTCCCTCCCTGTTTGTAAACAGCAGGTCCAGTGGGGTATCTCCCCTGGCTGGCTCACTGACCAGCTGTGCCAGGAAGTTACCTTCCACACACTGCAGGAAGCTCCTAGATGGTTTTCTCTCTGCTGTGCTGTATTTCCAGCAAACATCTGGTAAGCTGAAGTCCCCCTCGAGAACAAGGGCTAGCGAAATAACTATCTGAAACCAAGTGAAGCAACACTAGAGAAACCAAACTCTTTATTATTCAAATAACACATCTTTATAATATCACTTTGCCACGGAGCAGTATTCCTTGCTGATCCTCGTTGCAAACCTTTTTTTCCTATGGACTGCATAGATCAAGCTGAATGTTAGATAAATAGCAAGTTACTTGGGGTTGTATGTGTTGTTTACCGAATTGACCAAATTGTTCCTGCTACACTGTCCTCCTCCATTTCAACTTCTATTAATACCCACAGCATGACTTGAGAATTAATTGCCTATTTAGTGCTGTTGTTCTGAAGAACAGTTGAAAACTTATGCTAATAAATTACTTGATTAGTGTCATTTGACACAATGTGAATAATTTGTCAGTGGCAAGTGTCTTTCCTCTTGGGAGAGCGAAGGTTAAGCAGAGACAAAATAGAAAAGCAAATGTGTGAACATCAGCATCATTATTCCTGAAATAGAACATGAATATCTTTCTCTTTTTCCTGTGTCATGGAGGTTCTTGTTTCCTATTTGATAACCTTTCCTGATGACCAAACTCGTTTTGTTGTCTTGCCTGCTAAAGGAGTAGTAAGATATGAAAGACCAAAAAAGCTACTAAGAGTTTGAGGAAATAATCTTTTCCTACACTAACACATTTTATCTAGTTGACCGCAATATGCAGATTTAAACCTTAGTATACAGTCAATGGATCCTTCTGAAGGTGACCTAGTTGTTCTTAAGTATTAGAATTAGATAATATGGGTTTTCCCTTATGTGTGTACTTTAAACAAACACTTTTCATTTGCCTTTTACCATGTAGTTAATGTGGTTTCATGATTTAAGGCTGAATATCTAACACAATGGTGTTTACCTTCTGTAACTTGGCCAAATCACAGTAACAGTTATGTTTCAATTTGTTCCAACAAGAACAGTTTTTTGTTAATATACAATATGCAAAACAAGCTGAAATATTTCCTCTAAAAATAACTGATGTCTCCTTTAACTGTTATTTGTATTTCTGTAATATTTAAATATGTTACTCTTGGATGATGCTCTCACTGTTGTAGCTACTGTACAAATGCAGGATAAGAAAAAGAGTGCCCAAGAGTTTGTACTTGAATTCTATCACAAGAGATCGACGCGTGCAGGATGATTGGTGATCATAAAGAAAGAGCAAAGTAAATTACGGAGTGGTGGATATGACAGGTAGTCATTGCTGCACATTTTCAGCTTTGTTATTGTTCCTTAGGTAGGCTTCATGAAATGGGAGGTTTGCAGGAAGATACTTTGGTGCTGATTTTCCAGATGCTGAATGCAATGTAAGGAAGGGAAGAGTGATCAAAAACAAATGCACAAAAAAGGGCAATGACAGCTGTCACCATGGAGTTGTCAGAAGTGAAACTGCTATTTCTCTTTTACTGTGGGAAAAGTTTAAAAGGGAAGTGGAATTGAAGACAAGTTGTAGAAGTTTGATATTACAGTAAAAGGAAAAAAGTGATAAAAGCATTTAGAGATATGAATCATTTGGTCAGAGACAAATCAGAGATCTGATCTGGCAGACAAAATCCTGAATGATTAGAGGTAGAACAACCCCAATCTTGTTCAGAGAAAAGCTTTTTGCATTAAATGGAACATAAAATGACAGCTGAACAAGCTACCAGTTGTATGGATGGGAAGGACAATATGTCTTTTGCTGAATGATTCTGAAAATATGATACCTTTCAGTGTTGCTAAGTTTCTTGTCTCTTTTTGAAGGTTTTAGATGGTTTTACTCATAGCTACGTTTGAGAATAGGCAGCTGTCATAAATCATTGCAAAGCATTCTCAGACCTCTCTAATATAGAAATTTCACCTGGGTTTCAGGCTTACAGAAGCTGAATGTTGCTTTATTAACCAAGGTTTGTTTTGCACAGTAAGTTTCTACCTTTTTTTGCTGCTCAAAGCTATACTCATGAACAGACTAGACAGTAATTGGGAATGCTCTTGCATGATACCGTCTTTCTTTTGGAGTGAAAGGAACTCTACAGTTCTATCACATGCATGGTACTTCATGTGTTGTAGGCTTTAATATGCCTTAGAGATAACAGTGTCTTAAAGAAATAAATAAAAAGGTAATACATCTTTCTAAAAAATTCAGGAGTCAGGAGAAGACCTAGCATCAGTCTTTTCACCACCAGTTGGGAAAAAGGAATCTTTTGGGAACTGCGGAAGAAAATGACTGGAGAGACCATCACTCTGAAGCTTGATGGAGCAGGAAACAGCAGAATTGTTGAGCTTGGAGCAGTAAACCAGCAGGATTGTGGGCCATGTGAGAAGGGAATTTGATGAAGATATAATAATGAGAGACATGCAGTAAAATAGAAATAGGAAAATGATTGTTTAGCCTGACAAGAAAAATCCAGTCATCTTGAAGCTGGAAGTCCGCATATTTTTAATGTTGGAATCCAGTGCAGAGATGCGAAACAGGGAGAGTCAGGATGTGCATACTAAGAAGAAGATCAGAGATTATAAAAATCATATTTTCTTTCATTTAGACTTCGTTGTTCCAGACAAGTGAATTCTTGACATGCTTGGTGGACCAAAACACCTAGCAACCCCAACACCTACTGAGAGACCTGGAGACATCCAGATGGAATGATATATTCCACACACATTCACTGAAAACCTGCCTGTACCACAAAGAATAGTAGAGTTTCAATAATAGATTGGTTAAGGAGAAAGAATGACTAAGATGGTGAGCTCTGCATCCAAAGGAAAGAGATTTGCTTTGCAAATGTGCTTAGAGATCAAGGGCATTGGCAAGAAGAAATCTATAAGAATAAGACATTTAGAAAAGGTGAAAGAGGAGCTACACTTAAAATTTTGTTCCAAAAATCAGAGAAATCTGGACACAGATTTTTATGGGTTTTTTTCCCCAGATTTACCCTTGCTAGTCATTCACTGTTGCCAGCTGATGAAACATCAAGCAGTAAGCAATATCATTTCACACTATTCTAGTATCGATGTGGTGGTCATTTGCACCATCTGTCACACAAATGCTATTGGACAGAGAAAGCACTTCCTGAGAGCAATGTTGAAAAGGCACTGAGAATCAGATAAACAGTTCCTGTGGCAACAATCAAGGAAGCAAAAGATACTGCTACAGACAAAACAGAAGAAGGAAACAGAGGGATTAAACATGGTGCTTCTGCTGAGTCCTGAAAGACCCTCTACGGCAGCCCTATTCCTGCCATCCATACTGAGTTAAAAAGATGGAATCTAGACTCACGCTACAACAGACTGCTGTATTTTTAAGACAGAAATAATGCAGAGCACATGCATTATTACATGAGATCGTGATGCAGAGGGAAAGTATGCACTGCATGCTTATTATTATATGCTCTGGCTGCTGCCAGAGTGATGGATGAGCTATAACTGGTAGTAAACATGCCTCCTAGTGAGACCATTGACCACATTCACAGCTTTCAAGCCTTGGTGATTTCTTTTACACTGTGTATCCCTGCACTGTGAAGTTACTCAACCTAACTTCAAAAGTAGGCAGGCTAACCACGCTAATGTGGAGCTCAGCTTGAGGGAATTATCAAGTCTTCTCAGCAAGGTAAATTAGTGCACGTTCATGCAGCTGCAAGAGCTCTGAGTAGCTGCTCGTCGGCTGCTTCTGGTACCTGTACTAGATCATTTAAACTGTCTAAGGTACCAGTATGCTGCAATGTCATCTGAAGTATGGATATAGCCTATGTCTATAGAAGTAACGATATCTAAAGTTCAGTGCAATAACCATGAAATCTCTGAAGCTCTCTGACTGGAATAATTGTCCTCCCTTAGAAATGTCTTCTGTAATTGCACATCTATAGCAAGGCATTTATTCACTATAATCAGTGTTAGTGCATAGTTCCTCAAAGCCACTGCTTTATTTAAAAGGCAGAATAAAAGGTAGTTGCCTGTGATATCACCACATATTAAGCGTTTGTGTCTCTGGTTGTTTTAAGTGGCAATCAATGTAAAAGTAGATGTTTCCAGAGATTTTCCCCTGCTGTTCTGGCCTGTTCTAATTAAGCATGTTTGATTTTTAGATTTGGGAGATTATCTCTGGTATTAGGCCACTACTTGCAAGGGCTTGCAAATAAAGAGGCTAAGGGATTTTTTTGTCTTTCTTTTTGTGTCTTTTTTTAAGTGGTATGTTAACTCTAATATACTAGTATATAGCGATTTCTACCTAAATCCCATAAACACCACTACTGTACGCAGACAGTTCCCATAAGGCCCAAATAGCTTTCTGTTTTAGGCAGCCTGAAAGCAGAAGGAAGTATAGCAATGTATTTTGTCTGTACAGGTTAGGCTGTTCTTGCAATACGAGGAAACTCCAAAGAAATAAACATCACTAAATGTCATCACATGTTACTGTCACAGGGAATTCAATTTGAGAAGGCTGCTTATTTGCTAGTGTAATTAGATAGCATTTCCTACAGTAGAAAGATGCTTAGCCTTAAGGAGCTAGGGATGCAATTTCTCTGAATGACTGCCTTATGGTTAGAAATTACCTCAGGAGAAAAAAAGAACGCCTGTATTTCAGTGCTCAGTGGTGCAAGTAGAATATGGATTTCAGAATATGGATTTCCATCCTATGCCTATTTAATACACTTTCTGAGGAAAGCTTGTACTTTCAAAATCTTTTATGATCCTTGTAAGTATTTTGTCAATATGGTAGTTGGCAGGGAAACATGGATTACATTATCAATATTGGTGAAGATAGTGTCTATTACTAACTCCCAGCTAATATAACTTTATATGAGTTGATAATCACTTTATTTTGTGTGCAATTGGTAAGCATGCATGTGCTTGTGTGTGTGAAAATGTGCTTGTATGCATTATTTCAGTTGTCCCAAAGCCAATATTGGTGTATTCTACAAAGGATACTTAAAGAGCAAGCCATCTAGGCTAAATAGTCTGACTAGATAAAATGATGTACAACAGAAAGACCCCAGAATTTTTCATCAAAGAAAGGTCCTCAGTTTTGGAAAGTGTCATCTCTGGTGGCACAAAATATTTCAGGACATCTTCAAAGACCTGAATGCTCTAATAATTTGAATACTCAGCATTCACCACTATTTGTATCAGATAGCATAAAAGGATTCACTGCTTTATTTAAAAATCCGTAGTAGCCCAATTTCTAGCAAAAAGAAAAGTATTAGTGAGTGGAAACACCTTTGCTGAGAAGGCAATGTTTTTGCTGGATAGGTTTTTCCGTGGAGTTCCTTGAGGTTTAGTCTTAGGGGCAGTCTTTCTATTAATGACAGTAGTGCGAACAGCAGGATCACGCTAATGAAACTTGCAGATGACGCAAAGTTAGAGAGATGAAATCAGCACAGAAGAGGATTGGAATATTTTACAAGAAGATGAGGGCAGTGAGCTGCGAGCAGAAGGCGGATGGCAAAGCTGCAGGTCCACTAGAACAGCCCTTAGGAATATGAAAAACATCTAAGCTCTGTGCAATAAAGAGCTCATTAACCTTCTGCAGGAGTAGGGGAACAGCAAAAAATCCATGAACACACACGTGCACACACACACACCACTTGTCAACTTTTTAGTGGAGCTTGCTCACTTTCTGAAAAAGACTGTATAATATTGCTGCTTATCATGGCAGGACACCATTACTACATTCCCATGTTCAGTAAATGTTGTTTTTGATAACAAAACTAGCAGTTGCACACTGTCAAGGACAAATATAAAGCCTGTTGTATTAAAACTCTTAATAACTGCATTCAGGTGGATTTTAATGTCATGATATAACAGTAACTCCAAGATTTGGTCATGTTTTTTTCACAAAAGATATTTTTCAGTTCTAATTAAATTCCATTGTTAATTTCTAATTCAACATACCAGCATTTGCAAGCAAAAATGCAAATGCATATTACCATGTCAAATAGGTTTTGAGTGGGGAAAATTGCTCCTTTATCAACTCATGACAGTACTGCTTGAATTAAGTTTCTCCAAGAGATCAACAAAATTCAAAATACTTGTGTTACTGGGGTTTATAGTACAATAGCAAATGCTTTTCCTTAGATAGAGGTCATGATTCTAAGCTAGATCAGAGCCATCTTTTTTTGGGGTGGGGAGAGAGGAGAAATAAACATGTTAGCATGCTTGGATTTAGGCTGAAGGTGAAAACCCAAAAAAAGTAAGATGAAGAAAATATTGTCTGTTAAATTAAGTGGCATAAATTAAACCATTACCATAAAAAATATAATACAGAGTTTTGTGGATAGCTATTTGTGTCTTATTCAAGACAAAAGCTGTGAATGCTGCTTCAGTTCTCGAAATACTTGCTTCATTTCTCTCCCGTGACCTGTCTGTCACTTGGCATGAGCAATGAACACTTCCCACTAGCTCTGCATTTCTATTCAAAGGGCAATGAGTGGATAAAGAATACTGGGTCAGCAAATGAATGATTATCTTCCTAGCAACAGTTAGAGAAACCCAAGGAAATTCCAGTGATTAGGGTAACATTTGTGATTATGAAGTACTTTCTTCTTGCCCATCCTTTGCTGTATTCATTTCTTCACTGATACCACCGATAGAATTTTTAAAACATAATGTGGTATGACATATAAATGTCTTTAAGATTATTTTTTTAAGTAAAGCAGATAGAAACTAAAGATTCCAGAAATTTGAGAACTTATTGAACGTTCATTTGAAAATTGAAAACTGAGTAAAAAGTGTCAACCATCTCAACATGAAAGTTGCTGTCCAGCATTCTTTGAGAATGAGATAATGAATAAACAATCTATAGTAAGCACTACACAGTGCTGTGGCAGAAGTGAACATTAATTTACCACTTTTCTGAGATGCTTTCCGTTCTTAAATATTTACACTGTTCTATGTGACTTGTGAAAATAGATTGTTTCAAGTTTAAGCTGGTTTAAGTTGAAAATGTTCATTATTGGTAGCTGAAACCTGACATTTACAGCTTATAGGAAACCATGAAACCACCATTACTTTAGCTGCAGATAGTATTATTTATACTGAGTACTTTGCAACTTTTTAGATCTACACCAAATATTTCAAAAGCTGTTTAGCTGAACTGGTGGTTCAGATTTGTATCTGAACAGAATATGTTTCAATAACTAATTCTAAAACATCACCAAAAATTTTGCTTTAGGATAGTGAGTAAAACTTAATTTTTTAACATTATTTTAATGTAGACTAGTTACTGTCACCACATATACTACTTGTATAGATACATTCAATACATAAGTGCATATATACACAAAATAGCTGTCTTCACTTGCCCCCCACACACACACACTTTTTCCCCCCTGCCATTGTGTGTTTTATTCCTATCCGGTGTTGCTTTGGTGCTTAATAAAATGGTCTGAACCAGTTTTAATTTTCATTGCATTGTTTTCTAAAGCATGAGTCGAATATTGTATAATTAATTTAATATTTTAACTGTGCAATATGCACATTTCTCAGCTTATGAGAGACATTTGCTTAATATACTAACACTGACAGTGGTGAAAGGACTTTAAATAAACAACGTGCCTGAGCAGAGTGAAAGGCTCTGCTCACCTACGCAGATATCTTCAAAACAATATATCCACTCAGTGGAGAGAGATTAAGATAATTGCTTCAAACAACGTGAGCTTTTATAAAGCGCTTTTCTTCCCACTGCGACGTGAAGCTTTGAAGAGGGTTTCCACAGAGATACAAAGCCTTTACTTATGAAAGGAGTTGATCAGACTTCAAACATTTTTCATATTAATGGGGAGAAAAAAATTGCAGAAATTATAAGGTTGCTCCGAAGGCAAAATTCCAGACTGGAATATGTACATCAGACAAAAATCAGGAGGAAAAAAAAATGTTTACCTTATCAGACTGTATAAATGCCTTGTTAGGAGTATACCTTTAGTAGAAATACAGCATCGGTTAGCAGAGCTTACTGTAGACTTTACAGTATTACAGATTTTCCTCCAGGTGACATATAAGATAATTTCGAAGCTCTGTAGGTAAAGAAACCTCAAGTATTATTTGAGTCTTGAGTAGGCTACGTGCTGCCTACTGAACCTGGTTTTACTTAGTAACTAAGGCTAGTTCCTCCAGTTCTGGAAAATGTTATACAATTTTCCACATAAAACTATGCTGTTGAGTTTAAACTGTCTCCAGCCTGCTTAGAAGTAATAGGTAAAGGAGACAAAGGCCAAAACTCTCCTTGAGTTTTGCCTTGTACTCCTCACTACTAGAAGTGTGAGGACTGGCTCCTGCCACTGTCTGTTTTCTCCTGACCTGCTGTCCCTCAGACCTGGTGAAAGCCTGAGCTGAAGGACTAGGACCCATCACCGCTGAAGGCCAACTAAGAAATGTGTTTCGTACCATTTAAAAAATAATAATAATTTAAGCATCTGGCCACTGTTCACTGTTACTGCCAGGGAGCAGTAAAGGGCCAACTGCTCCCTGAGGGATGGGAAGCCAAAACCTGTTGGTGAACCAGTACGGGCTATGCCCTCATTCAGCCTTTGGGTAAACTTCCTGCAGAAACCTGTTGAAAGCCTACATCTGCCTGTCCCAGACTGGCTTCTCTTCTGTTTCTGAAGAAGCTCCAGGTAGTTTTGGTAGGCACCTTCTTCTGTGTCCTACAGAGCTCGCTCTCTGGTCAACACGGGTGATTCTCAAGCTCTGTAAACCTTCTGTATCTGGTACAAAATGTTTAAGGCATTAAAAAACTGTTTCCGTATTTCACTTATACCTTTTCTCCTGTGACTGTTCTGAGTATTTCCTCATGAGGAACAATGAGGGTTGAAGAAATTCTAGTCGAGTTTCAAGACAATTACAGGTGGGTTTCAAGACAACTTGAAAACATTTTAGTTGGAAGTAAACAGTCAAAGGTTACAGGTTACTTTGTGGGGGGAAAAAAATGTAAAAAAACCCCACAACGAAACAACTTTATCTGGGAGTCAGTTCTGACCTACAATAGTTTTTTGTTGAGCTTTTATATTTTGGGGTTTTTTTTAGAGGAGAGTACTTTATATTTTTGTATAATGAGAAAAATTGACTCAGAGTGAAAGAAATTTGAGCTTTGAAGTGGGAAATGTTCTGTCCCAGTTCACGCTGAAACTCCAAAAGAGCTTTTGGTGCCAAACTTCTGAACCTGTCAGGCTTAGAAGCATGGGCATAATGCTGTTTTTCCCAATTAGGTCTACAAGCACATAGCATTTCTAAAGTGCTGTATGTATGTCAGAGACATAATAACGTGATATAACCATTACCACCACTTTTAAAACAAGGATAGTTAGAGTCATGGAAAATTAATTTTAGAGCAGGACAGAACAGAGACAGCTTGCTTCCCATTGATGTCTTCCATCTGTAATGTCAGAGGTGCTTGATTTTTTAATGGCATATTCCACTCTGTCTTACTTCCTGAAGACAAAAGTATGAAATTTGCTGGTACCCCACCCCATGACATCATCTTTCCTGAGCACCCTGCAAGCTTTTGCTGCTATGCTATCACATAACATCACACAACATCACACCTTTGTGTGGTCGTGTGATCCCAGTACTCAAGCAGTAGTGGGAGCATTGATACTGCATGGGATGCATGGGAGCTTGGGAAAGCTGGGAAAGTTGGAGCTTGCACATTCTCCCATACAACTGGAACCGGAACTCCATCAGGTGAGGTGATCATGTCTGCATTATGCTTATGTAAAGGACATATTTGTGATCATAAAACAAGATAGAGCAGTGTTGACAAAAAACCAAAACTGCTGTGACACCCCAATGTCTACCTTTGCTTCAAAGACAATAATATATTTGGTCTACCAACTACAGCAAAGTTCACAACCTCTCTCCACCTACCCACAGGATGTTACACTGGTAGGTGAATTGTTTTGTAGAAACATGCTATGGATAAACAAGGCGATCCATACCAGGCACTTCAGTAGAAGGGACATTTGGAGCAGACAATATGGGTGTAATACATATGGTAAAAATATGTCTTACAGACATAGTCGGAGAGAAAGAAATGGAATGATGGTAAAATGAAATATGAATAGCACTTGTCCAAAATGCTATTTACTTTAGGCAGGAAGTTCCAATATTTCAAAAACTTTGTTCCAAATTATCCAAAAATTTTTAATAGATTTTTAGCAGATTTTTGCTGTTTTAAATATGCATTATGTCCAAACAAAAAAAGCATAAAACTGAAAATGTTGATACCATTTTTAATTATTAACGTCAAAAAAATGCTTGACAAAGTAAAAAAAGGTACATCTTGACTTTCACTGTTGTTGTTATTTCTAAAAAGCGTCTTTTGTTTTTCACAAAGCTGCTTTTATAATTTGCACCTGTTTTGCTGAAAAAAATTCAGTATGCCCTACTGATGGATTCTGAGTTGCAAGGAACAGTATTATAGAATATAAAAAATACTAAAAAAGAAGCAAAGGGAAAAGTTGGAACTTGATACAGGATAAGCATTAGATGTGAGAAAGAGAAAATTACGTGGGAACTAGATTTACAGGTACAGTCAGAAAGAGCTTGTTCAGTTTGAAACTCAAGAGCCTGATGTATTTAGCTGGCCATTGTTGCTGAAAACTGGAATTGTATAGCTCAAATACTCCTTTCAGATACAAATGCAAGACTTTGATAACTCTGTGAAATATGTTTTTGTTTCTGTACTTATTTACATATATAGACTCATGAACATCTTTTTGTGATATATACATATTAAACCTAATTCAATCACTATAAGAGCTGTGAATAAAGTTTGTGATGGATAAAGCTGACAACTCAGATAACCCACAAAATTGTGGCTACTCTGTGTGTGTGTATATATATATATATATATATTTAAATATCTGTGATAGAATAGTGGACTCAGGAAAGCCAAAGTCATTGTTTTGTTCTAGAGAAAGAATATGTAGGTTCAAGTGTTGTGACATACTACAAATTCAAAAAAAATTATATTCACAGTACACTGAATACCTAAATAAATTTTCACTTTGTTGTAAATTTGAAAGTTCATCTTTACATTAAAAACCCAAATAAATTACATGAATTGTCTTGATTGAAAATTTTGCCACAGTGTAGATGGTTGTTTGAAACCATGTCAGCTAGTTATGCAGGGCCACATGCCAAGTGATGATGACTGCATTCTGGCTACATCCTCTCCTGTTGGCCTTTGCCAGAACTAGTGTGCGGCTGAGCATCTGTCTAGACTGACTCTACAGTGGCTAAGAGTCTTTCTAAGCCAACTGCCTTTTTAGCTAGTAGGTTTCACGTTTCCTTCTCCTTTTGTATTTTGGAGCAAACCAAGATGCCAGACATTTGGACATTGGAACTCAATTGTTTTAGCTTTTCTTCACATAATGTAAGAAAAAACTATATGTTATTGTGCTGGTTTAAAAGTAAACCGGCAGGAGAAATAAACCCAACTCAAAAGAGTTTAGAAGTCAGAACTATAATTTAATAAAAAATATTACAATAGATACAATGATACACAGGAAAACTGGTTTTAGCCCACAAAACCCAGTTGTAAAACTCA
>JAVJGI010000040.1:66492780-66550877 GCA_035590275.1 Ibycter americanus | reverse complement strand
GTGCATCGGTAACAGTTCACGATGAATGGCAGAGAGGGTATAGAATACACAGTTCCAGTTACACCCACACAGTAACAAACTGGTCCCAGCCACTAGACCTAGGACAGTTATCATCCTGTTGCTTGTCCCTCTTTCCTTTCTCAGCCTTACTGAAAGGCTGTCATCAGTTTGTGTAGCAAACTGCACAAGCAGGCTCAGAAGGGTGAAAGTGTGAAATGCCCAAACCTCTGTTGCCAGTAGTTTTAAGCAGAAAACCAAAGTTATGGGAAGCTGGCTGAAAAACTGAGAGATGAAAAGACTTCGGTTGAAGACTTCGGCTGTGTTTCAAGGCATGAGCTATTGAGCCATTTCTTCTGAAAAAGAAGCTCTGTGATGTTAGGAAGATTTTATCATGACTATTATTTTCAAAAGAGTTTAATATATATTATTGAATGATAAAGAGGTTTATGATTCTTTATAAACACAGCTCAACTGCCGTAAGCACTGGAAGTAGTCTAGGTCTGGAAATCAATACAGACCTCCGGTTCATTAAAGTAGAAGGGCAGGCTGGAGAGGGACTTGATATTATCAAATAGTCAAACTGTTCCACATGTTCTGGTTGTGTTTGTGAACACTGTGCACTGGAAATTGACATCATTAAAGTATCTAAGGAAATCTGTGCACTATGGCTTCATACTGAACAAAAATGTTAAATGGGGTTTTATTGACTTGTTTCTGCAATATGTCAATAGTTTCACTTTTTCTATGTACAACAAAAGGAAATGCATAGGAACAGCAATATGACTGTTGCTTTAAAAATAGAGAGTAGTATACTATACTAACCAGAATAACATATGACAGTGTCTTTGTGTGATTCAATTAACTTGTGCTCTTGGCTTCAATAGATTATTTGCTCCACCTGCATTTCAATACCAAAAAATGTTGAGCTATTGATTTTGTTTATTCTTTCATCCCTTGCATTAAGTTGCCTTACATACAGTGAAAACTGCTGACAGTTCCAAAAGAAAAATCACCAATTGGCAGACATACAGGATTTCACAGATAGCTGGTTGGGTTGCTTCTATAATGGAATATTTACAGAGTTGTGCCAATAAATTAATGACAAATGGAGCTCAAAACCCCTACAGGATATGCTTCTTTGCTTCACTGTAGATATTAGAATATTTTATTAATATTTTACTTCTTTGATGCCCTGACTTACTGGTTACAACATTTTCGTCAAATTGTTTTGTTTATATCCTAAACCTTTAAAACCACAAACCAGAAATGTCAAACATTCTTGTTTTACATCAGTATCATTGCATTCTGAGCATCGTTTCATTAAAAACAGTTGAGGATATGAATATTCTTTGGATTAAGGATGCATAGAATGCTAGGATTTGTTTCTTTTGAACGTTTTTGCAGATAGTTCTAGATACTGACCCAGAAACTCTCAGCATGTCCATTCAGTAGCTAAACATTTCTACGATCCTTAACCACAGGTAGTCTGATATTTAGCACAGAAAAAAATAATTTTTCATGAATCAGAAAGAAAAACTGCTTCTGACCACCAAGTTATTCAAAATTAGAGTTAATAATAACATTCATATCCCTTAATTTAAGAGACATAATATTAAAATATATACATTGACAAATTAATCTTCATATTCATGTCTACAAGAAAGCAAATTAACAAAAAAGGCTAAACCGTAAGCACACAGGTGAATTACTGGAAAATTGGAACACTTGATTTGATTCCTGTGTGTCTTCTAACATCTCAATATTTAAATTGACAACAAAAGCCCACATGTTGCCAAATTAGCAGAACTGACTTAATGTCTATTTTTCCTTCTCACGTAATGAAGATATTTGCAACTACTTTTTCAGTTATTGTCTGCAATTACTGCATAATCCGAATTAAGTGTTTAATGTCATTGCTTAAATAGAGTATTTGATAAAATACTTAAATTTTCAGGAAACTTCTCGAATATACTTGGAGGGATACATTGGTAATCCCTTTTCTCTATATATTCATTATATTCAGTATAGACAGCCAGTTTAAACTTCTGGACACAAGGAAAGCCCAGAATAACAGCCAACATAGTTCTCAGAAGAGCTGTGATGGTATTCAGTGGTAATTTCTTCAGGCTATGTTAAGATAAATTCCTTATTAAGTATGAAAAACCTACTATCAAAATTATTGATACTGGTGTACCGACAGCTGGCTGTTACCTTTTATCTACAAATGAACCAGAAAAAGAGAGTGTGGTCTTTGCCATGGGCTATTTGGCAAGCTTTAACTTTCTCCAAAATTTCCTCAGTTAAAGTGCATCCTACTTGGCTAATCTATAGCATACCTTTTCTACTGACCGATCTCCTTGAGGGTTCACAGAAAACTTCAAGTAACTGAGCAGTGTGTGCAGCTCTGTTGATCAATATCTATTAATTCTCCCCCCTGGCATTTAGTTAAAAGCAACCTGTAGATGACTGACTGGCACAGAAGTCCACAGGGCTCGCTGTCCTTGCGGTACCTCAGACGCAGTCTTCCTCAGGGTACAGAAAAAATCCTTGCCAGTGTTTGCTGATCCCTGGAAGCAGTTTCTAAGTTCCCTAAGGAGGGCTGAATCAGCCTGCTCACTGCTAAACTGCAACAGAGGTACCCTGGAGTGATTTGTAGCGCCTCTCAAAATGGTCAGGTCCCCTCACCCGTGCATTTACACTTGCTTCTTTTTGAAAAATAAAGGCAACGGATGAGGTGCCAGCATATTTTTTATAAAATAATGATGAAAGATTTGACAGGGAATTGAGAGATCGGTTTCTCTGCAGTCTGAGGGGTCTCACACATCCCTCCCGAGTGAGTACCCAAATTGTTAATTAAGATAACAGGTAGTCTCAAGTACAGGAGAGAAGAGAAGGCCTCTCCTGCTGAAGCTGTGCAACTGTCCTTCGGATTGAATCTCAAAATAGTCCTACAAAAGAGAAAATATTTAAGAAGTTCTAGATGCAGAGACCAGGTGTCTCCTGGTTACGGTTTCACAGCTTCAGGCAAAAGGATAACAATACAGTCCTCCAGCCCTCTGGGGTGGGGAACAGGGATTTGAAGTCATTCGGATCAACAAGGATCTGGCTCCAGGCTCCATTTCTCATACAAGTGCTGTGGTCATGAGGTTTTTCTGCACAAGGCAGGTGGTTGCACCACAGTTAGCCTCCTTCTATAAACTTGCATTGAAAAGAAACAGTAGGCTCAGGTTAGTTCTCCAAAAGTAGTGCTTTACTCATGTTCTCCGAAAAAGGATCACTAGCTTTCCATAATAAATAGCTTAGAGGTCCTTCTGGATCTGCCTAATTAAACATTTCTGACAAATAAAGCACAGATTTTACACATAAATGCACCCTATTGATTCACAGGGTTCACAGGGAAAAGGCCAGAATGGAGAGTTGGGAGTTGGGAAGTTCTTGAGGCTTTCAGCTGGCATTTTATATTAGACATTTCAGGAGTAAGAACAAGAATCCTTGATAAAGAATATTATATAGTTTTGCAAGTGCCAGCAGCCTTTTCTGAGAGCATACCCTCATTGACTTAGATTTATTTAATCAAAGATAAGGTGCTGCCTTAAATAAGATGACCAACTTGTAAAGTGCTTGTGGACATAACTAGGACTATTTGCCTATACAAAAGGACATTTCACACTGAGTCATCACACCCTTTGTAGATCACTGATACTTAATACCTCAATATCATACTCATTTTAAGCTATTATCAACATAACTAACTAAGCAGTTGATTAATTTAACTTGTGGGTTCCATCTAACACCGGAACATGTTACGATCCTCATAATTTGAGCTCTTTTAATGTAACAAGATGTAAAAACATTTCTTTTTTTTGTGCTAAACTCAAAATCTTCTCATGGACACAAAGGAACACACATTATAGTTGCAGCCAAAACCATATTGTTAGCCTGTTTTGTGATTTAACAGCCAAATCAAAATACATCAAAGGGTCGTTGTAGTCATAGTTCACATTATCTAATTAACACAGAAAAGACTAATTAAAAATAGTTAAAACTGTGTTTATTAGGTGTAGGTGGTAAGGTGTTGTCAGTGGGGGAGCTGCAGAGGTGGCCTCTGTGAGGAGGCTGCTCTGTGCCAGTCACAGCCAAGTGGTTCCAGGTGGTTCCAAAGGAACCACTGCACGGCAAAGGGCAGCCTCTCATCCGTTGGTGGGACATCTCTGGGAAAACATATTTGAGAAAGGGCAGAAATACCAGAGGGTGAAGAGAGAGGACTTGGAGGCGGGGGAGAGGGGAGGGGGACAAACAAACAAAAAGTCCCCACACCATCACCACCACCACCACCACCACTGCAAAATCGCTCTACAGACACCGAGGCCAGAGAACAAGAAAGGGCAGGAGGGGCTCCAGGTGCCAGAGCAGAGATTCCCCTGCAGCCCCTGGAGAAGACCATGGTGAAGCAGATTGTCCTCCTGGAGCCAATGGGGGGCCCCATGCTGGGGCAGGTGGATATTGTCTGAAAGAAACTGCAGCCCATGAGGAATCCATGCTGGAACTGGTTTACCCTGAAGGACTGCAGCCCATGGAAAAGACCCACCCTGGAGCAGGGGGAAAGTCTGAGGAGGAAGGAGCAGCAGGGAGGAGCTGTTATGGACTGACTGCAACCCTCATTCCCTCTCCCGGGGCACTGCTCTGGAGAGGAGGAGGTAAAGGAGCTGAAAGTGCAGGAATGAAGTTGAACCTGGGAAGAAGGAAGGAGAGGTGAAGGTGGTTTAGGGTTTATTTTAATTTTTATCTTTGATATTTTTTAAGCACAGAACTATGTGGAAATGCCATTTTCAAACCCTTTCAATGATCACCATCGCTATAGGAAGCTGTTTTATAAGCAGAGAAGCAGCCATAGTGTTTTGCTGTTCTTCATTACAAAATTCAGTACGTTGACACCTTTTTATCCTCATATCAGAGGCTAATGTGCTTTTCGTTCCACATTTGTCAGATCAATTATTAGATTAGGAGTGGGATGCTGTGGCTCTGCAGATATTGTGGTGAACTTTGTCTCACAGACCAATCTGCATTCAGTTCATTTCTTGTCCTGAGATTACAAGTTAGAAGACATGATGTTGATTGACAGGTGGTAGACAACATAGCTCACTAGAAATCATGTTCAGCATCAGCAGTCAGGGTCAAACTTTGCTAGAACCTAACATTATATAAGTTACGTATTTTCACTGTAGGCAGGTTGTTGGCAGCCCCTTTTGACTGTTGGTAATTTACATGCATACATCTCAAACACACAAACAGGATCAGTTTTCAAGGTCATTGTTAAATCCTTTGGTAAACTTCCCACTCACATGTCTTTTCCGTTCCTAACCTCCAGCTTCAGTGACAGTTTGGAATGAGTGCAAATAATGAACAGAAAACGGTCACAAGTGACGTGAATTCTGGCTTTGAAAAGCTGAATTTGCAGTGTCTTATGATTACCCTTGTTCAGATGTCTTATTAATATACCATATATGGATCTCTAAAGAAACACGCTTTGTTTAATGTAGCTGTTGTAATGTGATTAAAATGTCATGCTCATTGCTACTTATAATTGGGAGCATAGACTACAGGGCATTTTTATCTCCAGTTTGAAGAAAAGAGCTTCAAATAAGCAACAGCTATGAAACCATGAGCTAAAAAAGAAAAAAACAATGCAGCATTACAGCTGGGAGATGACTGTCAGAAAAGGATCCCAGTCCAAGTGTGGGGGAATGGGCTTTCCATGGAAAACTCCGTTTTCTGACTGCAGTAACCTAGGCCATATGGGGCTGATAAAACTGCAGAACTGGCTCCATTTATACATTTTTTAACGCTTTCTCACAAAAAAGATTAATGCTGCTCATCTTTTCAACCTATCTTGCTTTTAAATACTCAATAAACTTTAAATTTCCTTGGCTTACAAGATATGATTCTGAGGGGATGTGTGCAGCCTATTAAACTCACGTAAGGAGGGATTTCAGGCTTGAATACATTTAGTAACAAATTCTTCTCTTAGATGCATTTGGATAACTGTTGTTTATTTTAATGCATGGATCAGCAGGTCACATTTGGCCCATGGTCAAGGTTAATTTTAACTGTAACTTTTATTCTTGTACTGTCCTTTGTAAGGGCAGGGCATAAAAAGCTGTTTTTATTCCAAAATAAATATATCCTTTTGATATTGGCCTGTTCTTACTCAGCCCACTCAATTACAAACCTGGAAAATTTCAGAGTACAATTTATTGCTTTCTTCTCACTAAGGTTAGAATCTTTCAGCTTCTGTACAACTGAGAAACAACGAATTTAAAGAATTTGGTACTTCTCTGATATCTGTGATATGTGTTAATTTCTGTAATTTTCCTATTTTGATTATACTTAGAAAATAAAAAACACATTAGTCTTTTTTAAGATGTACTGTAAATGAGAGATAATATTTAAAACTGCTAAATGTTCTTGAAATAACCAAAGTTGAGGAAAATAAATACATCAGATGTGCTTAATAAGTTATTATTTCTTCAGAGTTAGTCCTTTTCAGATTTAATTTTATTTAAAAAAAAAAAAAAAAGATTTGTTACTTAAAAAACTTTTATATCTCGGCAGACCATTTTAAGTATTCACTGAATACTCATAAATTCATACATTCTAGTGTTTTACCATGCCTATTTCACTTTCAAAGACTATGTATAAAGTTGCCTATCTGTATGTTATAAACTCACTTTCTGTTGTATTTACTTGGTAAATAAAGAATAGTATACCAACATTTTTGAACCACTCATAGACACTAGTTATATAATTTCTCTGCTTTTTTTGTTCAACCTTTTTTTCTTACTTGTGTAGTGACATTTTAAACCAGAAATTCCATGATTTCATAATCATAAAGGTGCTGGGAAGATTAATTGTCCCACTGCAGATTTATCTCAAATATTATTTGTTATTATGTGGGTTTCTTGTTTAAATTATGCATTTAAAGGCTGAGAGTCATCTAAAGATAGACAGCTAGTCTTCTGTCTCACCCCAATATTACAATAAACAGCAAGATTTGTCTTTGAACGTGTTTCTTTTATGACTGATTAGTCAGGAATGCAAGTAAGTTTAGATGCATAATGTTATGGGGGATATAACAAAGATTCTTTCAGTGCACTTCTTCGTATCATGTCTTGGATCATTCCTAAACTCTGTTTCTTCCCAGAGCTGAAGAACAAGTACTTTTTTTGAAAGCAGTCTGGTCACCTTATTGTGACCACCTTATTGCACATACCATAGAAACAGTAAATTTCTCCTCAAATATGCACAGTGCAATTAAAAAAAAATGTATTAAAATTGTTGAACTAGTCAAAAGCAAATAATGAAAATAAAATCAAATCTAAAAAAATATGAAAATGTGCTCAGCCTGCAGTTTGCACAGCTAAACTAACATTTACACTCAGATGGCATAAAAGACAGCAGTTGTACAATAACAGAAAATATTAGAAAGATAGGATTGATTTTTATAAGCCATATTAAAATCTTAATTCAATAAGAGCAATTTTAAATATCCCATGCCATGCTTATCCTTTAGCTTCAATCTGCATTTGCAGAACATAGCCCCGCCACCTCCAAACCCAAACAGGTAATTTTTCATTTGCTGTCATTACTCTGTGTGTGTAGGAGTTATTCATCTAATAAATTCAATTGATAAATAAAACATTGACGTTTAAGGAAGTATCATAAAAAGACTTGTGTGTTTTGAATTTTGAAAATAAAAACCTCCTTCTGCTTTTGTTAAAATCTGTACCTCTTAGAAAATGGAGGGTGGAGTAGATTATGGAAAAAGTGCTTTTCTCAGGCTCTTGGGGAAGTAAGTGTTTGTTTGCTTTTGTATTCAATCCCTGCTAATTAATTTCAGCCATCAGTCTGGTTGCTGTCTTAGAATTTGTGATCACTTCAAGTAAACATAATTATCATGCCCTGAAATCTGACATTTCCTCATGATACTGTATCTGTACCATACACTTTTTAAAGCTTTTTGATCTAAAGAAAGTCTTATCATTCTTGGTCATAAAATATCTATCCAGAATTTTTGGCTATTCTCAATATTTCACAATAACTTAGTGTAAAAATATAAAAATAAAGTTAACATTGAAAGAGAAGTAAAAGAACAGATTTGTAACTAGTAAAGGCCGGAAGCCTCTTTTGGTATTAATTCTCTCAAAGACAGTAAGATACATTGGAGAGCATACATTAAGGGAGCTAAAGGTATGACTACACCGGATAAGTCACAGTGTACTATAGATACTGTCTGTTTTAAATTGTAAAATATTTTTATTCTTTTAAAAAGTTATTCTCCAAGGAAGGTAGATGGGAAGGGGCATAAGATAAGGAAGGTAAAAGTGTCTTTATTTGTGGTATGGATTAAGAGGAGTTAATGATAAATGTCCTCAGCTGACTTTGTTAATTTCAATGGTTATTTAATTTTATTTTTTTTTCAACAAGGATTGCATGAGATTTCATCCCATGTACTCATAAGATACATTATCAAGTGCGATAGGGGACCATTTCCTATTCACTTGGGTGTTAATGTTCCGAAGAACATAGCTGCTGTTTTGGGTGGTTTTTTCCTAAATATAAGTGCAAAGGGATGACTAAAGTTCACTCTTCCTTCATCTAGAGAAAGTTTATTGTCTGGGTGAGAGAAAAGCAAAATGAACAATTTAAAAGGAATTCAGTTTGTCAAAGAAAATAGGAACTATCTGCTGTCTTGGTGAAATTAGAGAGTGCGCACTTAAGTTGTTCATTAAAAAAGAAAAAAAAATAGAGGGGAAGTAGGTCTTGCTTTCATTCAGCTATTAAGTAGACATCCCAAGCAAGCAATGAATATTGTTTGGTCAAATGTGACAAGTCTTCAGAGAAATCCTGTCCACAGTTCCTCTGCAAAGATAACTACATTTGCACTTATACAAGTTTCATTCAAGATTTTTTCAAGCAGTTTCCAGTCAGTGTCAGTGAAGTAAAACTTTCAGCAATGTTGTGAGATATTGAAAGTTTTGTATCTCTTTTTTATGACTTGAAGTATAAAAGTTCAAAGCTGTAATCCATAAAAGGCCTTCTGTGTCTGGTGTTACAGTTAAATGCCATTTTAGGAAGCCCGAATCCAAAATGTAGGTCCTCAACTCTTCCTTCACGTACAGTCTAATCCAGATGATGCTTAAACTCTATTACACTCTCAAGTTAATTTCTTGGGGAGAAGGAAGATATTACAGCTAAATTAATGAGTGCTAAGATGGTTTAATGCGTAACTGGAATAAAAATACTAAGCAATTGGAGCAGGGATTGGAAACCAGCTTTCCTTCCTCTCAGGTGAGTACATACATAGTGAAACAGGGTCAATCACTTTTTCTTAAATTTTTCAGTCCAATAAACCTTTGCATAGTGTACATCTTCCAGAAAAGAAATAGACAGTGATGTCCTACTGCCATGTGGTCAAATAGTTCTCCAAGGGTATTGGAGAGAACAGAACTAGATTCCAACATCCTGAGTGGACTATTCTGAGTTATGAACAGACATCTCTTCCTAAAACATTTTGAAGATGGAGTACAGGACAAGAGATTCAGAAAAGAAAAGGAAAAATGGAAAGGAACAAGGAAAATCAGAAGTGGAAAGGGGATGGGGTAGGGGATGGGAAAGGGAATGAAGACTGGGCAGAGGCATCCATATACCATATGCTAATAAATTAAGAGATGTATTACATTTAAATGGCTATACTGCTTCAAATTCTTCAAACAGACTGATTGTCTCTGTAAAGTATGTCTTTGCACAGTACTGAGAAACCTGTAAATGTATTATTAAAAATAAGAAGACACCAGTTTGTGTCCATACCAATATTTGTTTGGATGCATTTTTTGTATTTCTATAATACTGGTAAAGAGAAGTACTTGAGTCCCAATAAAATATATCACAACTTTCTCCATTAGATGAAAGCAAAAACAAATCAAGAAATATATTCTGAAAAGATCTGACATGAAAGCAACATCATACTGCAGCTGTGGTATAGCTTTTCTTCTAACCAGCACAAATAAGTAAAAATGACCATTATTTCTTCAACAAAATTCTGGAAAGAAAATTCCTTGTTTCACAAATAAAAAGAAAATTCTAGTTTTGCATTGGCTGTCCTCTGGCCATCTTCCAAGAATTTACACTTTTTCACATAAAACTGATGACTCAGTCTGGCTTCAGTGCTTCTGATTCTGTTAATAAAATCCAGGCTAGAATTTACAAAGGAATCACAACTCATGAATTAAGAATAATGGTGTGCATCTTAGCTCCTTCTGCTTCCACCGAACAAATTAACACTCTTTCTCAGAATAGCTTTGAAAGAATCAAGAGAAGTGTTCATGGGTTTTAACAGAATAAATGAACACAAGAAGTATCTTTCCTTCTACATATAGTTAACCTGTCATTAATAGTTAAACATATTTAATAAAACTTGTCCATTTGCTTTTGCAAAGTCAGCTTCTCTTCTAAAGTTAGTAAGAAATTGAATACTTTTGCTATGGAATTTGCATTTTTCCTTTCCTTATTCTAGTCCAGGTTGTATTTCTCCATTTTTATGGTTTGATTTCTGATTTTCCACTATACTGTAAACTTATTTTTTAGGTTGATTTTTTTTCCAGTGAAAATAAAGATACAGATACTGTGCTTTACAGTTATTTGCACTATAAAGGAGTGACTCCCGCAGTAGTTTATAGTCCTTGGATGAAAAATATCTTGTGCTCCTTGTTTTGCATGTTTGCCATCATCTTGCACACCAGGTTTTTAAGAAAAGAAGATAATGATATTTTTAAGAACGCAAGATTTGTGCTGGTCATTACTGGTATAAATTACATACTTCAAGTATTATTAATTGTGGAAAGAATAAAGCAAATCCATTATTGACATAGAATAATTTAGGTTGGAAAAAACCTTTAAGATCAAGTCCAACCATTAACACAGGACTTCCAAGTCCACCAATAACCATCTCCCTGAGCACCGCATCTATGCATATTTTAAATATCTCCAGGGATGGTGATTCAACCACCTCCCTGGGCAGCCTGTTCTAATGTTTCACCACCCTTCCAGTGAAGAAATTTTTCCTAATATCCAATCTAAACCTCCCCTGGTGCAACTTGAGGCCCTTTCCTCTTGTACTATCACTTGTTGTCTGGAAGAAGAGACCTACCCCAACCTGCCTACAACTTCCTTTCAGGCAGCTGTAGAGAGCAATAAGGTCCCCCATGAGCCTCCTTTTCTCCGGGCTAAACAGCCCCAGTTCCCTCAGCTGCTCTGCATAAGACCTGTGCTTCAGACCCTTCACCAGCTTCGTTGCCCTTCTCTGGATGTGTTCATTTGAAGACTAACCTTCATATATGGACTTGCACTAGCTCTCCGCTTTTGTTCCTTACTTAAAATTTACATGTTCTTTTCTCCTTTGTCTTTGTCGTGTTTGTGTCCTTACTCTTCTCTCTCTTGCTTTGGCTCTCTCTCCACTTCTGCTTTTTTCACAAGTACTATCCTTTCCAGTTCCTTCTGCCGATTTTTTATCACTCCTGTTTGCCTATGGAATAACAGTCATTATGATGAGACACACACAGCTGAAGAGCGTATAGCATAAGCAAATGCTGCTTGTTGTTAGCATTGTTTGCTGCATCAAGCTAACACTAAATTCTTTGAATAAAGAAAATTATTTCTTAAAAATGAAAGTACTGGATGAGAAACCGACCTATTCTGGACTATCCAAACTTTATAAAATTTGTCCAATTCCTTTCTCTATCCTCATCCTTCTCTCTCACTAGTGATGAAACCTATTATGTGCCCAATACCTCTAAGCTCTTCTAAGCATCTAATAATGAAAACATGATTAGTAAAAATATCTAGCTCCTGCAAGTACCTGTACTGTGGGAACTGGTGGGACTTAATTTCTTTAATTTCCTACAGCATTATGTAGAACAATAATAAAGTTATCTCTTATGTTGTAAACAAATACTTTCTAGTATAATTTTGCTATGTTGCATAATTCAGATATATTTCTTAGAAGTTTTTGTTTAATAGTTTTCCATAATTTTTTTTTAGTTTCCAAAATCTGAGATCCAAGTACTAAGAACTGTATAATAAAAGCTCAGAACTATTTTTTATTTTTTTTTTAATCTGGATCTACAAGGGCTACCTGAAGCAGACAGTAGATGCTCAGAATTTATTTGAGATCATGAAAAATCATGGATGATAAATTTGCCTGATTACTGAATAGGAATCATAATAGTTGTATTCTCCTGGAAATGTTCTAGACAGTGATGTATTTTTAAAGAAATACAGTAACTGTCGTCTTCAGAAGTAATGAGTCTTAAGGAATTCTTAAGGAATTCTTTAAGGAATTCTTAAGCATTCTTAAGGAATTCTTGTTGGTTTTTTGAACAGTGCTCAAATTGAATTGTCTTTGCATTCTGAAAGTCTGTGACAGCATGCTTTTAAAAAATTCCTGTGTGCTGCTGGCCTTAGATCTCTATAATTGATAGATATGAGTGGTTCACTGACAAGTATCCATGTTTTAAAAAAATATATACTGATTGTACTAGTCTGACTGATTTTCTTCAGCACTTACTAAGCTCCTGTATTCCAAGTATCTGATTACCTACTGACAGCAAAGAAAATAGCTTACAAGACCTTTTTCTTATAGTATATTTTCCATTTCCAGTATAGTTTTCATGTGCATGCTTTTCACAAAATGTATCCATATATATCTGCTCTATATACATAGAGATTAGAACAGAATAGAGGAAAATGGTGTAAAACTGTACATAGTAGGTATTTCCCTATGTGTATTCAATCATATAAATTGAATTTTGATCTTCCAATTACTTCTGCAGCTTTGAACAACTAATGTTTCTTTATGTTCTGCTTCCAACTGCTTTGTACAAGCAGTCCCTTTCCAAGGAAAGGTAGCTCCCATTAAAAAAAAAAATAATAATAAAGGAAGGAAGTTTCTTTTTTCATTTTTTCTTGAAAAGGGGTCACATATATTGTATTTTCATATAAATTATTTTAAGGTTTGTATACTTTTGAAATATGTAGTGAAAGCAGAAAACATCGAGTTAAGGTTGTCCTCCATTAAGGTTCAGAAACTCAATCAAATTTTGTCTTTTGGAGAACTAAGTACCTGTTTCACATCACTAAAAAGAAAAAAGAGACAGCAACAGAAACAAATGTTTCAGTGCATCTAATTCTATTGTTTCTAAGAAACATTAAACAAGCTGCAGGTTTTGTGATGTAAAGCTTTATTGAACTAGGTATTTCCCAAAGTTTCCAGTACTTTGGACACAGTCTCCAGTCTTAATTGAGGCCTATGTAAACATTTCACACTTTCTTGACATTCAGCTACTGCACACTTTGAGTTTATGTTAATAATATCCAAATTCAAGGCACTTACTACCACTTAGCATTGTAATACTTACCTTTTTTTTTTGTGTGATAACCTAACAGCTTTTCCAGGACATTGACACATATAGTAGAAATATTTCAATTTAGTCACAGTGGAACTTTGGATCCCAAGGCACTTCACCCAGTCTATATTCAGATGTACAAGAAGATATTAATTAAGTTACAGTTTTGGTGTAAAGTTGAATGAATTTTTAATACAGTTTTGATTGTACAGCTCGGTCAGCATCATACGGCATAGTAAATTCCTGTTATATTAGATCTATCACACATTTACTTTGTATCATGTCCTGAAATATATTTGGGACATATCAGATTCACTCTTTGTGTGTACTAATGTTCTGTGCATCGGCTGTGCTCATTCCCAGGGCTGTAGTTGTGCTGTAGCCCAGACAGCCAGGGACTCAGTAGATCACTGCTAAAAGAGACAGACCTGTGACTAGTATGTTGCACAAGGGCAAGATAAGAAGGTATCATATTATCTTTCTCTCTTTTCCCTTACCACCATCCACCAACATGCTAGGTTTATGGTAATTTTGAAAGAAATAGTAAAAATCTTTGTTTAGGCTTTGTCTGAAACCCACGGTCACCACTTCATCACTCATAACTGCCTGTTCCTCCCTGGAGTGGAGTGGTGCAAGACAGCTTTTGCCTAGTATAAACCTGAACAATTCTGCTATAGTAAATACTCAAACCATAGCTATTCTTTCAAGAGCTCCTAAAAGCTTCATTTTATTCTTTTGTGCCTTGCCGGTGATTCTTCTGGCAGCAAAAAAATGGTGTCGGTCTGCAATTGTTTATGTGCTCTGAGATGACCTTCCCTCTGAGAAGACTTGAACATGGGGAGGAAATTCTGTCCTCTAGAATATGATTCTGTGCTTCTACTTTAAACTCCAGAGAGCAAGTAGTGATGATAACCCATTTTGGAGTTGTGTCTTCTCAGTAATTAAGCAAACATGCTTAACAGACATTACAACCAACAGTGCCATAAATATTAATCCCTAGGAAAGGGGGAACACAGGGACTTCAAATTACTTGTTTACGATCTCATAGCAATTTCAAAAAAGGTGCTAGACTAGAACTGGTATTTTGGCTTACAGGTCACTGACACTATTGCATCTCAGCCTAGAGGAGAAGCCCTATTATCTAGAACCCGTGCTGTCAAATCAAGTCTGAAAATTAGTCCTGAGTGTTGCAGTGGACAAAGGAGGTCAGGTTAGCCATACATTTAACTTGGATTAGATGACAACATGCCTAATTGCAGCAACGCCTAAATTCATGGTTGATAATGGTAGTAATAAAAAAGCTGCAGAATACATTCAATGGCCAGTACCCAGTATAAACCTGTTCCAAATCCACCAGTTTATGGCAGATCACCCAAAGGCACATTGGTGAAGGTTATTTCCATTCTGAAATTTAATCTTTATTCCCTGGCCGTATAATCTAGGTGTGTTTCAGGAAACTGCACCTTTTCTAGATAAATACAAAATACTTCTTAGAAATCATAATGGCTTTCAACAGGCCCCTAGAGGAATGCTTTCTCTAAGTAAATAAATAGTTAATAGATGAGGCTGCAGTCTAATCAGCTAGATGGTGAGTTTAAGATCTTGACTCTAGTTAACTTGTACAAAATTAGACCAGGCCTCTGCCCTTTAATATAGAAAGAATTCTATTACCTGATACTTGCAGAAGCACACTGATGTATTTTCTAAGAATGTAGGATGCCCACTGCAGGTTATACCTACGCCCCAGCTAAGTGCCCTCTCTGTTAATGCAAATGCCCCAGGAAAAATATACAAGTCAGTGCAAGTATGTAGTGATACGCCCTGAATGCATTCCTAATAACCAGTGAGCTGAAATCCAGGGGCTCCTGATGACAGAAGCAGGATATTCCATGGTGTACATAAAAGCCCATGGATCCTCTTCTGTGAAACTGTCTGACTGCTTTTTGAATCCTTTAGCACTGGAGAAGTTTTGTGACAAGGAAGGAGTTCCACAAGTCATCTATGCATGGTGTATGGACAAGGTTTTTTTATGGTTTTTTGTATCTGCTAATTTGTTTGATGCCCTCTTGCTCTTGGAGTAGAAAAAGCAGTGAAAAATATTTCTTTTCCCCTTCTTTGCGTCAGTCATGGGTTTATATCTGAGATACGGCCAGTCAGAACATGAAAGGAAACAGGACATTGAACCCTAAAACCTTCAAACTTCAGTAATACTTAATTTATATCAGATATGGATAATTTTGTTTGAACTTACATAGTTTGTTTTCAGTCTCATCTAACACAAAAATTTCATATAGTCTAGCTAAATTTCCAAGCCCAAATCAAGAACTGGAAATATTGATTTAAAATGGAAGCTTTAAAATGGGAGCTTTAAAATGGGCTGCAATATTTCTAGCACAGCAAAAAATACTGAGAAGGCAGTTTGCTTTTACTCTATAAAGACATTTGACAAGTTTTCTGATATTCCTCTAGAAGGCTGACATTTGAGTCAAATGGAGAAATCTAGAAAAAAACATTTATACAAAAAGTGAACATAATAAAAGACTAATTAAAGAACATAATAAAAGACTAAACTCTTCATAATGAGTTGATTAGAAAGAAAACAGTTCAAGCCACCCTTAACTACCTAACCTTTTACTAGTGTTTTTTTTAATGATGATTTGGGAAAAATATACTTAAGCAGATGGTGTCATTAACTGAGACGTAAATCTTCATGAAACTACTAATGAAGCTTGACATTTTCCTACAAGGTTAAAACAATGTTACATTGCTGTTTGTCCACTTCTGTGAAGGAAAATGCATTTATTTAAGAAGAATTTGCTGAACACGAGAAGCCACTTTATTGAGATTACTGCGAGAATGACTTATCATTTTGATTATCAAGCTCTTCAGGTCTGCAGTTACGTAGCAGCAGCAGCAGCAGCAACATTTTGTCTAGACCAATGGACTTTAAAACCTCTGTAGTCACTATGTGGGTGCCTTTTGCCCTCTGTCAGCCCTTGCAGCGCTTTGCAGCTTTGCAAGAGTTCACTCAGAGCACTTGTGAGCATCATGTTTTGGAAGCATTTAGGAAATACCACAAGAGGCTTAGTTTGCAGGAACTCTACAATAGATAATGAGCAAGTTTGTTTGGTGTTGGGTGGGAAAAATGACATTTTGACCAGTGCATAAGGGGCATTTGCCACACAGGATTGATGCTGCATCTCGACTTCCACTGACAATTAAGCTACTTCTGTAGTAAAAGTCTCATTTAAGGCCAGATGGTGGCATGTTTATCTTTCTAGGTAATGAAAGGTAACAATACCTAAGCTTAGAGGGCAAGATCTCTTACCCTTATTGTAATGTCCCATGCCTTGTTTTGATTCCAGTCAGAAGTCACAGAGCACATTCTGACCATGACTGCAGCTAATAGTCTCCTTTGATTTTATCTTTCCTTGTGAACTATACTTTAGAGGTTAACTAAAGTTTACTTTTTATTTTCTTAAATTTTCTGCATAATGTTCTGGGCCTTTAATGCAATATTCATCAAGTCAATTATTCCAAAGGTGCCACTCTGTGTAACTTTCAGTGCCATTTCTTTTTCCCACGGTTGCATTTATTTCTATTAGCCAGTAAAATGGAATATTTTGATATAGCAACACTGTGGACTGTGGAAATTTTTTGCTGAGTTCAAATACAGTAATTTGTTGGCAATCTATGTCAATAAAATTGAACAATAAAAAAAGACAATTCAGCAGAAGGTACCTCAACAACAAATTGAAATATGTTTCATACATTCACTGTTACTTAAATTCTCCTTTCCTAACAGTGTTTTACAAGGTGCAACAATTTTGTTGGGGCAGAAATTTAATTCTTTAGAATATTGAGCTTTCAAAATATCCTTATATACCTGGAAAATTAAAAACATTTAGTCTAAAATCTGGATTACTGGTATGAATCTGTCACACTGGATACAAATCACAATTCCATGTAATGTTACTGTAGTTTCTGTGTTACTCATGCTTCTGGCTCATTAGCCTCAGACTAAAATTAAAACCAGGATCTAAGTCCATTTAATTCTCTTTATCGCTACTCCTGGCTTTAAAATATCTTCTATTTTTAACAACTTCTAAAATGTTACATGGTTTATTACTATTTTTCCTTTTGCAAAAATTATTAGTCTCATATGCACTTTAAGTTTTGGGGAATTTTTTTTATCAGCCTGGAAAACATCACCTTCTTTGAATAGCTGTCCAGCTTATTTTGTCAGGAGTTTACCTATTTCTAGCAAATCTAGTATCCTCCCAGGGAAACAAGTCTGACCACAGAATTTGTATGTGCCATTGTATCCTCTTCAGTTTATGACTGTAGCTCATTTCATTTCTCTCTAGATGTAATCCATCTTCCCATTTGTGACTGACTTGACATGATTCTCTAATTTTATCTGTTCCGCTTTATTTGTTGTTATAAATTCCCATTTCATCTTCTGGTATCAGTGTATAACTGGGTTCATTGTCTCTTTGCTGTCACTTGCTGAAAAATGCTTTGGTATTTAATTCCATTATCTTTTATATTCATGGTATTCTATGAGTCAAAATTGTCTTCTCAGTAATACTGGGGAAAGAAATGTGCCACCATCTTTGCACTGCCCGTGTGCTCTCTGACCTGTCTTAAGTGTCTCTTCTGGAGCCTGTCTTTCAAGTGCTGAGATTTGTTTAGAGAGCTGCAGTACAACAGTAAATCAGTCAATAGGATAGCACAATTTTTTCTCAAGAATATTTTGAACAGCTTGCTTCACTTATCCCTTTGCTGCCAGCCAGTGTCCAGGATGGCAGAAGCCGTCATTCCTCTTGTCTTCATCATCTGAATAATTAGGTGGTTGAAACATAAAATATTAAAGGAACTTGGATCTCACTATCACCTATTTTCTGATCTTCACTTGTCTATGAAGGTATATGCCTAATTGCTGAGATAGAACCAAACCTCTTTGAAAGTTTCCAATGTGAATGTTTTCGGTTTATCTCACTAGATCTCGGTGTTCAGTGTGTGTTCTTAGAAACATAGATTCCCTGACAAATTTGTTCTTGGAGGGTGTTTTCAGGTTGTTCATCTTGGAAGTACTGTTGACCTTATGTAATATTAAACTTCAGAATTTAGTTTTAGAATCCTATCACTACTGCATTTTGAGCTACAGAAATTAAACAATGTAATAACAAACAAGTTAAATATCCATATCCTTGAAGTTTGAGAGTATTTCTCTGGCATTTTTGTAGCACTTCAACCATGTTATGGGTTTTTTTCAGTAGGAGACATAGCAGGGTGCAGGAGGGGTGTGGTGGAAAGGGTATTTGTTTATTTTTGTTAAAATTTTGTTTTGTTTTGTTGAAAAATGTTTTTAACATAGTTGGATGATTGGTCTTGTATGCTACTGAGTTTCATCAGAAACCTTGTTCCTGATGATATATGGTCCATGTTTTGATAGATACCACTATTTTCGTTTACTTCACTATGATTCTGATTCCCAGACTCCCACGGGAAGGGAAAGGAAGAATGAAATAGAAGCACTGAGATGACTCTTCAAGGGCTTTTTTCAGACCACCTGGAAAAATCTTCTTCTGGAAGCATTGGCATTAGCATTGGCAAAAGTTTAGTTATTTAGTTTTATCTCATAGTGTATCAAGGACATACCTAGCTTTAGACACTTCTCATCTATACAGTCCTCTTCCCGTACATCTATTGCATACTACAGAATGTGTGCATGACACTTTATGTTTTTCTGATATGGGGGTCATTTATGTCTCTTTTGTATCCTTTCCCATGTGTAAATGATAATGTTGGATAATGATGGTTTGGTGTGCTCTTCTGACTTTCTCCTTTCAGGAAGTTAATGAGTTCCTTTTCTAGGACAGACTGCAGACACTCACTCAGATACATAATATAGCAAAGCATAAAAACAAGGTTTCATCTCAAATGATCTTTGTTTTTCTCTAATAATTTATTGTGATAGAAGGCTTTTAGAATTGTGTTAATTTTAGTAATGAATAATGGATGGTGTGATTACATAGAAAGAGCATTTAATTATGCTTTTTTCTTTGCACATTATGACCTATTGGCTACAGTTATTGAGGCTCATTAAACTACAATAGACAATAGCACTCACACAGTGTGTCTTGGTCATGCCAGAAACCTTACTGTACCATTCTGTACTGCTTGACATTGCCTTATTTTGTTTGAGTGACTTCAAGAAAATATGAACTCTATTGTAGTTAAAATTAAAAATGCAAAACTAATTAATATTTGAAATAAACCTAACTTCGCAATCCTAGCATTGTTCCTGAATGCTAGCACTTTATGCTCTTTCAGTATAACTTTCTAGTGTATTGAACTAAAAGGAATAATTATTTCTTAATGGAAAAACATATGAAATGTTAAACACATTTAGCTAATACTACTCATAAGCCATAAACCACTTTTTACCCCAAGTTAACACAACCCTTGAAAAATGTATAGGATAGCAAACAGTTAAAGAAATGTGAAAATATAAATATGCGAATGAAGGACCATTCAGAGTGACAGGTATCAAACGTGGAATATTAAAAGGATTTTTTTGTAGAGGGAACAACCATGTGGATGAGGAGTTGGTTAGATGCTCACATCCAGAGGGTAGTGGTCAATGGCTCAATGTCCAAATGGAGGTGAATGATGAGTGGTGTCCCTCAGGGGTCTGCATTGGGACCAGTACTGTTTAATATCTTCATCAATGCCATAGACAGTGGGATTGAGTACACCCTCAGCAAGTTTGCAGACAACACCATGGTGAGTGGGGGAGTTGGCACACCTGAGGGACAGGATGCTATCCAGAGGGACCTGGACAAGCTCCAGAAGTAGGCCCATGTGAAGCTCATGAAGTTCAACAAGGTCAAGTGCAAGGTCAATCAATACAGGCTGGGGGATAAAGAGATTGAGAGCAGCCCTGAGGAGGACTTGAGGGTACTGGTGGATGAGAAAATGAATATGAGCCAACAATGTGCGCTTGCAGCCCAGAAACCCAACTGTACACTGGGCTGCCTCAAAAGAAGCATGGCCAGAAGACTGAGGAAAGTGATTGTCCCTCTGCTCTATTCTGGTGAGACCCCACCTGGAGTACTGCATCCAGCTCTGGAGTCCTCGATGTGTTGGAGCAGGTCCAGAGGAGGTCCACAAAAACAAAGTGATGGAACACCTCTCCTATAAAGTAGGGTTGAGAGTTGGGGTTGTTCAGCCTCGAGAAGAGAAGGCTCTGGGGACACCTGATTGCAACATTCCAATACTCAAAGCGGGCTTATAAGAAAGATAGGGACAAGCTTTTTAGTAGGGCCTGTTGCGATAGGGTAAGGCATAATGGTTTTAAACTAAAAGGCAGTAGATTTAGACTAGATATAAGGAAGAAATTTTTACAATGAGGGTGGTAAAACACTGGACCAGATTGCTGGACCAGATTGCCTAGAGGAGTGGTACATGCCCCATCCCTGGAAATGTTCAAGGTCAGGCCGGCCCTTGCTCTGAGTAACCTGATCGAGCGGAAGATGTCCCTGCTCATTGCAGGAAGGGTTAGATTAGATGACTATTAAATGTCACTTCCAGTCCAAACTGCTCTATGATTCTATGGCATGAAGAATGAGGGCGGGGAGGGGAACCTTCTTGTATTGGAAAATAATTTTTCATTCACTCATATCAGTGAAAGTGCTGAAGGACTGATCAAAAAATAAAAAGCCATCCAGTGAACTGGGGACCAGAAATACAATAAATGGCAAAACTATAGAAGGTCAATGACAATGAAGTGCTATGAGTAATACTCTTCACTGTCTGCCTGAGAGAATCTGATTTGATTTCTGGATTTGTTCTTTTTCCTTATCAAGCCACCAAGTGACTGCAGGATTCTAGCCAACATTCCCTTTCCCTAAAATAAGCCTGTGTCTTTGGATGTTGTCCAGCCTTTGCTGAAAGCGTAGTGACAGCTTTATTTTCCATATAGTTGGTGCCCCTTCAGTATTAAACCCATACTTGATAAAATACATCTGGGTACCTTGAGTGTGAGAAGAGCTACATAGGAAATAAACTATTACTCTTCAGTTACTTATTGGAAAGGATGATGGAAAAAGAGGTATAATTCCATTATCAGTTAAGTTTTTATCTAATTTCTATTTTTAAATTATTTAAAAAAAAAAAGGTGTAAATATCTTGGAGTCTAATCTTCAAATTAGACAACACAGACTGAAGTCTTTCATTTGCTACTTGAATTTTTGTCATTACATACCACAGTAGTGCTGGGCATAAAACATACCATTTAGTAGGTAATGCCACTTATGCTAACATGAAACAGTAGTTTAGAGTAGTTGTCTCTAGCACAGCGTGTAGATTGCATGGAGAACTACTGTTCTCTAATGTAGTGCTAAGGATATGAAGGCTGAACAAGGATAAGAATTTCCTCCATTTCCACAAATTTGCAGATACAGAATCAGATTATTTTTTTTTACTTCAATATGTTCTCCTTGAGAAATAATGGTTTAAAAGAGTAAGATAGTTGTACTTGCTAGTTAATTTTAGGAAAAAGCACTTTAAAAAGCCTAGGAGAATGTCTCTTCTGATTACCTTTCCATTTGAAGAGCAACAACCCAAAGTCACTTGTACAAATATTTGGCAGTGATACTGGCTAAGATCATTAGAAGCTTTAAAATCCCAATGAATTCTTGGGGCTTGGCAAGCTGCCAATGTGACTTTCCAAACGCACAAGCCTAATGCAGGTTATGTAAGACAAGATACAGACAGAAGACTAGATAATTCCAACTGTTTGACACAATTTACTCATACATTATTCAACTATACTGTACAAGACAGTTACTATTTGGGATGCATTTAGTATGCTGCAGGTGCTTTAGTGCTAAACCACAACCTTCAAGTAATGACAGATATGATGCAATCTGGGATACAGTAGCTGCTAATAAGTATTAATATTGCATAGGAAAAGCAATTGTTTTTCTTGGCCTGTCAGGCTGGATTTCATTAGAGAAATGCAGCAGAAATATTCAATTAAACAGTTCTTTCAGAAAAATGGGCTGGTGCACCTTATTCTTTGAGTATTTCCAGTGTGCAACTGGACCTGTAGAATTTCCTGTCAGTCTTGCCAACTCCTGTTGAGTTTTAGCTTTTGTCTTGCTTTCTTTAAATATTTTTCTTTTGCAGGCTTTTTAACAAACTGAATTAACGTGCCATCGCCATCAGCGGTGAGTGAATATCCCAGCCACACCACAAGGACCACAGCAGAAGGTAAGGAGACCGCACTGGTAGCTGTTGCAGGGATCTATGTACTTTCAGTCAAATTAGTCTTGTCTTTATTGTGTGTACTTGTCTTTCAGTTTTGTGTATTTTTATAAGCAGTGGATGAAATTATATTTAATTACTTGTTATATTTAAGATGTAGCAATGATGACTTATAAATCTCCACTTCTCTCGTCTAACCTTCACTATATGACTGGATTGCATTTCCTATAAATTGAGAAGCTCTTTTCTAAGGGTCTGAGACATGACTGACCTTAGGAGCCCAGACTCCTAGTCCAGACACCACAGCTACTGTCAGGCACATTAAGCAGTCCTTTGCCAGCCCCTGCGTGCCAGCTCGCTTGGGAAAAGGTTTGAAAGTGCAATTCCAGAGCAACAATACCTCAGCAATTTCTGTTATTGGGTCTTGTGAGTCTACAAGAAGCCTGTCATCTCCTCAGGGGTCTTTTACACATTTAACTCACAGCTTAGTGTCTTGGTTACAGGAAGATTTCGGGTCAGAGACAAAACAAAACTCAGATCCCTCCTTTCTTTCCATGTAGGCTATATTTAGCACATTTCTCTTCAGATGTTAACTAGAGATAAAGACAAGGAGCTGCCATCTGGGCTGTGTGATCCCTCACTACAGTTTGGCCCTCCTTTGAAAATTCCTTTATTAGGGAAAACACAGTATGTGGGCAATGAACACAGATACTCCTCCTTTACCTTGGGGTGAAGCCCCTTTAGGCTACAACTCCATTCACTGACAGGCTGGCACCGAACCCACCTACTGAACTTGTAAACCAAAGACATGAGTTTGTAGGAGTGCATGCTTTAAAAAAATTGTGCAAATAATTTACTGGTTTCCTTCCCACCTGTCATCCCTGGAATGAGTAACTAGTGCACACTAGAGTTAGACGAATGAGCACAAGTGTGAGAGGGTATCATTGTGTATTTGCAATGGCTACCACATGTATTTCTTGAACTACTTAATTTCTTTTGTCAGTCTGATTTGATTTTTCCTTAGTATTTACCTTCTTATATCTGTCCTACTTTTAACTGTGATAACATTACAACAATCTCTATGGAGAGTATGATTTTTACAAGATAACAGACAGCAGCTGTCAAAATGGAAATAACTTCCATGTGTGGCATTCTGAAAAAAATCCTCTGTCAGTTAGCATGGCTATTCCTTTTGGAGTCTGAATTTTGTATAATATGTGTATATAACTTGTTTATTTCCTAAATAATATCTTTATCAAAATCACATGAATTATGGAATCATTTAGATATATTTCATTCAGTTTTGCCAGCTTTGCTGAGCATAGTGGGGTGAAGGATGCTAATTTTAGCAGAGATCAGCTGATGTACCTTTGTTTGTTACTCCTGGAGAAATTTGGTCACATGCCTAAGTCCTTTCAAGTACTAAACATGATAAGTGATGGTAAAAAACCTCTTGTTCCTGGTAATTTTGTGGCAGAACTACTCTTTTTCTGTGTCTTCCTGTGAAATATTTTTTTCTGATTCCTTTATTTACCAGTCTTCTCAGTCAAGGAAGAAAATCTAAAAAATTAAATGAAGTGTTCATACCTGTATTGTGTAAGTCCCCCCATATTCAACTGATATGGAGCACAGCCTTGTTCAAAGCACTGCAATATATCTATATACACAGGCACCATTGTGCATATGGGATGGGAAGAACTAACTGAAGTTTCTCACTTTTTTTGCTTCTCTTGTAATTTAGGAGTGCCAAATAGAACACAGTTTTTTGTACAGCAATTGTTCATACCCTTTTCTAGCCAATATGTTATAAAATTGAAAAATATTCTTTTTCATTTTTCGGTTACCAAAAGGCTCAATTACCTGTAGGACGGGAAAGTAGTAACTTAGAGTGAATCCTTTAGACAGAAGTGTATCCTAGAGGGCCATAAAAATTGAAGACTTGATGTCTTGCCATTAAAATGTGTCAAGCCTTTTTCTCTGAAAACTTTGTTTAGTACAAAGTCCAAATTCTTGTATTAAAAAGACAAATAATAAAAATCCGTCCTTCTTCAAACCTTTTAAATGCAGCTGTCTGTCATGAGATTCATTTGCTGCTAAAACTGGAATCACTTTGAGCCTGAACAGATACCCAGGATGCTCTTTCTCTCAAATGGTCTCTGTAGAGTCCTTAACTGTAGATCAATGTTTCTGAATTTTTATACAGGCTTTAAGGGGAGTATTGAAAGGAAATGCTCTGTTTCCTAGAGCTAGTCATGAGCCGTTACATTAGGAGAGATTTTAAAAAGTAGTTTCCTTACTGGTTTGTCAGTGTTATTACCTGAATGACCTGTTAGGCTTAAGTTGATGTACCTCATTCTTTTCCATCTGTCCACACTGCTGGACAGGGATAATAACCCCAATTGCTTTGTAAATATGAAAAGAACTCCCAGTGCTAGAAAGACTGCTGGAGAGAGCAAGCAGAGCAGATACTGGTCACAAAAATGAAAGGATTCTTGATAATAAAGGAGGAGTGTTACAGAATAGGAGGGAGTGTTCTTCATATTGTTTAAGACCACATTTGAAGGGTTTCCTTGAATGAAATTTGAACCTCATCAGGTGTAGAAGTGCAAATTTTCATGTAAACTGTCATCCTCATTTTGCTTCTGGCCTGATAATTTCAGGCAAGCAACCTGAACAAATACTTATTTTAGTTTTAGGCAAAATACTTATTTTAGATTTTTCAAGAATTCCAAAAGTCCTTATGCTCCCAATTCTTAGTTCAACTATGATCTCATCAACCTCTTTACCAAGAGATTTATTTCCTTTTCCAGTTCCAAGAAATAAACCCTCATTCTTGTAATTTTCTTTGATGTTTTTTGAATGCTAACATTCCAAAATGGTATTCTAGTAGCACATTACATCTTTCCTTACTGGTTCATACAATCAATTTCTGTAAAATATTTACATAAGAAATCCATAGGATGTATACAGCCAGCTTCTGAAATCACACATCTGCCTTCAGGTTTCAGCTAGCAACAGAAATCACCGAGGAAGTTATACAGAATTAAAAGCAAAAGCCTATGTAAATGCAAATTTAAAATAGGATTCTTGAGTACACACCAGTTAACTCAGAGATTCATGCTCACTGACAGCACTGTGTAAATATTTACTACTGCACTCCCTGATTATTAGTATTAAATTGTAGAAGTTAACCTGAATTAAATCATTCTACAACATCCTGTCTATAATTTAAAGTACCTGGGGTTTTGTGTGGGTTTGGTTTTTTTGTTTGTTGGTTTGTGGGGTTTTGTGGATTTTGTTTTGGATTGCATTTTATGTAGGGTTATTTCTGGGTTTGGGTTGTTTTTGGAGGGGGGGGGTGTTTGGTTTTTTTTGTTTGTTTGTGTGTTTGTTTGTTGTTTTTATATAGGCAACTTTATATTTAGGGTGTACTGAAGTAAAAGTTGATATCCAGACCTTTCTGAATTTCAGTCTTTTGCATGCTTACAGCTTTAGGTATGAATGTAACAGCTTAGGCTGATTTCTATGGCATTTAAATTTGTGAGCTAGTAGAACAATTTAATTTCTTTTTATCTTGCATTTTCTTCATCTTTCCTCTCTTTTTCATCCACCTCTCCCAGTGGAAATAGAAAGAAGAAAATGTAGAAAAATATGACAATACACTTGTCAGTACCTGTTTTTGATGGAGTTTTGCACAGTTTAAACTTCTAGATGAGGAGTGATCAGTATCCAAACCAGAAATCTTTGTGAAATGGGAACTACAGTGAAATATCACATTACAAATAGGAAGAAATATGGTAAAGTTACTTAAAATTTTATGAGCATGTAGTCTGCTTCATGATGTGATACTTGCTACCAACCTCCAGTGAGATGCACAGGAGAAAAAATATTTTATTTCCTCTCAAGACTCAGTATTAACAGAGCAATATCCTAATAAAGGAACAACACTCAGAGCTTGTTGTTAAGGGAGCAAGAAAAAAGCTGATGTGTCCTGCTGTATTGTCACAACTGAAGTCTTTGTAAAGAATTGAATTTGATCATTAAGAGAAATTAGTTTTGAGATAAGATCAGAGAAGTACAATGTATTTAACTTGTGCTTTGAGTGCAAGCACAACTTAGTCAGTTGATAGATGTTCATACGGGAAGCTTGGTGCTGACAGTTTTGTTCTGTGTGACAAATACAACTGCAGATAGATGACCTTGGTTTACAGCAAACTAAACTGCAATTAAAGAAAAACAAAACATAGACGTGTGGATCACAGCTCTCTGTCGAGTTATAGTGATTGATCTGAATATTCACTACCACTGTTTCATTTTCACTAATTCAGTAAGATTTTGAGAAGTGTAACACAGATGCATGCACACGCACAAGAAGGTGGCTTATTTACTTGTCAAATTACTTAACCCACTAGTTATCAAGGGACCTGGTCAAATATAATGAAGAAAGAAATCTCATTAGTTACAGCAGACAAACAGATACACACATAGGGATGACTAAGAGGGAAATGGTTTCGACCAAGATTTCAGGGAGTTCTTAAAAAAAAAAAAGTAAAATTATTTATTAATTTGTTTCCACAAAGAAGGACATAGAGATTCACTGTGGTGTTCCCAGGCTCAAATTTCCTTTCTATCTGAGCCACACACAGAACTTCAAATCTATTCTCTCAAATTCCAACAAATGCTCTGACTTCTACATTTTGGGGATATTCTGCTTGAATATGTGTAAATAATTAGTCCTAACAAATGGGCAAGAGTCATGCCTCCCAGTCAGTTGTATTCAGTGTAATGAATCAGCAATACACCACTTCTGAGTCTTGCCTTGTCAGCTTCCCTTAATTCTGTCCTAGAAGTACATGGAAGAACAGTTTATTCTCCTGTTAGTAACGTTGTTGACTTTTGCTAAGTGAGCTCACAGGATGCTTAATATGAACAACCCTCATAATTTTTCAGCCTTGATTTACTCTCTAGGTAGATCAGTGAAACACATTGCTGAACATATTTTCACTGAACAACTTTTAATTGTAATCAGTCTGGATAAACTTTGAACCAGGCTCTTGAAAAAGGTAAGAAACAGTCGTTCATGACCTGTCGACTGTCTTCACAAAGGGTATCCAAAGATGTTGCAAAGTTACTGTGGATTAGCCTTTCAAGTGGACTAATTAAATCACATTAAACCTCTGTGTGGTGATGCTTAATCAGAATTACAGGATTTCAGTTCAGTTCAGTTTAGTTTAATGTATTCTGAAGTGAATTGCACCAAATCTATTACTCCATTTAAATTTGGAATTAACATGTTCATTGAGTAGTAGATGCAGTTAAGTAATCTATTTTAGATCCACACCTTTAGTTAACTTAATTAACTTTTTGACAATGCCCAGGTAGCCTCAATTTCAGCATTTATATAGACACAAGAAAATTTAGCCCCATTCTTTTACCTTTTTTTAATTTTAGAATATTTTAGAATAACTACAGAGAATGTAGAACTACTTTTTTTCTGAGAATACTTTCTCCCTCTGACTGCTTGATTAAACCAGATCAAGGAGTTACTGAACATATTTCACAAATTAAGAATTACAGTAATGATGTCTCAGGTGCTTGATTTTAAAATAACTAAAGAAATATACTTCTTACTTAGGTAAGTAACATTCACCAAAGTTGATACTCAAGGAAAAAAAAGCCACCATCTTAATAGTTCCTGTTTTCTTTGTGGAAAAACTAAGTGTAGAATATTCTCTCAGTAATTTTCTCTTAGCCAAAACTAGTTTTGAGTCAGGGAAATTAAATCAGTTTAATTCATTGGTAATCAGCCAACTTTTCCTTACTAATTCCTGTGTTGAAAAATAAAAACAAACAAATAAACATTTAGTGAAAACATCTCAGCTTCCATCTGGACACATCTCCTCCCCCGTTCCTGGTCTCCGGTCCCCTCACTGCAGGTTACGCTCGGTCCCTTCGAGGAGGTGACGGGTGGCACAGGAGATGGGTGTCAGTGAGTTGTGGTTCCTACTCAGCTGCTACAGCGTGAGTTCCTCCACCAGCTGTAGTGCCTTTGTGGTCATGCCTCTTCCTGGGTCTCCTCTCTGTCCCCCCTCAGGTGTCTCTTTTGCTCCTGCCCTGCTCAGGGTGGTTAGCTTTGCTTTGATGTTTTTCCTGCTTTACCTATCCTCCTGTTCTGGCATATTTCTGGCTTCTCTCTTGGCCCTGCCCTGGCATTGTCTCTTGCATCTCCTCCGTTCTCCAACATTCCTCCTTCGGCATTGTTACCTTGATGTTTACCATCATTACTTACATCTCTTCACTGAGACACCATAAACTCATCTCCTTGCTTCAGTTTTGGCACACTGTGCGTCTATGCTCTCTGTTGTGGAGATGCCTGGAAGTGGCTGTGTCTGACTCGGGGCAGCAGCTGGCCCCCTTCTACACAGGGTCCCCCTGTCCCTCTTCACTACTAAAATCCTGACAGTTATATTCAGTACAGTAATGGGCTTCTAAATTTCTTGTTTGGTTAGACTCAGACAATAAACTTGTCAAGATATTTCCAGTGAAAGTAATTCTTTAGAGCCAAAAGGTGTGCACTGTAAATAACAGATTTCCTGTTATTATTCTGCACCCTTGTATGCCTGAGGCTGTTCTCTTCTGTCAGTAACCAGTTTAATAACCCATTGACCATTTTTTATAGCCTTCATCCAGACAAAACTTTCTTGGCCGCTTAGCATGCTGATGTTTCCAAAGTGACACAGGAATGTCTCCTTACAAAAAAGTAATAAAGGCCTCACCTTGTCTGAGACGTTTGCTTGCAAAAATGTTATCTGCTGGGAAAACTCTATCTATTAAGATTTCAATACAGAAATCAATTCACTTTTTTTTTTCAGTTTTGAGTTTCACTTAGACCTTGGCAGTCCCTCCCTAAACAAAACCAACAAACACTTCCTGAGAGGATGGTCATTGCCTGCATCAGACTTTCACCATGAGTGGAAAGTTAACTGATGAACTAAATCAAGAAGAGAAATTAGCTTTTTCATCTCATCCTTAAGTTAAATCACCTGAAATTATAATTTTCCTATTAAAATGTGGAGGATTATAAAATTAAATTTTGACCCACCAGTCACAGAGTGCCTGAGTGAAATACCAAGGCAACATGCCTCAATCTTTGCACGTAACTATTTGGCAAACCTCCTAAAATATGACAGGTCAGTAACTTACTGTGGCTATTGATTGGTAAAAACCACGCAGGACATCCTAGGTCACTGGTTTTTTCAAGCATCTCCAAATATCCTTTCTACACTTATTTATATATAAACATCTTTTTGATGTTTACTATAATAGTTCACATAGTGGTGTAATCGTGAACATTTTATTTCAAATTAAGGAACATGTATCCTTAATTTAAGTATGTTTTTTACTTCACTGCATGCAAGTGCATCCAATATAAGAGCTAGACTAACTGCACTAGGTATTCAGGTTTTTCACGGCTTTTAAAGACCTTTGCAAACCCAGTTTTTAAAAGTTTTCCTGCCCTTCTCAGTGAGAAATGCTACTAGTTTGTAGGGCAGCAACCAAAGACCGTTTTGTAACAAAAGCTTCCAATGTGTGAAGGAAACTTTAAGTATCATTATGCAGATCATCATTTAGCAGACACTCGTATCTGAACAGATGGTGAAATCAATTCAAATGAATACGTAAACATATTTTCAAAGATCACAGCACCCAAAAGGAGAGTGCTAGAATTTATTTATCTTAAACAGGTTTTGATGTCTTAAAATAAGACAGAGATAAGACTACTGAGACAAAAAAATTTTCACTGATAATTGCCATTTTAGATGTTTAAATCCAAAGTTCAGATCCTTAAAATCTCTTCATAGCTGCAAAGATTTCAGAATTTACAAAATTCCAAATGATAATGCCCAAAGGACCCTTATAAGCTACAATTTTTTAAATGGGGCATACTTCTATCTGACTAAATTTGACCGTTTCATGCTTAGTTTACACTGAGGGTCCAGTGACATTCACAGCTTGCTTCAAAGGTGTGACCAGCACTACCTCTCTGTCTCTCTAGACAAAATTTGAGACAATGCATGCTTTTCTTACAAACTACAATCCACCAACAATCCACCTGGAGAGCTCATCTGGAACATATGAGACCCAAGACTTGACTTGTCCTTTCCTGCATTTCCCTTCTCTTCCCTACCTTTCCTCCTTGTCACCATCTTCTATGACCTTCTGTTTTCTAAATTCTGATTTTAAAATAATTCACAGGCCATTTATGACTGACTGAAATCATAAAAGCGTATTTTTCTTATGATGATAGACTTTAAGTGTTGCACTCCATTATTTTGGAGGAAAGCAAGACCTTGGCCCTGTTAAGAACACTCATAGTAGTTGTATGCAACTACCATAGAATCATCTTATCATAAAATATACTAAGAATCACGTTTATTATTGGCAAGCATAGCCTGGCTGGAGTTTAATTTAAAGCAGTAGGTAATTCTTTTAAACACTGAATTACATCTCTGTGTGGTAATAGCAGATGACACAAACCTAAGTCCTGTTTCAGGCTTGCACCTACCCTACTTCACTACTGTGAAGCCACATCTATTATATCACATTAAGGGCTCTGAAAGTTCAAAGTGATGATCACAGAGGTGAAAAGCTTATAGCTTTGATGAAATCTACTATACATGTAATAAGAGGTTGCATTTAGGCTATTAATTCTTATGAATGAATGAATGACAAAGTAAATAATTTTTTTAAAAAACTCTTCTTATTTGAGTCTGAATGACCATTAACTATTTCAAGGAATGGGATAGTTGCTCACATTTAACTAACTCTTTACATAAAGAAAAAAATAGGAAACAGTATTTTCACTTAGACCTCTTGTTATTCTTGAAGAGTAAAGCAATGACATTTGTTGAAGACAGCTCTATCGCTACTCGCTCTTGCTGAATTACAACAATTTTTTTTATTAGTGCACCAAGATGTCTGAATTAGAAGGGATGCCATCTATGGTGTGAATACAAGCTCTTACATTCTTTAAAGCCTCAAGGCCACTATATATTTGGCTGAACAAAACAGGACTCCATTCCCCTTCCATCTCTTCACTTCCTAATCCCCAGGTCCTGCCAGAATGCCTCTGAGAAGAAAGCAAGGACCAACTTTTATATCTATTCAAACAAAGGCACATTAAAATCATGCACAATGCTTATGTGTCAAAACAGACAATTTAGTGATCATGAAAGTCTTTTGGAGCATAACCAACTAACACCTCATTTCATCTGTACAATTTCAGTGTCATTGGAAACATGTCTAGTTAACAGGAATAAAAGGGTATCCTTAAACCCATCTTGTCATATTCTTTTCAACTCTCACTGAATGGAGAGTTCCCATGTCAACTCAGAGCACCTTTTTTCTATTCCACCTGCTTTTTTTCCTTACTACCCTATAGTTGCAAGAACAGCAATTCAGAAGTGGGCCATAAGGTTTATGTATGGAAAGACAAGGTAGACAAATAAAATCACTTTAAGTAATTTTTCTTCTTGGAAGTGGTCGGTGTCTGCCTGTGTCTAAAAGCAGTTACGCTGTGAAAAAGGAAACCAGACTTTCTGATGTCAATGATGAATTCTGTGTATTTATGAACACGCACACACATAAACACACATGCTTGTTGATATAAATGGACTGTAAACAGAAATCTTAGATTGAAGGAATAATTATGAATTTATCATCAACTGTAAAATAACTCAATTTGTATGACAAGATAAACAATTTACTTTTAAAATATATTGTACAATAGTTGATTGGAAAGAAAGGTAAACAGTGAAATCATGTTTTCCCTACTATTCCATTATAATAAAGATTTAAATCAGGCCATACAGTTTTATCGTTTCATTTGTCACAGTATATGTCTGCTGCAGTCCTCACCGTACACCGAGGAGCTTCCAGGAATTTTCTGTGTAACATAACAGTAATTATCTAAGGTTAAGAAATCTCTTAATCAGATGATCAAGATGATAGGAAAGACTGCAAACACTGAATAATTTTAGGATTCTAGAAAGCAGTAAGTAGTAATAGCAACTTGAAGGAATAAATCAAGAAGAACCCATTAGCTGTTAAAATCTTCCCAATCTAAACAAAGAAAATGGTTATATTTCAAAGCACACTTTTCTGCTGACTTTTATATTTATTTTTCCTTTTTCTAAAGCTTCCAGGTTTCTTGTGTATCTGATTGCAAAAATGCAGATCTCTTATATCCCATACATCTACTGTAGCCCTAGCAAAGTGCTATTGCAGCTCATCTGAGAGCAGAAAAATGTGACAAAGGAAAAAGTATGTATCTAAAAAAGAGCACTTTATTGCCTGATATTGTGGAGAACTTACAATGTGTATCATGCGATTATACAACCAAAAAATCTTTCTTTGGCATGTGCAACAATCTGACAAGATAATTATCAACATGTTTTTTTCGGGGAAAAAATAAATATAAGCAAATACTTGTAAATACAAAAAAGAGATGGTTAAATTTTAGTTTGATTTGCCTGTAATAATCAAGGCACAGAATTGCCACTGTAAGTTTACACTTGTTGCCAAAGGCCTGAAGAGAAATAAGATCAACAACAGCTAAAACATTGTCTGCTAGTATGTCTCTTTATTAGATTTATACCTGATTGGTTTGATAAATCCCTTTCCTGAAATCAGATTATGCCAAGATGTGGTGAGATCTTTGCAGCAAAAGGCTACCACTTTGCACCAAAATAAACCTAATAATCTAAAACCCCAAAGATGTGAAATCCTTGAGACAGACTCCTCACTTACTGTCAGTATGAACTGAGCCACAACATTAGTCATGGAAAAAGGAGGCCACTTAGACGGTAGAACTACTATACAGTAGTTCATGAACAGCAGAAGTTAAAGGAGTTCTGGTGTATTTCACCTCACCTTGTACAATATAATGAAATTATTTTTGCAATTACTGCAATGCAGCTGGAAATAAGGTACTGAATTTTTACTGACTGAAAATCTGCTGAAACCAAATGCATTGAAAATGCAGTGAAACTAAGCAATAAAATCAATGTATATTTGGGTAATTGAACTTTGAATGTGCATGGCAGATGATTTCTCTAGATATTAGAAAGCTGTGTCACATAGCACCAAGACAAGTTTTCTCATTCCTCTTTCCAGTCAAGAAGTTTCTGTCTGCCTACAATTTAAGGAATTGATTTGTCTTATTTGTCTGTTTAAGCGTGTTCTCCAGAAAACCGTAGTGTATGGTTTATTCTTTCTATAAAGTTTGATGATTTGTGACAAATTTTTCAGGTAGGCAATCTACAGGGATTTGTTAATGGCAAGATACTACTTCTGCTTTTCCAAAACCATTCAGGGATAAAGCTGGTCATGCCTAACTTGGAGACAGTAAAGTCACACAATATTTGTAATTTTGAAGAAAAGGTTAGGATGCTTACAATACATAAGCTGTGAACAAAAGCATAACAAGGTGAAGAAAAACTTCTTTGTTAGTGCATTTTTGTATATTTTTGGTTCGTGTAAGCACTTCATTCATTTGTATCTTTTTACTTGTGCTGTTAAGACCTGTTGGCAAGTTCAGAAACTTGCTTTAATTGTCACTGAAAAATTACTGGGCACTGTCTTGGCCATAATCCTCAACCATTCTTCCTGACTGTCATTGTATGGAGAAAGTAAGATGGCTCAATAAATTATATTAGTGCCTTAAGACAAGTACCTGTACAACCTTGTACCCTTCTGAAACAAGCAAAACTGCCATGAAGTTTTAAACAATTTCTATGGATGTGGTTTTTTAATAGAGTAGGCATCTTCATCTGCCTTGATTTAATGTTGATTTTCCCTTCAGACTTCGATTATCCAGCTGGCAAACACAGAATTGTCTCCTTAGTTATTCCTCAGCTTAAATTTATAGAGATTCATTCAAACTGAGTCTAGCAACTGAAATGTGAAGCTGCTTTGGAAAATCAGGGAGAAGATACCTCTTAATACTTCCACCTGTCATTTCTCAATGTGTTTCAAAATAGAACTGCATGCATGAGCAATAATTCATTTACATGAGTGAAATGCAAGTTATGGTGCATGGAGTAATGCAAGCTGGGTGTGATCATATTGCCTGGTAGCTTGAGCTCCTGAGGAGAACTTTTGAGATCAGATTTGCTGTGCCTTCATCTATCTGCACATGCAAGATGCTTTCCTAGTCATAAGTGCATACCATCATAAATTTTCAGGAAGTATTTTGAGAACATGAGTAGAAGCAGATTATGTAGCTCTTTCTTGGATCCTAACAAATCTCGTTTATGTACTTCTACAATTCAGTGTCCTGATTAACTAAAATCAAAATGAAAGGAAGTATAACCCTCTACTGACAGTAAATATGATCAGACGTGTTTCTCTCTGGACTATTAAACCATGTGATAGAGAACTCTTGCTTTACTGCATTTGAAAGAAAAAACATTCTTGCCAGGAATCATATACTGGCTGAAAATTTTAAAGGTCTTCTGAAAGTGTTTTGATAAAAGTAGATCAAAATGGAGATTCTTAGACAAAAATGTGCTCAGAAAGAAGTAATTATGACCTCTTACATCAGAACATTTTTTGTTGTATTGCATTTTTTCCCTATGCTAGTGAAAATGTTATCTCAGGCTGATCGCTCCATGTCCTGACCTGCAAATGTAAGACACTTTAATTGAGATTTTTCAGTGTAGACCAAAAACTGTTTTGAATCTTGTCATCTAAGCGAATACCCCAACCTTTATACTTAAAAGGTGTGCACTTAAAGTATTCAAAGGCTTCTATTTTATTTTGAATCAAAAAATGAAAATAAATCATAAGAAGAATGCAACTATTATCTTCTGTTGTGTTCTATTCACAGAACTTGCAGCTTAAGGCAATGATCTGTATCAGCTTTACAGAGGATTACAGCAGTCACTTGTTGGTTCGTAAGACACCGGAAATTCAAGTGGTCGCTTATTTTCAACTTGTAACAAAAAAAGGCTCAAGGACCTGCTATTAATATCACTTTATCATTCATGTCACCATTATTAGGCTGCCTTTAACAATATTGTAAGTGTCACTTACCCACGAACTGGTGCTTGAACAGCTTGTATAATATGTGCCTCCCTTAAAAATAAATCACTATCAAAACTTTCATATCCCCAGACATGCAACTATACCATTAGGAACGTCTGTTTCCTGGATGAGCTTTTTCAATATATTCACAACCATCTTATTATTCTTGACACCACCAGCACTTGACACCATGTGAGATTTCAAAATGAGCATCTGCAGGTGTAATTGCTAAATGAAATCTTGTTTGACTTTTCGTTACCTCCTGGAAGAGCGACATTTTCGTTTTGCAATGGCTATCCTGTAGAAATAGGATATACTGCTCAAGGGTACTTTGCAGACAGATGGCATTTTCTGCACAGTCTTTTTACATTATGGAATACCCTGATGATTTTGGAACTCTAATATTAGTTACATTAATATATCTGACAATGTAAGATGCTCTTGCAACCACATGAACATTAGTCACAAACCTAGATATGTCTTATCATCTCATTTTTCAAGCTACTAAAGGATTCAGAGATAAATAGCCACACATTTCTTGCCCCAGGGACAGTGAACTGTAGGTGTCAAAGCAAAGAAGACTAATTAGTCACCTTCAAACACCTCAAGGTCAGAGGAACAGGGGTTTGGTAGCTTGCATAAAGTGATCATCTACACTGTTTTATGATCAGAATGTCCCTCTCCATCCCCCACAACCTACCCCATACCATCAGTATGGGCAGCCATGAGGAAAAGACTGTGATACTGAAGTTCTACTTTTGTAAAGTGCTTTGGTCATCATCAAGTTTTTGTATAATTATTTCCTTCATGGAGTCAACTGATCATGCAGTCATCTTTGCTGTATTTTGGTAAGTGGGTAGTTTGCTGTTGGAATCTTTATCTTCACACGCATTGTCTTGTGTTTTGGATCTTTTTGATGCATGTTGGGATTCTGCAACTTTGAAGGCTAAAGCTATCTTGCACTTCTATGTATTTAATGTGCATGTGTGGTAAATGATTGTCCAGCCTCATTCAAGCTTTCCTCTTATGATGTCTTTGAAATAGTTTAATGCTACATCAAGGCTGAAAATAAGTTCTTCATCATTTCTAATGCACTGTGTGATGTCTGTTCATTCACAGCTGTTTAAAATTTCACCTAGTGTAAGCTTTATCCCAATCAACATTACTTTCTTTAAAGTATCCTGTAACAGTCACATTTTGCACCACTCAGTATTTATCTAGCCACAAGTATTACTCAAGTAAAAATTTCACAACTTAATAATTAAAAAAACCTCACTGTACCCCTGTAATTGTCACACAGCTACAATGCAGAGGCACGTATTCTTTTTTAAATGGGTTTATTTTACCTGTGAAAGTACAACATCTCTGCAAGCTGGGCCATGTGATTCAAAACAGATGGTCCCCAACCATATTATCCTTTAAGAAGGGTAGATGGGATGAGTATGTTAGATTTTCAAGAGAGAAGGGGCTCTCTCTTGTCCTGTAGGAGAATGAAAGCAAAGTTTTGGCAAATGCTCCAAAAAGACTTCTACTTATTCTGGAATATGGCCAAACCTTATTAATGCAGTTCTCAAAAAAGTCAGATTCATCATGGAGCCAACACTCCCTTTCATCTATGACATCTGTAAGGCACATAATAAAATAAACCTACTAGCTGGCATCTTCATCATTTTTGTTCCTATTCTGTTCTCTCTTCATTTAGTCAGTCATACAAACAGAACATTTGCTCCCATCCAAACTGCAGTGTTCAAACCTAAAGTAGTTTAAAAGTAGAATCCAGTAAATCTGTAATTAAGCACAGAGGAAAATGTGAATATGTTGTGGATCCATGTTAAATCAAGAAAAGAAAGGAAATTCAGACTGTGATTAAGGATGAGACTGGCTTGGAAAACAGGCATTTAAATAGCTTTTTTTTCTAATATATAGTTAGGATTATTGCATTGCATATTGTCGTTATAACAAGATTTTGGGACTATCATTCATTCAGTGCATTCAAAACACACATAAATGCATAGTACATTCTGGACTAAGTAACAGCAAAACTTCTGAATGAATTGCATTTTTTTCCTTTTGCACCTTGAGTCATACAAGGCAAGTGAATTTCATTTGGTGTTTTTTAAATGTGGCTTTTGAACGTGGCATTATGAAAAGAGGCAAAAAAACCCCAAGCTCTATTTTCCTCAGGACTGTGAAACAGAGAAAACATTTGACTCAAAATGCTGCTTTTATTATTGTCCAACTTCTGAATTCTGTTCTGTAAAATGTGTTCTGTAAAATGTGTTGGGTTTTGTTTGGTTGGGTAAGGTTTCTCTGCACTCTTCACAGCAGTCTGTAGCAGACCTGAGTTGTAGAATGAAGAGTTCGATGCCTGTATTGATTAAATTTAAGCTGAGATTTTCCCTCTGGGAATATGAATGAATCAGATCAAATAACTGAGTATATATTTCAAGCATTCAAGCTGTGTAACTGGCTACAGGTTTTTAGCCAAATTGTAGAATAAGCACAGGCTGTACCACGTTACTGGTGTACTGACAGTGAATCTTGGAGCCACGATTTCTAGACTCTGTAGCTGCTCAGTGTTAAATCAGGGACTCTAGATATCCCAGGAAGGATGTTTGGCCAAGAGAGGACCTTCCTGCTCATACCTGGAGTAGGAAGAACCTGAAAACTCTAGACTCTTAATCTCATTCAAGGACACTTAGGAAGATCCAGAGGCCTTGGGACTTCCAAGCATCTCGAGGAGCCTTGGATATTGCAAGAGCTCTGTGGCTACCAAGGCAGAGGAAGATTGCTTGGCAGGGCTCCCTTAAAGCTTGAGAATCTGAATATCTTCAAGTCCTTGTGACCTGCTTAAGAATACACAGGTAAAAAAAAGAAGAATCTTTCAGGTCTTTTGCAGCAGTTGGTTTAACTAGGTGCCTGATGGGGAAACAGCGAGCCTTGAAAGAACCAGTATGTCCTGGTTTCAGCTGGGATAGGGTTAATTTCCTTCTTAGTAGCTGGTGCAGCCTGCGTTTTAGATTTGGTGTGAGAACAATGTTGATAGCACACTGATGTTAGTTGTTGACAGCACACTGATGGTTTTGGTTGTTGCTGGATAATGTTTATAATAAGTCAAGGACTTTCCAGTTTCTCAGGCCCTGCCAGCCAGAGGGCTGGAGGGGCACGGGACATTGAGGGAGGACACAGCCAGGACAGGTGACCTGAACTAGCCAAAGGGATATTCCATACTGTGTGACGTCATGCTGAATATATAAACTGGGGGAAGAAGAAGGAAGGGGGGACATCCAGCATTACAGCATTTGTCTTCCTGAGTAACCGTTACGCGTGATGGAGCCCTGCTTTCCTGGGGATGGCCGAACACCTGCCTGCCCATGGGGTAGTGAACGAATTCCTTGTTTTGCTTTGCTTGCGTGCGTGGCTTTTGCTTTACCTATTAAATTATTCTTATCTCAACCCTCGAGTTTTACATTCCTTTCCAATTCTCCTCCCCATCCCTCTGGGTGAGGGGTAGTGAGCAAGTGGCTGCGTGGGGCTTGGCTGCCGGTCACGGTTAAACCAGCACACAGTGTCACCCAACAGAAGTCTGTACCAGCACCTACTAGTACTTGGCCAGCAATTCATGTGATGCAACCAAGTCCACGTAAAAACTTCTTTCTTTTTAGACTTATCACACAGATTGCATGCAAATAATACTTTGATATGCATTTTTTGAAACAGAGCCCTAAAAGCATGCTAATAAGAATATATTAAAAAATTATGCATTACTTCAACTAAAATCTCGTTCATTGTCCTGTCCCGCACAATGAACAAGAGTCAATTCTTAAAGGAGAAAAACTAATCAGGTATTTACCCTCCAGCCTTTCCAGTTCACACACTTCATGTCACTAATAATTCTGTGGGCTCCCCATCATATCTGGTTGTCAGTAATCTCTCTAAACCTACAGAAGTGATTACATTTCTTTCAACATATTGCCTATCTTTTGATCCATATTTTTTCTTTTTAATGTAATTTTTTGAGATGGGTTGAACAGGACTGTAGGCAGCATGTGAGAACATGCGTTCTAAACAAATTGCCTATTTTGTTCTTTTTTTCTATTCCTGATCATGTCTAACACACATTTTGCCTTTTTGCCTGCTGAAAATTCTGATATTTTCAAAGAGCTACCTACAAAAACTTCAAGATCTCTTTAATTCATCATAATAAAGCAGAGTCTGTTGTTGTGACTGGGTGTTGCTGTTGTTTTTTTAAATTAATTACCTTGTATTATCTCATTTGAGTTAATCCGCCACTTTATCTTCCAGTTCCTTGAGGTTTCATCCAAATATTATAAGGTTCTTCTGTAATACTTCACATTCAGCTTTGACTCTTCTGCATGATTTTGTATGCTCAGCAAACTGTCACATTGTTGCTCATATAATCTTCAGATTTATCTGTGAACATGTTTAACAACAGAGACCCAAAAAGATTTCTCTGAGAAGTCCCTGTAATTGGGAAAACTGACCATTGATTCCCATATTTTGTTTCTCATCGTGGGAAAATCTTACCTGGTATCTTTGATGTCTTTGTTTAAGAACTTCTGTGTAGAATATACTGAAAAACCAAGAGTAGTCTATTAACCAAATTACCTTTTATTTTCTAAGCAGTTTATTGCTCTCTTGGAGAATTGTGGTGCATGTATTAGACATGTCTTTCTTCTACAAAAGCTGTGTTGATTCTTTGTACCATGAGGTATTTCTCCTCAGGTCATCCTTTCCTCTTGTTTCTACCACTTTGCCCACTGCACAGCTCAGGCTGACATACAGTTACCCAGATCATTATCCAGCTTTTTTTCACAAGCTGGTATTACTAATGTCACCTTTTAACCCTCTAGCACCAATTCCAGTTTAAGCAGTACCTTTAACTCACCCATAAATAATAGTTCCAGAAAGGGAACATCCTTATCTTCTCTGTGATAAAAATCAATACACAGAATGAATTGATTTCTTTTTCTGGCAAAACTTTAGTTTTCCTGCATATCATCTATGTATTTTCTGTATCTGCCTTACGTATATGCCTTAGATATCTGCCCTGTCAGGTTTTCATTAAACTGTGAAACAATGGAAATTAAAATTAACACATTCCCTTTTTCACTATATCATGTATTTCTGATTCTGGAAGTGGTATGAAATCCAATGCTAATCCCATTAAAATTTTAATCTTATAACTCAGAATGTGAATGTGGTTTGTGGTGGACTTTTTTGGCAAATACAGCATTTCATTAAATGAAATGAACGATATGTTGATTTGGTTCAGATCTACTGTGGAAATTAAACCTGATCAAGAGGACTTTTTAAATTGAAACTGTTTATTTTGCAAGGGTAAAGACAACTTAGTGATGAATTTGGGTCCATTTTTTAAAGTGCAGTTCAAAGAAAAGTTAAGGACAGTATCAATTTTGCAACACAGTTTTCACCACACAAAAGGATGACCAGACTGTATCTCTCAGAGCATTCTTGAATTAACTTTTGAATGATCTCAGAAATGTTATCACCTGTAATTTCTCCCTTTCTGTATGGCAGGTGAGTTTCTGAATGTTTTGGAAGTGAACTAGTATGTTTTATGAATATTATTGTTTTATTATTTCCACAAATGGCATCATGTCACGGTTCCTGAGATTTATTACAAAATTTAGGGATTATCTGGAGAGTATTTAGGTTCCAGCAAGCATGTTTGATCACAGGCACTTATGCTAGACGGTACCTTAATATTATATGCTGTGGATAAAGCATAAAAACCTTTGTGCTTACTTTGTAATTTATCTTTTTTCTTGCTTATTAAAGCTTTATGCAGAAGTGGGCTATGAGAACCAAACTCTGATTAGAAGCAGAAACCAAAATGGGCAAGGTGAGCAATAGTGAGGGGCATTGCCTCATGTGCTGCACTAGGCAGCCAGGAAGGAATACCTGGCACCCCAAATGTCTCAGGTATGTGGTGTCATATTATATCCTACACCACAAACAGCATAAATGGTATACAGAACTAAAACTGCAATGCTTTCCATAAACCACTGAGAAATCACTTAAAGTATCCCATATATAAGCTGACAAGTGCAGTAGTTTGGCAGAGCTCCTCTGCAAGTAGTTTAGAGGCAAGAACTATGAGCATTAAACTCGCAGTTTATGTTTTGGGATATCTGTTTTTTTGTAGTCTTCTTTTGTGATCTCTGTTTAAGCCAAAGACTAGGCTGATTGTAATGTTAAAGTACAAAATCTAGTTCCTTTGATGGGGAGTAAGCTTGAACTGAGCAGCACCACTGCACCCAGAGCAGCGTAAGCCTAAAGTCTCGTGATGCTGAAACGTGCTCAGATGGCCTGTGGCATTTTGTCAGTATATGGTGGATTTGCATCCAGAAAGATTCAGTTTGGATATTAGCATAACTGTTTGTAATAATAGGGTTGCTGAAGCATGGAAAGAAATTGCCCATTGAGACTTTGCTGTCTCCTTCACTAAAGAATTTAAGGACTGGCTACGCAACCGTATCAGGAATGGCAAAGATATACTGCATCTTGCCTTGTGCCAGACAACTCAGTGACCTCTTGCAGTCCCTCTCAGCTTTATTTTCCTATGATTCTATGAAGATTTGAAAATAAATATAATAAAAGCTTCGAGATCCTCACAGATTGCAGTAAAGGAGTCACATAATGTTTTGAATAGATGACACCAATGCTGTCTTCCTGGGCCTTTTGCCAAGTAAGTGACTTTGAACTACAGTTTTTCTGAACACTTATATTACTGAATCTCTCAATTTATTTCCAGTGAAGCCTTTATTCTTAAATCCATATAAATAAATTAAGCATCTGAACAGAAGGGAACACATTCTGATTGTTAAGAATTGATCAGTAAGCTATAAATGCTAATTAATGTAAATACCTTTATAAAGAACCTTTATCTGATTTAGTCCATTTCCTTTTTGACCTTTGGAGACCTCTTTCAATTCTGATCACTGTGCTGATCATCTGATTAGTAACATGTATGCGCAGATCTCAGAGGGCTGTATGAGCCTTTTCTGGCTTTCAAGCCTTTTAACATTGTTAATGGAAAAAGGGAAGTTTTCTGTGCTCAAAAGCTCATTTTGGTATAAATTTTAAAGATTAAATCCAATTAATAGTGTCAATTACTGCAATGCAATTTAGTTATGGTAATATGTATAAAATTGAAAATTACCTTAAAAAGAACCTGAAAACATAAATTTAATATACATTCAGAAGTTAGGTGTGCTATGTGTAAGGTTATTTGTTATCCTAATAATACTCCTTGTTCGTATAACAATAGTATAGACCTTAATTAAATTATCACAATCTGCTTTTTTTCTTAAAAGATTTTTTTTTCCACAAGAGCAAAGCAATAGCACCATCTAGAAGAAGTATACTTTCAGTTGTGTGTTAGTCTTTGCATATTTATCTTTTTCGTCTTTCCTACCTGCTGGGTGGAAGATAGCCCTAATGTGCTTCTCAGTATCCTAATTTAGTCAAATATGGATAGACTTTTATTACTTTTATTATTTGTATAAAGTATTAGAAAATTAACTTAAATTCATATCCTTCTGTTTAAAATTAAGATCTCTATAAAACTTTTCGGTGAAATAATCATCATAAAGATAAAGAATTAATTAGCAGAATGTTTTTCCTTTACATCAGACTGAGAAATGGCTGAACCATTCTTGACATTTTTCTTAAGTATGAAGATAGAAGGCAGAAAAAGCCTACACAAATGGATAAAGCTTAGAAGTAAAAGAAACTAAGAAGACCTTAAAATTGAAAATGCTGGAAAACTTGGGATAAACCTTGACGCACCATACAGGATTTGTGCTCATATCAGTAACGCTGGGCCAGCATTAACATGTCACATGACAACAGTGCAGCTTGTAAAAAGTTCTGTCCCATATAATACCAGGATAATCCTGATAAAATTTTCTCCCATAAAAAAGATGATAACAAAATTTTATCTGTAGGCAAAGAACAGTTACTCAAGTGTGCAGTATATCAAAAGCAAGTTTCACTGATCCTGGATTAGTGAATGGCCAACTCATTGAATGCTTAAACTCATTCTTTGAACAGAGAATGAATGACTGAACATCCCTCTCTGCATATCTGCTGATAATATAAATTAAGGAGTCAAATTCAATAATGCTTTTAGTATGGATATGTATGCTTTACATTTGGAGTTTCAGTCTCTAATTCTGCAGCTGATCCTACCTGACACATGAGAAGAAGCGGCCCCATGGACCGTCCAACACAGTTTTGGTGCTGTGCCAATTACTGTGACTAACGTCAATTGAGTATTTGATATTCCACTGTCTTCAGTATGCAGTGGAATGCTTTGCTTTTTTTGTCTAGCTTGCAAACATTTTATCTTATATTTTAGAAGGGCTAGGATTTTTTCAATACAGCAGTTTGATGGAAATGGGTTGTTTGGTTTTTTTAAATTAAGATATAATGACTTGTTGAAGTGAAACTTATTATGGCAAAGAACTAGTTTCAAGAAAACATCTTCTGGGGAAAGTTTCTTATGTCCAGCACTGACAAAAGGCCATAGTCAACATCTTGATAATTACTTAGGGTGCAGCACCCCTAGATTAAATCTGTAGTCTGAATCAGGAAAAGAAAAATACTTGAACCAAGGTTTTCCAGATTCAAGATACAGGTTTCCTGTCTAACTCTTTCAAAGTGTGTTAGAGAAGACAAGGTCAAAGAGATGAATGTTGTAGCTGGGAAGAAAAGGGAGTATTTTTCTCTCCTTTCCTTCATACTGTTGATAAAATCTTGCGCCAGTTTCTTAAACGTTATCTGATGCTTTTACAGGCTAGACCTATAATCTACAACAAACTTTTGATTTTTATTTACTTATTTATTTAATTATTTTACTAGAAGAATAAGCCTGTTGTCTGTGTCTTCTTTCCCAAAATTTGAATTGATCTTTTAGTTCCCCTGGGCCCTGGCTGTAAAGTAGCAATTGAATTAGAAATTATAGGGAAAGTCATGTATTATGGAGAGGGAAAGAGAAGCCTAGTCTGTTGTTCTTTTCAAAAATATGTGCCTTTTAAGTGCTTTTGTACAAGCTGGAATTTTTTCCACATGGGAAGTTTTGTGTAGATGCTTATTGCATTACTGCAGTTCAGCTACAAGGTGAGATAAGCATGATAGGCATAAGTAACATGGCAGGTCTATGTTGTGCAAAGGAACTTCCCACACAGATACCTGAGCTAGCCCCAAGCAGTGCTGATACAATCATGTGGCACACACTGTGTCCTGTTGTAGAAAATAAACCATGTTTCTCATGGGTGCGTTGTAGTGCAAGCTTCTTCAGGTCATGGTGATTATCCTGTTGGAGATTCCTCTTTAGCAGCGAGAGGGATCAGTGCTAGTTTGGGAGCAGCCATGCTATCCACCATGGCACACTGCAGACATACCTGCTGAGACTTTCACTGCTTGATGGAGAGACAGAATCACCAAATGAAAGACTGTAAAATTGTAGTAGAAATCAAACAGCCTAAAACTTTAATTTCTTCACATGTAGAGTACCTCTCTTGTGTATAACCTAAATTTCAGACAAGCTGGAGAAGTTGTAAATTTACAAAGCATAGAAAGCGCTACTCGACAACTTCAGTTGAGAAGTGTTTTGAACCTTACATCTTCTGTGGACCTATAGGTGGCAATTGTCATAACTGCACAACTGAGGTCTGGCATCATATGCAATATGAATATGGTGAAAAGTGCTGTTATGTACCAATTCATTTTCCTACTCAGCACAAGTTTGAAGAAAATCAATAAGAAAAATGGCACAGCATAACCAAGAAATATATAATTGCTCTAACTTCTGATTTTTTTCTTTTGAGTCTGTATAAATAGCAAGAACAGGACATATGCTTTTATTATATTTCAATTTACATTTAAAATGTATTAAATGTAACTGATTTAGACTTTTTTTACTCTAAGTACAAAGAAGCAGGACATTAGTATTTAGTGTTCATTTAATTAAAATAGCAGTTTACTCTAAGCCCTAGAATTAATTACTTTTTGAACTGCTTCTCTGCTTTGCTAATAATGTGTGATAGCTTAAAAACAAAATACCTAAACTTATCATAGAATCACAGAATCATAGAATCATTTATGTTGGAGAAGACCTTTGAGATCATCAAGTCCAACTGTTAACCCAGGACTCCCAAGTCCACCAATAAACCAGGTCCCTAAGCACCACATCTATGTGTTTTTTAAATACCTCCAGGGATGGTGATTTCACCACCTCCCTGGGCAGCCTGTTCCAACGCTTTACCACCCTTCCAGTGAAGAAATTTTTCCTAATATCCAATCTAAACCTCCCCTGGCATAACCTGAGGCCATTTTCTCATCCTGTTGCTTGTTATCTGGGAGAAGATACCTACACCCACCTGCCTATAACCTCCTTTCAGGCAGCTGTAGAGAGCAATAAGGTCCCCCACTGAGTCTCCTCCTCTCCAGACTAAACAACTCCAGTTCCTTCAGCCACTCCTCATAAGAATTGTACTCCAGACCCTTTACCAGCTTTGTTGTGCTTCTCTGGACATGCTCCAGCACCTCTACGTCCCTCTTGTAGTAAGGGGCCCAAAACCGAACACAGCATTCAAGGTGCAGCCTCACCAGTGCTGAGTACAAGGGGATGATCACTTCCCTTGTCCTGCTGGCCACACTGTTTTGGAGACAAGCCAAGGATGCTGTTGGCCTTCTTGGCCACCTGGGCACACTGTTGGCTCACGTTCCACCAGCTGTTGACCAGTACCCCCAGGTCCTTTTCCCCCATGCAGCTTTCCAGCCACCCTTCCCCAAGCCTGTAGCTTTGCGTGGGGTTGTTGTGACCTAAGTGCAGGATCCGGCACTGAGCCTTGTTGGCCTTCATACACTTGGCCTCGGCCTATCGATCCAGACTGTCCAGATTCCTCTGTAAAAAAACTTCCTGCCCTCAAGCAGATCAACGCTCCCATCCACCTTGGTGTTGTCTGCAAACTTACTGAGGGTGCACTCAATCCCTTCATCCAGATCATTGATAAAGATATCAAACAGAACTGGCCCCAGTACTGAGCCCTGGGGAACACCGCTTGTGACCGGCTGCCAGCTGGATATAACTCCATCTATTATCACTGTTTGGGCTCGACCACCCAGCCAGCTTTTAACCCAGCGTGGAGTACACCCATCCAAGCCATCAGCAGCCAGTTTCTCCAGGAGAATGCTGTGGGAGATGGTGTCAAAGGCTTTACTAAGGTCCAGGTAAACAACATGTACAGCCTTTCCCTCATCCACTAGGTGGGTCATCTTGCTATAGAAGGAGATCAGGTTCATTAAGCAGGACCTGCCTTTCATAACCCCATGCTGGCTGGGCCTGATCCCCTGGTTCTCCTGCACATGCCACATGATGGCACTCAGGATGATCTGCTCCATAACCTTCCCCAGCACTGAGGTCAGGCTGGCAGGCCCATAGCTCCCCATATCTTCTTTCCTGTCCTTCTTGTAGATAGGTGTCACATTGGCTAACCTCCAGTCTTCTGGGACCCCTCCAGTTTGCCAGGACTGTTGATAAATGATGGAGAGCAGCTTGTCAGGCTCCTCTGCCAGCTCCATCAGTACCCTCAGGTGGATCTTATCCAGCCCCATAGACTTGTGTGTGTCTAAGTGGAGCAGCAGGTCACTAACTGTTTCCCTCTGGACTGTTGGGACTTCATTCTGCTCCTCCTCATCCTTATTTTCCAGCTCAGGGGGCTGAGTACCCAGAGGGTAGCTGGTCTTGCTATTAAAGACTGAGGCAAAGAAAGCTTTAAGTACCTCAGCCTTTTCCTCATCATTTGATAAGGATACTATTCATTGGAGAAAACTGATGCAGAATACACTGAGTAAGCTGAACTGTAATTTAAAATGCTGTCATGTCCCAGTGCATAGTATTTGTTTAACCATGAAGACCTCTGTGAAAATTTGCATATGCCACTGTGAATGAAAGGCAATTCAAAGGATGTACATCAAAGCTAATTTTAACATTATTGACCTAATGATACTAAATTTTGTCCTAGCTATGCCTTTAAAGACAGCTGATTATTTTTCCATGAGCCCAGCTTTTGGAAAGAAATAGTTTGCATTTTACAGGAAATGTGTACTGAAAATGTTGAGGTTTAACATATTTTTCTTAACTGTGGAAAAATGTTATAGGACTTACATGACAGGACTTGCATTTTAAACTAGAAATAGAGCAACTTTTTCACCTGGTAACAACTTACTGATGACGATAATCGTCAGGGAAGGACTCTGTATTTATAATTATCTTCTTGGAGAAATTACAGCCTTAATACCTATTAACACTTTGATCTAAAGAGCAATACAATCATTTTGCCTCATTTAGAATATTTTGATGCCAGTCACCTGAAACTAAAACCTCCTTTTATGCAGAACAAGAAAAATACCTCAGATAACTTCAGGCATTAATAAAGTAGACTATAAGGCAACGGACTTTTGGAAGCAGTAAAAAGACCTAAGCAAGGATAGATGTGGCATCAGTGTGTCCTGTGCCATTATACACAGGGACTGGCTGTCTGAGCCACGTGCAATATTGTGGTGCTGTAACCCCAGCCGGCAGCTTAGCCCCACACAGCTGCTTGCTCAGTCCCCCACAGTGGGATGGGAGAGAGAATTGGAAGAGTCAAAGTGAGAAAACTTGTGGGTTGAGAGACAGTCTAATAGGTAAAGCAAAAGCTGCTCATGCAAGCAAAACAAAACAAGGAATTCATTCACCACTTCCTGTTGGCAGGCAGGTGTTCAGCCATCCCCAGGAAAGCCGGGCTCCAGCACGTGGATGTTGTGGTTATGTGGGAAGACAAACGCCGTAACTCTGAGCATCCCGCCCTTCCTCTTTCTTCTTCCCCACAGTATTTATTGCTCAGCACGATGCCATATGGTACGGAATATCCCTTTGGTCAGTTGGGGTCAGCTGTCCCAGCTGTGTCACTCCTGGTTTCTTGTGTACCCCCAGCCTGCTTGCTGGTGGGGTGGGGTGTGACACAGAAAAGCCTTGACTCTGTGTAAGCACTGCTCAGCAATAATACAAATATCCATGTGTTATTAACTCTGTTTTAGTCACAAATCCAAAACACTACCATACAAGCTGTTATGAAGAAAATAACTCTATCCCACCCAAAACCAGTACAGATACAAAGGCAACAGTGTCCTCCAGACATTCAGGGTGCTAATGAACACTCCCTGCATCAGCAGTTGCCAGCTCCACTTGTGTAGGTGCTGCTGGTAACATGACTCTTTGGAGTGTTTTTCATGTTCTGCCCAGGTCAACTGTCCCCATTTTGGGGATGTTACCACTTGAATTTACTTGTATGACTGAGGATGTCAGTGTGATTCTTTTTTCACTCATGGTCACCGTGTTTAAACTCAAACACCTCCTGGGGGGTGTAAATTGGGTGGTGTGTGTGACCCTGAATGAATCCTACCCTGGTGGAGGTTGTCTCCGAGCACTTCTGTCATGTGAACTCAGGTTGTCAGAAATATTTAGATTTCTATTGCCAAATGTTGATCTGATATTTAATAGTGAAGCTTCCTAGATTTTTAAGTATTTGTAATTAAGCAGTTTTACCTGAGAAGAGTTGTCTGCAATGTTATCTATTAATATTCAAGTATCTCCATTAGGAGTGTGTCACACTCGCCTTTATATATGTACTCTTTCCATCCCCTGCCAACCTTACCTTTTCTCCCCACCTGAAGATGAAAAACAGAACAATACAATGAAAGTTAATCTGTGTTAATCTAGAAGTAATTAAAATAGGACTTCATTTGAACTGATAAATGTGTATACATCTTCAGTGAAATTCTGTTGATTTACACCTGTTGACCAAGCTAGGCTTCTGCTTCTAATTCAATGTACCTGTATAACTTCCTTTTTCACTGTCATCTCAATCTAGTTTTCAGTACATCATTTATTTACTTGTAGTTTTGCTGTATGCTACATATATAACTCATGCTAGATATAGCAAAGGTGCTGACTTGGCAGTTAGCAAATTGCATGCAGCTTTCAAATTCCTTTTCTCTAAGAGATCATAAATAAGTGCCTTTTTTGAACCAGGTCTACAGTAATGAATATTTTCATCTTACCTAACAATAACTAATTTGAATCCAAAAATGTGTGACATGCCACTGCCTCTCTTACAATCTGACAAAGATGAAAAGTTTGGTAAGATGGCACAATTCATGCTCTTCTTTCCATGGCATGATCTTACAAACATTCCACTTAAAAAATAAAGATGACCTACCCTGCCTCCCTAGTGTAAAAAAGAGTATTTGTCTTAAAATGTAAATTGAGTCCTATTAACAATCCCCTGGAAAAATGCATTTAATCACAGTGTTCCACTGGAACACTAATGAAATAAAAATCAGTTGAACTTCCTAATTAATCCTTTTAAGATTCTGTACATTAGGTAGGAGAAACAGTGCTGTTTTGTCTTAATAATGAGGTAATTTCTTTTGTCAGTGCCAAAGAGAATATTTAATGAGCTTCAGGAAAACATGCAAGTATCTTTATAACTAAATTAAAATTTTCCTTAAGGTGCCATGAAGAACAAGTACATACAGTCCCTACATATGTCACATTATTTTTAAATACAGTTTTCAAGTGGGACCTCCATTTAGTATTTGGATACATTTACCCTAAGTACAGTTACAGGAAAAAGAGCACAGGGAAAGCTGCGGTGGGGTGGCTCAGGGGTACGTGCAGGTGAATCAGCTAATAGCTGATGTCACCAGAACAAGGCTCTACAGTCTACTTCATCTGCATATTGTGCTAAGGTCCCAATGGCATCAATTATTAGGCTCTAATTTATTACCACAACAGTGGTCTACCTTATTTCCAGACATTTTCTGTTCACACATGGCAGACTAATGGGCAAATGAATCGTCTGTTATTGTATCTGCATATGACTAGTTAAAGATGATACAAGAGGAATTTTCTATTCTCCTGTGACTCAAAAGGGAAAGTTCTCCTTCAGAAAAGCAATAGAAGCAAGGCCCAGAACTGTCTCACTTGTGTGAGCAGAAGCTTCCTGCAGTTCATCAGCAGCTTCTGTTGGCTATCTACAGGCACTGGACTCCTCCTATGGAGTACGCAGTCACTTGATTTTATTGAGAAATCCATCCTACAACTCACAGTTCACTCCTCCACTTTGGAGCCTTGTCGTTTTATCAGATGCTTTCATTTTGGATTAGCATTTTCTTCAGATAGCATCATATGGGGAAGATTCTTTTTCCTCTTTTTTTTTTAGGATTAAGCAAAATCTCTGCAAGGAACTCCTTTTAATTCCAGTAAATATGGAAATTAATGCTCTGACTTGTATGAGTATTCATACTTGAAGTGGCATAGTTCAAAAAAGATGAAGTTAAAAACCTCAAAGTTGACTTATTCTAACCTTCATTACACAAGATAAAGCAGTGCTGTTATGAATTCCAAATTCTGAAATTCTGCACATGCATATTTATGCATATATGTAACATTTGATTTTAGGAAGCTTTAAAAATTTAAAATACAATTTGGGATATAAAAGTGAAAGATAGTATAGATATTTTATATTTGAGAAATTCACAAACTTTTGTTTGTGTAAATATGAATCGTAGTGGAGCATATTTTCCCATCCAAGGGATTACTTTCAGGATTTGAAGATAGATATATCAGCATTTTGAACTGTTCTTAATAATTCTTTGAATCCTTTAATATTATATTGTTCTTGAATCTAACACAGTCTTTCTTAGTATTAAATTGCAGGTTTAATAATAAAGTAATTACAGAAGAACTGTTAAAATATTTACCATTAATACATAATGCTGTATTTGTAATTTATTACTTCATAATAGATTTCAGATAGTTTTAATTTTTAATGCATTTGCCCAATGTAACATTCTGCGGAAAACAGTGTTGTGTTTGATTTTGCAATAGATCTTCATTTATTATATGGTGGTTATCAAGGTCAAAGGGTCACTCCTAACTGTAACATCAAGATCTGAGCCTTCCACCTCAAACATGGGCCAGTCAAGATTATGTGGTACTCAAATCTAGTAGCATTTTCTTCCTATGATATTAGTGATTTGATTTACACTGATCTATGTAAAACAGATTTTGACTTTCATGCAACATGCCCATTGTGTGGAAACTAGCTGGAAGTTATTCTTTATAAAAAATGCAAGTAACAAGTTCTAAGTAAGTTTTCATTGTGTGGTAAATTAGAGAAGTTATCTATTTTAAAATTAATTTTAGCTTCTGCCATTTTGGTTTTCAATTTTCCATTGAGAATATTCCAACGGTTTATCTTCCACAGTTGTCTAGAAATTCTTATTTGTGATAGATGATGCAGAATATAATCTTGGGAAGGGTTTACCATGAGATTCCTGTACTCTTACAGTTGTTTTCTTTGAAAACTGATTATTTATCTTTTTTTTCTTGTTCATTCTTTTTTGTTTGTTTTGTTTCTTGGTTTGAGGTGGGTTTTTTTTGTTTGTTTGTTTAATTAGCATTAGTTATTTTGGTCAGAGAGTAGTAATCACAAAATTCCTACTGGATGATTTGGAAAGAGAAAGTATTTTCAAATATTCCTGCTTAACAGTTTCCTTCCAGAATATGCCAATAATAAGCATGGAATTTCTTCAGCTCTTTCAGATAGCAATGTCTATGTTTAATTCATAAACCAACTCACCAACATATGAATTACAAAAAAAATCCCATAGTCTGTACTAAGAAATTCCATTAGGAATTACCCTTATTCTTGAAGTGGTAAAATCAAAGGTTCTTGAAACCCTTAATTTAAGTGCCAGATATATCTCAGCCTAAAAATTGGGATCCTGGCTAGCACTTTGCAAGTATCATTTGCTCCAGAGAGGACAGCTGACAGTGGTTTTCTAGGTCAGTGGTCTCCAAACTTTTTGGATTGTGAGCCCCTATCAGGAAAAGATTTTTAAGCATGCACTCCCGAATATATGTATATGTATTTATTTATAAATTATACACATGTACTATTGTATTAGTTTATTTTGTACATTATAAAACCTATACAAAAATAGAAACCAAAAAGAATGAGATAAAGCTGAAATAATCACTATTTAAAAAATATTTGTATTTTGTTTATTAACGGTACAAAAAGTATTGTCTTCCTAACATGCCAATGGGTTGTGTTGTGCACCCTGTGAGTGCACAGTCTCCCCCCATTTTGGAGTCCACTGTTCTAGATAAAGCAAAGAAAACTGAGTACAGTAGGCAACCTTGCCAATCCCTGTACTGCACAACAAATACTTTTTAATTCGTTCTATTTCAGAGTAAGACTAATCAAATGGGAAGAGGAGAAAAAAAGAAAAAAAAAGAAGAAAAAAAAAAAGGAAGCATCCTGTAGAAGCGAAGTCCATTATCTTATTGAAATTGTCAGATATCATGTAAATCCAAATTGCACTTAGTAAATTTTAGGCTAGTTACAAGTAACTCTGCAGATCAGATTTTTCTTCTTTCCTTGTTTAAACTTCTTTTTTTCTCATATTTATGTATTGCCACCCAGACTGGCTTGTAGAAGAGAAACAAACTTCAATTTCCAGGTGAAGTTTGTGAGAAGAGGTGTTCTAACCCTGCTGTGCTCAGGAAAGCTTTTGCTGGAAGGGTGCAGACCCAGAGTCCTCCTGCACTTAGAGGACAGAAGGCTGCAAATGACCAGAAAATGGATAATGAGAGAACAGATTTTATTTTTAGCAACGAAAAGGTGCCATTATCCTGATATCAAATAGGGGTATCTATAGTATGGCTCTCAGTAGGTGTTTCATCACGAAAAGAATGGAGTATATTTCAGTTTCTCTTGTTTCAGCTTCTATCTCAGTTGAAAGAAATATTGGATAACTCCACATTAGTAAGTAATTCAGTGCAAAAGGAGCTTATCTGAAAGGTGAAATGGTTGGTACTGAGATGTCCAGGTCTTTTCTGTATCTGATTTAAGATATGTTTGAAGATACTCTGTATCTGTTTTATGGGGTATTTAGCATTAGTTTTACTCTGTTCCTGTCGTCTGCATGCCCTTTAGAAGTTGGAAAACAGGCTCTGCTTCTGGAACACATCTCTCAGCTTAGTTTCATCCATAAGTAAAACAGCTCACACACTCAAAGACTGCTCCAATTTGCAATCCAAAATGTGCTAAGTGGGGGCAATTGGCAGTTTCACTTCAAAACCACACTCCTAATCTGAACTAAAACACGAATGTAGATGTGCTGATAGGTTTGATGATTCATTTCAGTGATTCCAAATGTCACGCTGTGTATAGCTATATTATTCCGAGCCTGTGGTTTGGATTTGCTACATTCGAGCAAGAAAAACCATTCACAAAGAGATTGTGAGAGAAAGTGCATCTACGATAATATACGTCAGCACAGAATTCACACTGTTTTTAAAGACAGTGTAGAGAAGTGAAATATCACTCTGTTATTTCTTATTTCCCACCCTCAGATGGGTAGATTGGGCTACATGGATCAGGAAGCCAATGTCTCCTCCATTTCATAACTTCACTGTTTCTTGCAGTTCAAGGAGTCTTTTGGTAGGACTGTGGGAGTAACTCGTGGCTACTTTGAACCTTTTGAGTCTTTTATCTGTACAAAGAGGAACTAATTCACTTAGTTATTAAGGGGCAGAGCAGGGATAGGACAAGACTATCCAAAATGGCCAAGGTATAAATGCTAGACAGATTCTGTTTATACAAGAAAGTTTTTAATGGAGAAAGGTACAGGGGCAATTTACCTAGGATGCCTCCGAGTTGGAGAATTTTTAACTGAAGCTGAATAATGTCCTCTGCTTCAAGGAGAAAATAATGCAGATATATTGTCTAATTCTAGTCTATGTTACAAAAGAAAGCAAACTAATTCAGGACTGATTATGAAAGAGTTTCTTTTTCTTACTAACCATAAAAAGAAAACTGCTCCCCTCTTCGATGCTCCATTGTCCCCCATTGCTTACAGAATCACAGATTCATGCAATGGCTGAGGTGGGAAGGGACCTCTGGATGTCATCTGGTCCAGCACCCCTGTTCAGGCAGGGCCACCTACAGTCAGTTACCCAGGACTTCTGCTGTTTGTCATATAAACGCACACACTAACCACAGAAGTGGGAAAGCAAGGCAGACTTTTTTTTTTTTCTTTTTCTTTTCTTATGTTTGAAACACCAGTATAACACAGTTCAGAGACAAAAGCTTTTCTCCTGTCTGTTAAAGTGCCCAGTCCTTCACTTAGCTCTCAATAGGAGACTGTACACTACTGTTTCTGACAAAACTGTTAGAAATATTTTTGTAGTTATTCGTCTTCTTTCATTTTTTAGTCTCTATTTGACAATGTTCCATAGTGTTTAAATCAGTCTCCAAATGGCTGATCTCCTTTCTGCCATGCTAACCATCCTCAGGCTGATCAGTGTCTTAGGTTAGCCTAAAGACATTAGACCACAGGAAGGGAGGGCTTCATATCTTGCTAAATAAAATATTCTGGGTTCAAACAAACACCCATAAAAATCAATAGAAAAACTCAACCGTGAAAGTGAAAGAGAGAGGCTGACAGAATGTGCTATATGAAGAGATTACCATGTAATGGATGGTTTAAAACTACAAAATATAACATTGTATGTACTGAATCAAAGAACATAATTGTGTTTGGTTGTTCTTGCTTATTTTTAAAAATAAGATTTCAGCTGACATCCAATAAAAAACTAATAAAAGTACATGTATAATCTAAAAGTGTAGCTGACTTTCCATGTAATAAAATAAGGCAATGCTCTTACTCTAAGGAGAATGCAAAACTTGAAACTTCCAAAAAACTTAAATCCATTTAAAAATCAATAGGACCCTTACCAAGTAAAATCCTAAGGATTCCAAACAACACCAAGATGTCATCTGAGGCAATCGCTTATGGTCACTATTTTTTTCCATTGTTGGTTGTTTTGTGGGGTTTTTTGTTTGGGTTTTTTTTTAACATTTCATGTTTTATTAAATGTGAATCCTTTCTCCCTTCTTTGGTTTACTGCCTAGTAGAAATATAAGGGTATGTTTATTGGTTAATAAAGGATGCAAAAAATACGCACTAAGTTTATAAATATTTACCCATATAAAACCAAGGTAGTGAAAGGTGCATGGTAGCTGGTGATCTACTGGCTTTTTAGAAAGAGTATTTACCAAAACTCACATAAAGAGATTTTGCAACAAAATGAGACATGAAGCAAAAAAAGGCAGTGATAAAGACTTTAGCAGTTGTATGAAGTTCTAAATTTCAAGCTTTCTACAGGAGGGAGATCTAATGAGGTAGAAAGTGATTTTTGACCAGTCTCTAACTTATGAACCTTATGTGCTTGCTTATAAACCTATTTGAACAAGCTTTTAGCATCCAGGTATGTAGATCCTGAGATATCCTCTTAAGGTCTCAGTAGCAGAACATGCAATGACCACTGTGGCCATTTCTCAGTTATTTTGTGGATGTCTCACTCCATAACAATGGTGACTGATTACATTTTAGCATATTTTAAACAAACCTGGTTTGTTTAAATTGTACCAAATGCTATTTGTCAATATTATTGCAGTGGTGTCCTTAAAATTAAGGGTGCCAATCAAAAGAGATCTAAGATCTTTAACAATGAAAACACCCTATTTCAGAAAAAGAAAAATGTTGAACATCACTGTTACATGATGTGACACAGCACATTTTCCCAGAACAGCAAAATCAGCTGTTTTGTGTCTACTTGTTCTATAACCCTTTTTTTTTTTCTTCTTTAAAGTAACTGTAGCTTGAAACTTAGCCATATGGAAGTCTGCATCATCCTGCAGGAGAAACGTCTGACTGTCTACAAACACTCCTATGACTGTTTTCAACACTATTTTTCGGTTACTCTACTGTTGCTTGACTAAGGCAGAATGCACATCTGTATTACAGAAGTTTATCCTGTGGATAAATCAGGTGACTTTCAATTACTGCAGAAATAAAGTTCTTTAACTTGAAGTGGGAGAGAATAGGGAAGGTCACAGAAAGTGCTGAGAGGGTTAGAAAGCACAGTAGGACAGTTTATTAAGATTAACAGCTGCAGGCTCGATGTTGCTAATGGCAAGACAGATTACACAAAATATAGGTGAATCCTTTCATGAAGTCTTATATCTTCTATATTCCTTATTATAAGGAGCTTACTGCAGAACCCTGTAGCTGAATCCTGTGCCCTTCTCACCCAGCAGGATTTTTAAATGCTTAAAGTCAGGCTGGCTGGGGCGATGGCTGGCTGACTTGTTGAACTCTGCTAGCCCAGATCACCTCGGGCTTGCCCTGATGGGCATGCCGCTATTGCTGACTGCATTCGCAAGCATCGATGGCAGATATATTCTTGATTTCGGAGTACAGACCGGGCAGTTCACAGGCAGCAAAAAGTCCTGAGGTTCTTTTCTAGAACGCAGTGATTTACTGGAAAAAAATATCGAGGCTCCCTCGTCATTCACCTTCTGGAACAGCAGTTGTGCCATTCAGTGCCGTCCCAAAGGGAGTAAAGGTACCCGCCTCATTAAAAAGCTGCCCTAAAAACAACAGGTCACCTGACTACGTTATCGCTGCCCACCGGGCAGCCGGCAGACCCCGCAGTGGGGGACCCCCCCCGCCCGGCCGCAGGGGCCGCCTGCAAACAGCGATCGGTGCCGTTTAACCCGCGCTCACCTGCCACTCGCCTCTCCTCGTCCGCGCAAAGGTGGATCCCGGACCGTATTTTATTTTTAATCGATTTACCGCCTCCTCCCTAACACCCTCCCGACACACACCGCCCACACCCACACCCCGCCCTAGCCGCGCGCGCCAGACACACTTTTCTCGTTGCAAACGGCCAGAGCATCAGGTGCGGGCGAGGAGGAGCGGGGCCGCCCCTGCCTCCGAGGTGCGGGCTGCGGCGTGGGGGGCCCGGGGAAGGGGCTGGGGGGAGCCAGGGTCCCCAGGCTCTGGATGTACCCCGGGTCCCCAGGCTCTGCCCCCCATCCCCACAGGGGGCGGCGGTGGCGGCTCTCCCGCGCCGGCTCTTCCCCAGCCTCGCCGCTGCAGCAGCGGTGCAGAGAGGGCGGGGGATCCCATCCTGCTCCCCTCGCACTTCTGTGGCACAAATCTTCCCTTCTCCTCGCCCCCCCCTCCGCGGCCCCAGCGGTGCGCTTCCCCCCCATCCCCCCCGCCGCCCTCCCCTTGCCCGGCCCGGGGGTGCCGGGG
>JAVJGI010000040.1:66468928-66481560 GCA_035590275.1 Ibycter americanus | reverse complement strand
CCCCCCCCCCCCCCCCCCCCCCTTTTTTTCCCCCCTTTCCTTCTATTTTAGTAGTAATGATAATTAACTCTTGGAACCACTGGGAGTTTTAAAGTCCATATTGGATGCCTTTCTAAAAGAAATCCTTTAGGTCATCCAAAGTCATGGACTCAGTACAAAAATTATTATGCTATAGAGGAGCTTCTGGTGAATCCCATCTGCCTTTCAAAATGCATTGAGAATGTGTTCTTTTTTTTTTCTTTCAGTCTTATTTGGCATCTAGAAAACAGGAAATATCTGAGCGTACACATTATATTCTCTGTTGGACTCAATTTCACCCTTATTTTGCATATTCATGACTCTGACCTGGCAAAATTCACAGCTGCCCAGAACAACCACAGCAGTGGTAGCGCTAGCCTTTGCCAAGACTGCAGAAAATTTGGCATGTGTGCTCCAAAGAGAAATTTGCAGAGGAGATTTTGTAGGAGCAAAGGATTTGTTTGCCTTAAAAATATTTGAGGAGTGGGATAGTCCTACTTTACACAATATATCTTAAGAATTGGTTTGGAAATCCTGTAAGTGAAATACTTTTAAGAATTTATCCGTTCTTCAGTTTTTAATAACTAAATGCTTATTTTTAAATACAGGTATGGACTAGAATTGCTTTAAGGAGATCTGAAATAAATCTTCCACTTTATATGTTTGTGGACATTTAGAGTAAGCTCTCTTGAAGGTTTTCCTTGTTTTCACTAAAGACCATTAAACTTTTTAATCCCAGATATTTCACAAGTGTTAGGAAATGGACACGTATCACTGTACGAAAAATCTCTGCTCAAAGTCCTTTTGTATTTCACAGTGATTTTTCTGTTCAAAAAGTTTTCATCAAAACAAGAAGAGAATCTGCTTTTAAAAGGAGGATATAGGTGGCTTTCTTATCAATAATAGCTGGACAACCAGAAAGACCAAGGATTATTGAAAACTATTAGTAATGCAGCAGCTCTGATAGATGGGGGTAGGTGTTGAGTTCAATTTCTCATTTCCATGCAGTCTGGTAAATTGAAACAGATTTTTTGCTTAACTTCAGCTGTCAGTTACACGGACTTAGAGGCTGATCAGAATTAAAACCTTTATTGTGTGTTTTTGCTGCTACTGTTCCACCGCAAGTTGAAACCCAATGCCTTTCTTTTTATTGAACGTAAAATCTCAAGACAGTACTTGTGCAAGATAATTAAATGAAAAATATGACAAGACATGCAAGCATTAAGTAGTCTTTCCATGGTATTAAACATTTTTGAAGAAAGATAATTGGAAGCTAAATATGGCAGACTTTTAAGACTTGAAGTAAAATAATTTTATGAGACAGCTTCAATATATTTCATTCGGACTTGACAACAACTTTTCCTGACACTGTAGGCACAGAAAAAGTTCTGAAGATGTGAATAGGCTTTACCTGTGGATAAGGATACCAGTGATGACCACTCCATCCCTCATTTCTGATTAGGTGGTCAGATTCCAATCCAGTCTGGAATAGTTGAATATTCTGGGCTTTTTGTTTTGGTTTGGTTTGGGTTTTTGTACCTACACATACATTATTATTAGTCATTATTCTGGATTTGTTCTCACTCTATTTCTGTAAGTTTTACTATGACCACATTTATGCACACTTTGTTGCAAATGCTGTGGCACAAGATGTGCATTTCTGCAATACCTGCTTTTTTTAGCTTGTGTTTGGCAAAGAAACTCTTTGCTAAAGCCAGAGTATAAATTTGCAACAATACCTTTTTCACTAAAAGGAAATTAAAGTTGGGAGTTTGAATTGTGTGTTTTCATCCCTTATGGTCATTTCTAGGAAGTTTCGAATAATTTCGCTTCTTAGGTAGTTTATTGCAAACAAAATGTTTAACCTTAAAATATCGTACAAGATGAAGCACAGAGGTGAATTTCAAAGCACGTGATGACAAGGCACATGGATGCAGGTATAGCACCCGTTCCTCCCTTTGCCCAATCTTTTGCAATCACCGCAGTTCTCACAGTTACACAAACACAAAGCTTTGCTTTTCTCAGGAGAGTTAGGAGAAGGGACTTTGTCCTGTTTGGAGTAGCTTGCAGAGCAGGCTGGGACACAGGCAATACCTATACTAATACCCAGAACGGGTCAGGAAACGTCCACTGGCCTTAAGGCCGATAGACACCATCACACATGTACAGATGAACTTTTTTCACCTTCCCAGACAAGAGTACAGAAACAAACTGCTTACTGTGAATGGTCCTTGACTGATGTGAGCCAGCACATCATGCCTAAGAATGGGGTTTGGCAGTTCTGAATGGCAGGCCAAAATGATGCCAGAAAGTGATTTTAACATTTAAGGAGTATGAATGGTCAGTGCTCCAGCCCCCAAACTCATTCCCCAGCCTTGTTTTATTTAGCAGTGTTGAATAAATAAGAGATATGGTGCTAATGAATAGTCAATGCTCCATTCTTAAAGCGAAGCAGCCTCTACACATAGCAGCGTTGGGGAAAGGCAAGAACTCATTCCTGAGCGCTCCTTGAGCTGATGTGATTCTCTTTGATCCTCTGGCAAGAACTGGGCTTCACCAGGAAAAGCCTCGATCCTCTAGCAAGAACTGGGCTTCACCAGGAAAAGCCTCATCTTGACTTTGTTGAAAAATAAATAAAAGCAGAGAAGAGTAAACTATAGCAATATTCTGATCATAAAGCTCGTTTGCAATGTGAGATTCAGAGCTACATGGATGTTGTGGAACCATGCATTTTTTTCTCAGACTGAGCTTTCACTGAGTCAATAGATACCCAACTCTGCAGTCCCTAGGCGAGTGATGACTAGTTCTCAACAAATGTCCTTAAATGGAATAAGAGCATACAAACTATGATCCCAGATTGAAAGGTGCTGATTGCTTTCTTCTGTCCTAGTATTGCCTAGTTAAGTTTAAATCAATATTTGTTATAAATATGCAAACCAAGGGTAGAAACATCTGAATAAAATTAATCAATGATATCTTCTAGTTATTCAGTGTTTTACTATAATCTAAAGGTTCTATTTTGGTATTCAAACCTCAGCAAGGGCAACATTAGTAGGGTCTTTACAAGCTTTATTATCTACATTTAATTTTTTAAGTTTTTTTCATACTTTCAAAGTAGTTTCACTTCCATGGACTATGAATTTGGTGCAATTATATGTAAAGATTTAGGTTTTGATTTTGCTATTGGATTTCTATGGGCACAACAATGACAAATTTCCTGTAAGTTGGTATAAATAGCAACATGCTAATAGTGAGCATTTCCCTAAATGCGAATTTCTTCAAACTGAGAACAGTAGATAAGGTTTCCTTCTTATGTTAAATTAAATATTTCAGTAAATATCAATCATCCATTTATATTAAAATTGAAAGTAAAGCTATTAAAATTTCAAATAACGTGTTTATTAACTTCTTCAATGCTTCTTATAAAATGGAGCTGTATTTATTTACATGAAATAGTTGTAAATGGGATCTGACTGTGTGCTTTTGTGTAAAGTTTATAAGATTTACCTAATGTTTTCTTATTTCGTTCATTTTAAGTAGTGTCCCTTCTTGTGTGAGTAATGAGGTCATCCCAAAAGCTCCAATTTAAAATGTTTCAAAATACATACAAGATGTAGGTCTGGTCACACTGATAGTTTTCCTATTATTCCTGAGGAAAGAAATGGAAGGAAACTGCTGGAGTGGCATCAGTTTCCACATTGAGCTTACGCACTCGGCTTGAAGTTTGATCTTGCATGTTTTCAGGTGAAAAGAATGGTAACTCAGGCAAAGCTCACAGCAATTTCAGTGTCTTCTGTGTAAAGTGTAGGACATGGTGCCATGGGAGGCACAGCAGGCAGTGACACAACAAACCCTTGTCTTAACAGAAGGCTTTGTCAGCAAAAGACTGTATTGCACCGTGATCTAGGCACTGAAGGCATACATTTTTTGTTACGGATAGGATTAAGTGTAGGAACAGAGCACTCCAGGGATGCTGCATCTCTTAACATTTGTAGGCAAAACCATGATTTTTTGTTCTCCTTTTAAGAAAATACTATAATTCAATCAGTAACTATTTTGCTTTATACAGGAGATGTGAGCGAATATTTGTTTTAGAGATCACTATGTGACTAGTCTTAGTATCTTTGAATAAAGATGTTTTTTATGTCTAATTAAGTGACCATTATAAACTTCCTTCAAGGTTTTCAGTAGAATACTGTTTGCTCTTTAGCTAGACATTAATTTGTCTTCATCCTTATCTAGTCTCTTAAGTGACAATTCACTACACTTGTCCTTATGTTTCAAATGAGATGATAAGTAATTCTGAATATAAGCAATTACACTCAAGCTTGTCATTGACTGCAATATGTACAGGAACAGAATTTGTCCTTTCTATAGCTCAGTTCTGATGTGTTTGTTTGTTTGTTTGTTTCTTTCTTTCATTTTTGTGAGCATTAGGTAAAAAAGTATTCTGATTAACATTCCCACCCAAATATAAGAAACCACTAATTTCCTAGATGCATAAGTTTCTTAGAAAAATTTTATATTTGAACAAATTGTTCCTAAACTGTATTTTGCTTTACATCATAGATCTCTCTCTTAGTTTTGCTAAGAAGTGCTGTCATAAGCACTTTTAAAAAGGAAAAGAATAGACAAGTAAGTTAATGGTGTAAAATCTATAAAAATATAGATTTTCAAACAAGTTTTTATGCAAAATATTAAGATGCATACAAAAGTCATATATTTGATTTTATTTAATTTTGGTTTAGGTTTGAGGGGTCTTGGTTTAGAAAATAATGCAATAATTTTCTTTTCACCTCTAGCTGCACCTAGACAATGCATTGAACTACACTTTGATGAAAAATATTCCATAGAGCCTTCTTGGGAATGTAAATTTGACCATATTGAAGTACGAGATGGACCTTTTGGCTTTTCCCCAATCATTGGACGTTTCTGTGGACAGCAAAATCCACCTATGATAAAATCCAGTGGCAGATTCCTATGGATTAAATTTTTTGCTGATGGTGAGCTGGAATCTATGGGGTTTTCTGCTCGGTATAATTTTACACCTGGTGAGTACAAACCATCACATTTTTTGATAGAAAAGTCTTAGCATAGTAGCTTTGCTAATGATGTATAATTGTGCTGTGGAATAATGTGTTTAACTGGGACTACGTTTATTATTAAGGAAAGTAATAACAGATTGGAAAATGATAGAAGGTATATATATATCTTTTGCACAACATAAGTAAGGCTTATTCAAGGAAGTTCAAGATTTTCAGTACAGTTTTGTCCAAGATGCATATATTCAGCCTCTGCAGTTTTTAAAATAATTGTTTTCAATCTAATTCTATTACAGAAAATAATACAAAATGTTTCATAGGAAGTTACGTGTTTTATGCTTGATTGTTACCCTGTGCTGCTTTTCTTTCAAAAGGATCATTTATAAAGTATTCTAATAAAAAAATGTACTTATCTCAGAAATTTCCATCATTGCTTTTCCACTTCACCAATCATATCCCAGCTGAGGAGTGGAATAGTTCTCCCTTTTTGATAAAGCAAACTATTACAAGTATTGCCAGAGGAAGTGTGAGGTTCAAATAGTAAAATATATTAAATATTTTTCTAAAGAAGATGTACCTCTTAATTGTAATTATACAATTATTCCTTGTCACTTTTTAAACTTAGTTCATCACCTAAACCAAAATTAATAGTTTTACTTTCCATTAATCCCCCTTCTCACACACACTTCTTAACAAAATATTGCTAATTTTAAATTTCATTTTTAGCTGCAGCTACACTGTCTTGCACTGCACTGCTGGATTTGACGTAGTTCTGTACCTTCTTATGTATTGAGTGATGAGTCATACCTTAATATAGCTTGCTCTAAAGCACAGTAATTATTATGCAATTTTGTCAATTAGGTCACTATTGTTTCAGCTAAATCGTTGTGTTAGGTGGAGCAATATTCTTTAGAATACCAGCTAAAATTAACAGGCCCCAAATTGTGCTTGCTTAATTATTCCAGTAGCATCATAGAGGACAGCAAGAATATTTGAATGTTTCTCTATGCGGTTTTCTTTCCCAATGCAAGGAAAATAGTTATAAAATTGTCCAACGTAGTTCACTTTTAAGTCAAAGATACCGTCTTCCAGAGGATAAACATATTTAGAAGGTTCAAACAGCAACAGAACACAGAAGAATTTCTGTAGCAAATAACCTGATATCCAGATATATGTGTCTATTGTAAATGCAAAGACGATGGATGAAGTATTACTATATCCACACATATTTGTCTGTGAATAGTGAGTTAAATTTATATCTCTCATTTACCATGGCTCTGTGGGCTTTTGCTATTTTCCTTCCACCTCCACCAAAAGTTCTTTGCTTTAGATTTCATGTCCTTCTTGTTTCAAAAGGTTATGTATTATGGTTGAAAAGATGTTCATAGCACAATCTGCAGCTTATTCTGTCTAAAATACTCTCAAGTGAAAAACAGTTTCATGGACTATGTTTTATCTTTGTTCTTTTTCTACTGGTGTAAGGTGAATTTCTGCACAGAGATCAATGCTGGTAAATTGCTATAGCAGCATAAATTATTCCAGACTTCAGATGGAATAGCTATGTCTTTTTTCTTTCTTTCCTTTTTTTTCCTCCGCTTTTTCTCCATAGATTTCAATAGGAAGCACTATAAATGATAGAAGTTTTCTAGGAATATTGGCCAAACAGAGAATATGATTAAACCAAAACAGCACTGCTGCCTCCTTGATCACCAGTAACAGGAAGCAGTTCTCATTCCACATGGTTACTTTACCAGTTATTTATTAAGTAGGCATGGATAAGGCTTGACATTTTGAGATCTGTTGTCCAAATGCAAGCAGTGGGAAGGGTCACTGTCAACTTATTAAAAAGAGTGATGACTTTCAAGAGTGTATAAAAGAGTAGCATAGAGACGAATTGCCTCCATATATTATCACTTAAACCATCTAGATCCATCTTGGGTACTGACAACTTATGAAAATAAATTATGAACAAAGGAGAGATCAAAAGAAAAAATTCAGCTAACCTCTCTTTAAAGATCTTCAACAAAATGATCTGAGACAAAGACTCGTTTGGAAACTGTTGGTGTCTAGAGCAGCTGAACACTCAGGGAAGAAGAAGTTTGTTGCACCCATCACCATGGGCACAAGCAGCACAGTCTGCCTAACTGCAGCCTGCATAGGAGGCTATCTCCATTACCAGGAGGTGGCAAGCACAACAGAGCTATTTCTTTAGTACCAGCAATCTTTGATGTTCCCCACGTGTGTGGTCCCTACCCACTCCTGACATGTTGCTCAGCTGCCACTTTTGCATTTGATGTCTTGATGGGGGCTCTGATTTGTTGATACAGACAAATGTGATGTTGAATGTGTGGGTGTGTGGCAAGATTTAAAAAAATTAAGTAAATAAATTTGACTAAATCGGAGCTGCACTATTTATTATTATTTGAATAGTACCCAGAGAAGTAGGCAAAGAAATTATTTGCTATGTCTCCAAGGTGTACAAAAACAGCTGGCTAGATGAATTTGAAAAAAATATCAGTTAGGGTATCAGGAAAAATGTTTCAGTTAAGATCTATTAGTCTGTGCAAATGGAAGGAGCCCTGTCATCTGAACCATTTTAAAAGCAGTTTGAATGAGGTCCTAAAAAAAGAAATTATATAGAACAATCCTAAGGAACAGACTAATATTTTGCAATTACTATAGCTTTTCTGTTTAATAATTTCTTGGACTTCTTGATATTGAAATTTTTGGAACACCATCCACCAAGGCCAAAGCCCAGTTGAGTCTCAACAGTCTCTCAACAGGCTGGAGTTTCAGGCATCTTGAAACAAACATAATTGTCTTGCCATAAATTCTGTTTCATTTAAATAATTTTTTTTCCCAGAGCACTTTTCAGCATTCTGAAAGGTGCAGTCTAGCAGAAAAAACAACTTTAATGACAAATCCAGAACTACACACAAAACCAATATAAACACACCCAGTACATGGAAAAAGCTACTGAAAATTTTGCATAAAGTTCCTTCTTAAGAGGATAATTTAGGCTCTCACTTTTGCAATTTTATCGGTTATAGGGTTAAGCAAGATGAGATTGGATGAAGATGTACACATGGTATAAGGATCAACTACTTTAAATGTCAAAACTCTGGGTTAAGGGAAGAAGTTGCCTTTTTCTTTTATATTATTACAGCTGAATACCAGTAACAACCAGACACAACCTGGATGTAAAATAAATTTTCAACCATGTTGTACACATGAGAGTTTAGAAGAAAAATAAAACATATTTACTCTTTGTGTATTATTTTAATTTATTTTTTTATTGTTAAATGCTAATGAACTGCATCATTTCTAAATGGAACTATGTGAACCTATGAAACCTTCATAGATTTATACAAACATTTTGTTGTCTTTATGCAAATCTCATGTATAAAGGAAATAACATATCAGACTGTAATATTTTCAGGTTGCTCTGGTTCATTTTGAATGCAAATATGATTGACGAGAGAAAGACACGCCAGACAAGTCACATGATAAATCTTTCTTGCTCTTATTTCATCATTCTTTGGGCCATTGAAAAGCCTACGCTTGAAATTTCTTTTCACATCTCTGGGTCCTTGGACTCAATCTGTTACCCTCATTTTTCCTAAAAAGTTATGCCTCAAGAGGATTTTTTGAGATGGTGTTGAGTCACTATTTTGTGTAGAAAAATTCAAGTATTACTTCAAGGGGACTTAGTCTTGACAATCATTCTTTAAAATGAGTCAATTTTTTAGTGTAGACAGGGATTCAAACAGAGAGAGGATATGTTTATTTGAGCTTTCTTAGTCAGCTAGAATAATCAGATTTCTGTTTATCCTGGTCCCTGATTTTGCAGGACAGTGGCTTAAGATAGCACATCATTACTTTCAGTTCCTTCACTTAGTAGAAGCCATCTGTGTTTTTATTTAGCCTCATTAATATAAAGGTCAGTCAGTAATGTTTTCTGTTCAACTGCCTGATAATGGAAAAAGAAAAAACCCCTTTATATTCTTATGTCCTGAAAAGTGGAGTGTAAAGCACTGTCTAATCAGAATAATAGTACTTTTACATCCACATTGCAGTAGTACAAGTAGCTGTGGAATGTCAGAGTAATAGAATAATGACATCATCCATCTTAAGGGAAAAAAAGACAACAACCCAAATTCTTTCTGATTGGGGAATTTCCATATTTTAGGACTGATGAAAAATTTAATGTGAATTTATTAAATTCAATCACAGTTCTAAAGAACGTAGATAAGATTTTGTAAAATCATTTTGCCATCTAACATCCATGTCCTGCCTTGTGTGTATTTAAGAAAAAGGTATTTCCCAGGCATCTGGGACAGCTGAATACTTGTGGGAGCTTGCTCACTTGCTTTTATTTCTTTCTTTCTTTATTTCCCTGTTCTCTTCTGAAGTCTAGTTGCTTCTATTTCTTTATTTATTTCCCTTTTCTCTTCTGAAGTCTGGTTGCTTCTAAGTTAACATCAGCAACAACAACTTTTAACCAACCTGTAATCCAGTTACGTTTTTTGAGAAACAATAATCTCAGAGCCAAGCAAATTTGAATGAGTCAATCTTTTTCCTTAGGGATCAGAGTTGGTTTGAAATTATAAGAAATTACTCTATAACTCTTCATCTACACTTTTGAGCCAGAGCCTTCTGATATCAAAAAAAATAATTATTTGTTTTATTGGTTGAGATTTCTACCCTCAGTACTTCAAATTGTTATAAGCAGTTTTCTGAGGTTACGACATTTTAATGTGTTGAAGTGCACAGTCGGGCACTTCATTGCTGTTTACAATGTATTAGGGTATCTGGTCTTGTGCATGAGGAGTTTCACTGTAACATCTAGGATGATGCATTTGCATGTTACATTGAAAATCATGATCAGCTACATGAATATTGTCTTTTCAAGGAGATTTGATTTGTGTTGTGCTGTTCCATAGATTCCATTAACTTACAGGAACCACAGGATTAGTTCCAGAGTATTTCAGTACCATAAATCTGAGAATGTAATGGGATAATATGTTTATTTTAAATTTCAAGTGAAAAAAAATTCCTTATGTGGAGCAAATTAGTATCTAAAAAATCTCATAGGACTCTCAGGTCCCATATTACTTCTCATGATCACATACTTAGATTTTTCTTTCTATAATATGTGGAAGGCAACTACAGAACTCCCTGGTTTAGAAATCCCTGCATGCTGGGAGTATCATACTGCCAACAGAAAGAAGTTGAACACTTAGGTTCCTACCCTGGTGAGCTTTGTTGTAAAAATAAGGGCAATAGAAAGATGAGATATAGTTTTAAGTATTCTAACACTGCAGGAAAGAAAAAAAAAAAAAGGAGCTGCATTAACTAGGGATATTAGAGTTGCATTTGCATTGACTGTGTGTGAATATTGGAGTGAAAGGGCTTCCCAAGTCACGTAGTGTTGCCTTTCACACTGGGACTGCAAGCAGCAAGTTTCCAACTCATGTCATAAATGTTTAAATTCATATCCCTCTATGGATAGATCTTAACAGACTTTCAGAGTTAATTTTATTTGGGCATTTTCTGCTTCAGCCATTTTTATGGAAGACCTGTTCCAGGACCCACATTATTAGGAATGTTCTTTTGATTTCTTACTGAAAATCATTCATACATAGCCAGCTTATCCCTTTGCCTTCTTATACCAACATTACGTGTTATCTTTGAAACCTTTTCTCACCAGGACTATATGCCACCATGTCATGAGCTTAGAGATAGTAGTCATCTCTTTTATAAGATGTTAGTTTCCTTGTCTACACAAGCCAAATCCTTGTACTGTGTTTTTATGCCATAGGCTCTTTGTTCCCCCTGACATCAGCACCACCCCTCCTCTCTCCAAGAATCTCTTCTCTGTATCCGTTCCACAACAAGTTGAACAGACTTCTAGAGGAGGTTTACTAGGATATTGTACTGCAGTACAGGTACAAATAATTATTTTCTACCTTCACAGGAAATACCTCTCTTGATATGTAGCTGATCTCACCAATAAAGGTGATTATGCTGTTGCATTGCTAAATATTATTTACAGGGGAACCACCACATTTCTCTGACAAATGTTTGTCTTTTCAGAAGCACCTGGGAGGAATCTTTAGCGAACTTAGAGGTGCACTCAAGAATGATACTAGAAACCCAACATTTTTAGATTAATATATTGAGTCTGGCTGTAGCCCACAGCAGCCCTCACAGCGCTGTGCTTGTACTGCTGGCTAGAAAGGTGGTGATAACACACCAGTGCTCTGACTGCTGTTGAGCAGCACTTGCACGGCATCAAGGCTGCCTTTCCCACCTTCCCCCGCCTCTCACCAGTAGGCTGGGGGTGGGCAAGATCTTGGGAGGGGACACTACCAGGACAGCTGACCCAAAGTGACCGATGGGCTATTCCATACCATATGATGTGTGCTCAGATATAAAAGCTAAGAGAAAGGAGTAGGAAGGGAGGCATTTGTTATTTGCAGCACTTGTCTTCAGGAGTAACTGCTGGGCGTACTGAACCCCTGCTTCCTGGGAAGTGGCTGAACATCACCTGCTGATGGAAAGTAGAGAAAAACATCCTTTGTTTTCCTTCAATTCTGCATGCATGACTTTTGCTATTGCTTCATTAAACTGCCTATATCTTGACCCACAATCGTTTTTTCCATCTTATTTTCTCCCCTCTCCCTGTTCTGGTGAGAAGGGGAGTGATAGAGCAGCTTGGTAGACACCTGGTGTCCAGCCAAGGTCATCCACCACAATTAAGTTGTGTTTTTACACCACCATTGTCATCGTTCTCAAAATAGTTTATATTATTACTTGTTACAACAATTAAAACTGAATCTTAGAGGCAGGAGAGCTTTTTCCTTGAATATGGTCCTTTTCTTATGCTCTTTCCCCTAAGGATACACTTTTGGCTTTATGCAAATACTCTACTGAATTAGCTTAACCTTAGGTCTGCTATAGAGTGATTACTCTTTGCTTTAAACACTTGCAAAATGTGGAAAAAACCACTGAGTCCTGGGCATTCATTTTCGCTATTAATCATTGATTTATCTGTAATGTTTATGTAGCACTTAGAAATGACAGAGCAGTGAAGATAATATGGAATTTGTACTGAACAGAAAGCCTGAGTAGTCGTCTTCCACAAGTGTTTTGTAACAACTTGTTTACAATGAGTATTTTCACTACTAGCATATTCAGAATAGCACCTCCAAAATGTGTTAAGTATCTTACTTGGTAGTTCTCATTCAAACATTTTAACACCTATTTCTTCAGGGAAAAAATGGGAAACCGTGCCTTATATGTAGTGAGTAAGGAGGTTTTGAATACTTTTCAAAGTTGTTCCAGATCATCTGACTTCCCTATCTGGCAGATTTTCTAATAGCTCTTACTGGGATGCACTACTGGCCGATTGTGTTGTGGCCTCATCCTGGCAACACTGTTGTCTGTAATAATTTGTCTTAGTGACCTTGGCGATGTGCATGTCTGCAGAGATTCTGATGACATTGAAGCAATTATTTTTCTTTACTTATATATTCCTTAAGCCGTTGAATTTTCATCTTCATGTATTGT
>JAVJGI010000040.1:66426447-66468828 GCA_035590275.1 Ibycter americanus | reverse complement strand
TCTGATGACATTGAAGCAATTATTTTTCTTTACTTATATATTCCTTAAGCCGTTGAATTTTCATCTTCATGTATTGTATCTACAGGTTTCCGTATAGCAAATAAATCTTGATAATCACCTCAGTGCTTTTGTCTAATCAGCATGACTGTGGCCCTTCTGTTTAGGCAGAGAAACTATTTTTTATTCTAGCCACAGCACTGCAAGTAGTCTGATTCTTTAGCTGTCCATATAGTAGATGAAGTTTTGTTAGATACAAACCCCATGTCTGTAGCAGTTGTTTTCAGTCACCCTTATTTGTTAATCTGATATTTGCATACGTTCAGCTAACTGTGATTGTTGATTTTTTTATCATCTGTTCATCTAATGAAGTAGTTCTCAGTTATAGCAGCAATAAGTAAGGATCTTTATTGACATATTTAGATTTCCATAGCTGATTTTTTTTTCTCTTTGAATATTGCTTCTAGCTAATTGCCCTTAAATGAATGCACACAACCCCTTGTTAGAAAGCTCCCGGTCCTCTGTAACTAATAACAAGTGTTCTTGCCCAATAATTAGTAGCTCCAATTCTGCACACGGTAGTCTTCGAAAAAGTCAGACGTGTTCCTGTTTCTAGAATTTAGTATTTTTGCAGTATGCAATGGTTAGCAAATTAGTAAATGTGTCAAATTCAAAATATATCCTCTCTCAGCCTTCGTTCTGTATACTCATCAACTGTTCAACATTGGTTCGTTTTCTGAGGGTAGTATTCATATTTTCTGCAAAGATACCAATCCAGAGAGTCTCTTTTGCTTAGCAGTACTGAGGTGAATGTTACTGAATATTGTTTTGTATATTTGTAGTTCTAGTAGGTGTATGTTGTCACCTTAATATATCTTTTGTGATATTGATGGTTATGACCAATGTTGATTTGTTTACTGTCTGTTGAGAAATGCAGGCTATGTAATTCATCTCAGGTACCTCTTTTGAGCTTCTTTGGTGGTCAGGTCCAAAAGTAAGATCATGTTTCCTTCAACATTGATATAAATTTTGTCCTATTTGGTAAATAAAATTTTCACTGGCCCATTAGAGTATCAATGCCTTTGATCTGTCTTCTCTTTCTCTCATATTATGTGATATCAAAAAACCTGTAGTCTTTAATATCATACTGCTCTCATGGAGTAGAGAGATACTATCATGATTAACCCTTCCCTTGTAAGAAAAAGAAATAGAAAGATTTCTGTGAGAGGTAGATATCATCTGTATGTAGTCAATATATGGAGTTCTAGACACAAACCTCGCGGAAAATCAAGAGCTTGAATCAAGCCTCTGAACACCTGGACTTACACCTGTCTGTTTTTCCCCTTTCTTTCACCGTCTCTCTGTACATTTATAACCTACCTCAAGTTAATGACAAGCTCTTTTTACGATATATAACTTTAACTTATACAGACATTAAGGAGTTATGAACAAACCTCATCCCAGCAATGTTGCGTATGCAATAAATGCAGGTATGTTATCCTAAAAATGATCATGACAAATTGAGGAAGCAAGAAGTTGAATTTTTTAAGTCCATTCTTAAAAGAATCAAAACTATAAGATATGAAAATCTATAATGAAGAGGTGGATAATGGTAATAATGTGTTCATGCAAGAGTCATCTGCTTATTGTGAGTGTTGTTTAATGTTTGTGAATGATGAAGAGATTAAAGGGGATTTTCCCTATATAATATTAATTCACATTATGTAGAGATATTCCTTTAAAATCTTGTTGGTAGCATATTCTTCTGGTCAATGGTGTAAGGCTGACAAAAATTTCAGCCATCAAATACAGGATGCCACAAGAGCCTGACATACCTATTTAAAGTTTCAGAATTTGTTAGCCTCCTGTGGTCTGTTTCTAAAATGTCAGATGTTACACTGTATCTTGTAGATGTTTTATTAGGTTGCTTTGAAATGAATACAAAATTGTCACATAATTTTTGTCCTGCAAATCTTTGAAATTATTTTTACATGCAGAATGCCACTAACACAGCTAGTATTTTTCTTTTGTTTGGGAAAGTCAATAAGTCATTTTGGTTCAATTTATGCTCAATGCGTAGATATTTTCAATTTGCACATGTGTTTTATTGTGGCAAGTCCAAATGCTAGGTGTCTTTATTTTTTTCTCTGCAAAAATCTGTTCATTTCACTAAGGCCTTTGAGCCAGATAAGAATAACAGCTACTATAATTTAACACTGTAATCCATCAAAAATCTCTGAAATTACTTTTTGGTATGCCCAAGAATAATTCCAAAGAACAGTTGCTTAAGCTTACTACACTCAAATGCTGCACTGACAAGCCACTAAATCTAGTCCCAATTTAGTAAAGAACTTCAGGAAGCCTACATTTAAGCATGTGCCTAAGTCTGGGCAATCTCTGGGCTTGGGTACTTACTTAAAGGTAGGTATGTTTAAATATGTCCTCTACCTTTTCATCTATTGAACTAAGTCAAAATGAAATATTTATTTATTTTGGAGAACTGAGCTACTATTTCTTCAACTCTTTTTACGATTTAAAAATTAGATTTCTACCTTTACACAAATTATGTGATAGATACATGTTGATTGTTTGTCTATTTGATCAATATCACCTTATATCACCTAATATAACCTTAAACAGGCTCAACTTACTAACTCCCACGTTTCACTTGTTTTTATACTGTTACAGTAAACTGAGTTTTTGTTGGATATCATGATTAGTGATTTGTCTGTCTTCCTGTGTTGTTCTTCCTCTAGATATCCTTGTCCCTAAAAAATCACCTTGGAATTGTCTGAAATGAAATTATTTTCTGCATGTAAAAATGTATAATTTTCTTCAACCATGCTTCGCATTGAGTTTATGCAGATACGTTTTTCGGTCCAATTCAGTTTGTCAATCAGGTTTAGAAGCTGTAAAATTAAGTGATACCGGTTCTGCAACCATTCGCAATGAGTAATGGTTCCACTCCATAGATTTTACACTGTAAACTTAAAGTGAAGTTTCCAGTAGATTTTTACTACCTTCCCAAGACTTAAAGTTGTGGTAGTGCATCCATTGCCAAATGGACTTCTAAAAATAAAAATGGAGCCATGCTTAAGGATAATGTTTTGAAAGGGACAATTGTTTATTGGTAGGAAGAGAGGCTTGTGATTTTCTGTGTTATCATGTTCTTTTCTCTAAAATTGGAAATTAAGCTCCCAAAAAAATCTCCACAAACAAGAGGTACCTAGGAAAAGCCAAGATGATCTTTAGTACCTTGCTTTTTGTGCAAAATCTCCTGTTCTCACTCCAGCTGATTTTGGAACTCAGTAGGGTTCAGGACTGAGGAGTAGTCGCCTTTATCACATGCCTTTCCAATAACAAAGAAATTCAGATCTCTTGAGCCTGAGCTAGCTCAGCTGCAGATCTGCCAAAGAATGGTGTCCCATGCTGTATGTTGTTGGCAGCTATGACTATTGATCACTGGTTTATTTACTCTTTACTCATTCACTTCTTAAACAATCTACAGACACTTAAAAATGCTTACATTCTCTGCTCATTTATTTTCTCAATTCATTTAGGACCAAGCATAAAGACATTTAGGTGGTGAGATGTCTGTTGAAATAATAGTTTAAGTGAAATCACTGGATTTAGGAAGATTAAAAATTAAGAAGTTTATTTTCTTTGTGGACATGGCACTTTGTTATCTTTCAGTTACATTATTCATATTTGTATTGTCTGCCTTTTCTATCCCTTTTAGCTAAAAAAGCCCCACACACCCAAACTTGATTGTTTGTTAGAAATTACATTCCATTAATAAAAATATGATATTTTCATTTTATTACTATAATAAATTGTATTATTATATATAAATATTTAAAATTACTTCCAAAACTTGCATTTATAATTACTGAATGAAGACTACAGGATTCCTTAACTCCTCTTGTCTTTCCTTCCACTTTTAAAAATTTTTTCCTAAATCACTTTTGTTGCAGTCCAATGTTTATTTAATTAGTATAATCTGATGCATAAAAGCATCATCTACAACTTCATACAATACAGAAGAGATTTCAGATGAACAGACCAAATTCTCCTCTGGTTTAAGAATGAGACTTCTGTTCGTACCAATGAAGTTGGATGCATAGTCAGGCAGGTGAGGTTTAGTCTTGTACTCTAGTTGGCCATGGTATATCCAATCCAGTTTAGGAGTGCTTTGCAATTGTGTGGAGATATAGTCTAATTGAGAGCCTTTCATTAAAAAAGATGCTAATCATTTATAATCAAATCAGGTTAACATTACTGTTACCAAAATTTTTTCTGCCCTTAAAGAGCAATTATCAAGACAGACTTTTCTATTTCTTACTAAAAATGCATGATACAATAAATACCACAAATATTCAAGTACACAAATGTCTTCCGAAATTGAGAGATTCAGTGCCCTCAAGTTATTTGTGCTCTGGAGACTCTTCTCGACTATGATGAATGCATGTTGTTTACATGATCACAACATAGTCTGCAATTCACTAGGTGAATGAGTGTCTGACATTACTGTTTCATCAAATAGATTTGCAGAGGAGAATTTCACTTCAGTGAGATGAAATGTTTTGGTCTGTGCTACATAGTCTAAAATGGACTTTCAATTTTTTTTTTTTTTTTTTTTTTTAATGTCTAGGGTGATTAGATTTACCAAATGATAATGCCATTGAAAGGAATAAATTAATTGCAAAATTGTGAAAATTGTAAGCAAATACTTTTGATCAACATTAAAAAAATACTGCTTCAGAGATCATTACACATTAGAGATGCAGAAAGTTTATCTGAATACTTTGATGTCAAAAGACTACATCTAATATCCAGCAATTTGTGTTAAGAAAGATTGTTTGAGTGATGAGTAAGATGATAACAGAATCACCAAATATTTTCTGAGAATTCAGATTCAAATAAACTGATATCTGTGGCACATCCATTATTAATAATTTGTACTAGCATGACAGAAGCAGACAGTGTGAAATGTGTTATTCTAGTCACATACAAGTCCCCTAGATGACACTGAGAAGCCAGAAGATGTTGTGTAACAGGACTTACAAACATCATTTGCCAGATGTTATCTGATAGTTGAAGCTCAAGAGACAATGTTATCAAATCTGCTGGTTGCAGTATGTGGGTTAATAAAAGATTGTATGATACTGCTTCTTCCCCCTCCCCCCTCCCCGACCCCTTCTTTTCTTTCCTGTAGCTCATTTCTCAACTTTATGTGAGAATCAATATTAAAAAAGAATGCAGAAAATTATTATTAAAATTGTTTTGTTCTTTAATGATGATTTCATTATGTGGATTAGACAGTTGGTTATTAACTGCTACCGTGGGTCACGTGGACTACAAAGTCCATACTGAAATTATATAAAATATAACATGAATTTTAAAGTTTGGGTTTTTTTGATAAAATGCACACTGGCTTAGTAGTTTAAAAATCAGATTTGTGTAATTTGAGCTTCTGTAACTGCATTTGCTCTCTCCACAAGAATCATTTATAGCATTAATATAACTGTTTGTATTCCAGAATATTGCGTATCAGTGATATTCCAATATACATATAGATCAATGATTTGCCAAGTACTTTTAAATGAAAAGTTTTATTTATATTTGATTAATTTTTTAACTTTTTTTTATCACTGGACCTTTAAATGACTCTTTCAAATCAAGCTAGAAAAAATCCTGCTGTTTTACAGTCAAAAACTTGATCTGGCTAAATTAAATTTAATTATTGCCTGCTTGTTGGATTAGCGGCTGACCCATACTTAAAAATCCCAAGTGCTGTGACTGACCATCATGTTTGACCTGCTGCTGCTGCAAGTGAAAACTGTCCTGATTCCTCATTTCTTCTAAATATTACTACATCAGGAGAAGAACTGGACAATCTGTAATCAGTACCCACTTTGCTGTTCTTTTCCCAGCCTGTTCAGCCAGTTAATGGCAATATTTGATTTAGCCAGTTAATGGTAATATTGGATATTGAATAAAGTAGACATAAGGACTTATGAACACTGCCTTTCCAAACTGTGATTCAGTGAATCACAACGGCTTTTTCATGGTGAATGGGATGCAAAAGACCAGTTTTTATTCTCCGTATGAGGCTGAGCCAGTCAATCAGTGTAGCACTCAATAAATCAGTTGCTAAATTCTGCTCAAATTGTGGGCCTAAACCTGTTTCTGTGAGAATCAATATTGAAACTGTGAGTAAATCCAGTGGAAATCAGATTGTTGCTTCAGACTGCTAGCTTTTGAATAGAGGAGAAAAACTGCAAATCTGTTAAACTGTTAGATGGAAATTATATTTTTTTAATCTAAATTCCCCAGTTATGATAATAGAATTAAAAATTATTGATCTATACTGATAATATATATAGTCACTGTTTAGGGATACCTGGATCTGGAGTTTCTGGGTGAGGAAGTGTCAGTGGTAACTGAGTTTTTACAGGCATGAATCTAACTCTTTTCAAGCTCTAGGTTACAGATCTCCAGTTATCCACAGACCCAGTTGTTTGCTGATGTTCATGACAAACCAGTTTGAGAATTGTTTAGTGAACACAGAGTATGTGCATAAAAGATACTCAAAGAGGACTGAAGATCTATTAGAAGGATCTTGTTGTTTAAAGAAGAAGTTAAAAAGGTTGAAGATGATACCCTTTGATTTAGAATTTAGCATCCCACATAGCAAAACATGTCTTACTGATGAGCAAAAATCTTTATCCATTAGTTTAAGTGGAAACGACTTGGAGCTAGAGTTGGTAAGAATTTTTTTTGTTTTAGTCAAATATATAGTAAAGCATACAGTAGGGCTATCCTCATCAAAATAATAAAAGTCCCAGCTGACCTAGTATCTTCTTTCTAACAGATTATGTCTATGCTAGGTCAGAATTAGCAATTGATCATGGTTTGGACTGTTCTCAGGCACTTTAATTGCATGAAATTGGAGAATGATCTATTTGAACAAAAGGGAATGTCACTCTCATGAAGTTGTAAGCAATAGGAAGCAGATGGGCTGTAAGGCCAAAGACCTAGCTGTAAAACCTTACTTAACCAAAAATGTATCAAAATGTTTTCCTCCCATAATCTCAGGAGACGTTGAATTTCATAATACTAGAAAGAGTGGAAGGGTTATTGCTCCCTTCCCATATATTATTTATGTCCTTTAAATATCTGAATATTATCTTGTATAATAAAATGTAAAATTCATAAGTTTGTGGGTAATTGAAGTAGGAATTCACAGTTTAACACACAGAGTTATCTTCTTTCTGAAACAGTTCCTCAAAGAAAGCTGCTACCCTGTGCCGTTAAAAAAAATGAAGAAACAAAAAAAGTGCAAGAATATCTCCAGGGAAGCTCCACAGTATATTCTGTAGCTAAAGCTGAAGAAAACCCATCTTCTCATTCTGTGGAGAGGGCTTTGTACATTTGGGAAAACTGCTGGGGTCAATAGCTCAGTCCTCCCTGAAAAGACAACTGCTAGGCAGGAAACCTCCTAAAAGTAGCAGCAGCAGAAGTAAAGCTCTGGTGTCACTGAAAGCTATACTGCTATGGATATGAAAAGGACAGGACAGAAGACTTATTTTTCCCGCAGTTGTTTCTGGGACTTGATGTTGATATGCCTTCCTCAGCAATTCATCAAGCTATGTGGCTTTTAGAGTTCCTCTTCTTGCATACTGAAAGTGTCTGTGGTGGGCACATGTAATTAAAATTAGGGTTGACAATTTGGTTTAATGAATGAATTCCACTCTTGCTTTGATATGTTCTAGGGTTTTTTATTTCTTCTTCAGAAAGAGAGCATTCAGGCTCCAGTGGGGATGAAAACCTAGAATTCTCCTTTTGATCCTAAACACCAACAGCTTTCTACTCTGAACATGGAATACATTTTAAAAACATCCTGTGACATTGGCTTTTAGAATCATTCAAAGACTGTTACTGGACAGCAGTACAGCATAATTCATCCAATGACTTCCAAAAATCTAGCAGTTGTACAGTAAACTAATGAATGGGTTTTTGTCTATGGGTATTTCACTTGTTTCCTCTCTAAGGATCATATTTTCTGGACTATTGTGTCTGGTTCATCTCCTTCTGGTATCTTATACATCCATAAGATTAAGCAATCAGTTGTTTTTACAAACAGAACTCAACCCCCTTCCAGTGCTCTCTGACACAGTTATTCACTTTAGTGAAAGTCCACCTGATGCTTTGCTAGGCTGTAAGAGAAAAATATTTGGAGACAGTGCAAGAAATCTCTTGTTAAAGTGGATGGTGAACTATTCACATGTGGAAACTAGAGGAGGTATTTGAGCTTCTCATGTGAGATGCAGTTATCTTTACAAAGATGCCAATAGTATACATGCCATAGCTGGCATGGCCAGCTACTGCAGGGGAATATTAGTAGATGTAAACACTATGCTAACTTTTCTGATTGTTTTAGGACTGTGTCTTAATGTCCAGTCAACTACAGATTATTCAATACTATCTGAAGTCGCACAAGTAATGTATTCTGTTGAGTACAATAGCTGAAAAAGATGTAGCACTTCAAAAGAATTGCAAACATTGCAGTGAATGTATTCGTTCTGTTGAATGTTCTGAGCTAAAAGAGGGAGAAGGCGTTTGTTCTATGATAAAAAACCAAAGGTTACTTTATATCACCACATTATTTCTGTAAGTTCCCTGTCCTGGCAAACCCACTCTATGGACTGATACAGCATGAATGGCCTCTCTGAAAAGGATATGCAGATTGAGCACTCAATGGTAGCAAGCAATAACCATGTATAGCTGGATTCAATCTGCAGCGGTAATACCTAGCAACCAGTGGTGGCTAAACTCTCTGAATCATCTTTCCCTATACTTCTGCCACGAACATAAAGTATTATTTCCTTGGGTTAAGCTCGGAGTCATCTATAACAAACCAATGATAAATCCCAAGCCTTAGCAGTATTGCGTTGAAACTGCGTGACTAGGCCATACTTAGTATTCGCCATAATTCAGGAAAAGCTCCATAGCAGTTTTATGTTGCACATCTTTCTTCCTAGTCAAGTTAGAGACCATTAGTCAATCGCAGGAAGCCACTGGGATATTATCTTGGGGAGACGCAGACAAGGCACTGCCATTGACTGATAGTCCTTACGGCCAAGTCAGCTGCACTGTGGCAGCAAGGCTGCGTTGGCCAGATAAAGCAGGCCCCTGCTCTCATTCAGTCTCGTTCCACACGCTTCTGGGCAACATAAAGGTATAAGCAGTCCCTGAAATACTCATCATAGGAGCATTTTTCCCTGTGTTTCCACACACAGTGTGCTGCATAAGGGGAATATAATGCCTCATTGGAGCACGCAGCTGCCAGTGTAAATATTTGACATAAAAATGATCTGTCAAATAATACCACACATATCATCAAGGCTCCCAGACTTCCTCTTTCCACTCAGCAGCCTTGGTAGCATCGTCGCCCATTCTTGCTCTCCTTTCTCACTAGGTCAGTTCCAAGAAGCACTTCTCACTTCTGGGGTTTAGGTGCACATATCAAATAGTCCAAACACCATTTAAGGATGAAATCCAGGCTCTCATGAGTTCTCTTACCTCCTGTCATGGTTCCCACCCATACTAAATTTAGACTGGAGAAAGAACCTACTCTAAACAGTTCACAGAGTAGACAAGGAGGGCAAGCAGGCTAAGGTCTCAAAGCCTCAAAGCTCATTTGTGTGCATGAAAAGAGAAATCTGAGTGCGATCTCTGTAATCATGTGGTCTGTGGCAGTGGAGTTCATTCAGGCACTTCTTGTCTGCTCAGTTTGACCAATCTTAGCAAAAAGTTAAGCAAAGACATGGATTTTCTTTTTCTCATCATACTGCCTTTTCATTTCCAAATAGTTGTTAAAGAAACGAGTATTACCTTTTGGTACACAAATGTCTGTCTATTGCTAACACATGCAGTATCTCATCTTAATGAGGTCGCCATAGCTGTGCTGTTTGTAAATCAGTATATTAAATACATTATAAAGATGCTTTGACTGTGAGTGTGAGCTGAGAATAGTAAATGAGAGAAAAGAAAAAACTAAAAAAAATAAAATTTAGAAATCAAACTTCTGCAAGGCAGTTTGTGTTATTTCAACAATATAAGGAATCTGGTAAAAGTAACCAGAGCAGGTTGACTGTATTTTTCTAAATATTATTTTACTTCACCTACTGCTCGCAGCATTCATTTATAAAATTTCTTCCAAAGACAAATAGCAGTTTTAGTGTACTTTACTGTGAGTCAGATCACCAAATGCAAGGCAAAGTAGTGTTTCCTTATGGAGCTACATCTCAAAAACAGTGTCTCAAACTTCTCTAGAGTACAAATCTTTTTTGATTTATTTGTCTTCATATGACTTCTTGCTGATATAATAGCAGGTAGAACTTCAAGGTGAAATAGCAAGAGTCATATTCACTTTTACATTTGCACTTACCACCTCTGAGTTTTTTCACGACTGTGCTGAGGAGTGAAAAATTTGAGAAGCATTGTTTTAGACTATAAATATGTAGACTCCAAAATACCTGCCTCATTGCTCACAATATTGATCTTGAAAGAAAGAACATAGAAAACAAAGAGCAAATACAGCACATACTATTGCCAGCTATAATTATTATAGAGCTGGTTTTCAAGGTGTCTAGCAAACTACAGGTTTTATTTGAAGGTCCTTTGGTATATTTAATACAGATATAGACATATACATGGAAGTTTCAAGAAGACCACAGAGCTGAAAAAATTCATCAGAACAAATTTCATTTTTTGTTAACAAGACAATAATTTGTGTATTTTTGCACATCTATTTCACTTAGTTTTGGGGTTTTTACTTAGTACTTTTACTTTACTCAGTGAAATAGCTAAGTTCCCTTTCTTTGTACACCTCACAAAAAATGTTTACTTATAGAAATGTTTTTCTATTTTAGAATTGCTTAAGTGATTCTTTGAGTGTATTTTTATGCTTTTAAAATCTCTTGGTCATCATCTTCTGGTATTTTTACTGTATCATCAAATACTAGGAGGCAACCATATAAAATACCTTAGAATAATCCTGCTGTTCTGTACAGAGTTCTGCAAGCTCTGCTTTTACATAGAATTATATTTCAACAGGGCAGAACTCATTCAGGCTCCCAGAAACCATGGTTAAAGAACCTGACTTCATAAACTTGAAGATAAATAACTGGTGTCTTGCTCAATAGTGCAATTCTCTTTACTTTTCCATGAGCATTTACATATAAAATCAGGTCTCTAATAAGTTCTGTGATGGAGAACCATGGGCATGTGTTAACATTTCTTAAATACTGGTAGATAAAAATTTAATGTCTATTTGTAGTCATTCAAAGACAGGAAAATGGAAAGATGTATCTATAGCTGTCTGTTCAATGAATAAAAATGAACAGTTTCCCTGTTTATCATTTGGAAATATGGTTTCTACGTATTGTAACTACTTTGTGTATATATCCATTAAAAAAGAAGGGGTTTGTATTCACAAACAGCAAAACCTCCTTTATGTTTTAAACATCGGTCCTTTGTAGTTTGTAGTTTGATCAAATAATTCTCATTTATAGAAAAAAAGAAAGCACAATACCTCAAAAGTTTATCATATCTGCACCAGGATTTTGTGGTGCTTACTTCCTTCGTCTGGACTTCCGACCATTCAGTAATTGCTCGTATTCTTCACTATATATACTGTAATTCAGACATACAAAATTCTGTATAAAATATAACATACCAGCTCAGTCTTCCATTTTTTTTAGAAGAGATATTGAAACACCTGTTGACTTAAATCATTTGACTTCCAAGAGTGAGATATCTACTGTTTCCATCAGTATAAGCAACAAGTTTGATGCTCAGTGTAAGACAATGTCCATATGAATGTTATATGAAAAAGTAAAGAAACTGATGAACAAAATGTGAGAGGTTTACTCACAAATCTGTGCACTTGTAGGAAAGAAAATACTGTAATTGTTCTGTGTGACTGAAAATTACTTTTAAATGCCTTGTGGAATCTGTCTTTGAAAACAAGTTGAACAGGTTTGATAACTGTAGATATCTTAATCAAAATTTGATCTTTTAAAGTAGAATTGTAATAATACTTAACAAGAGTATCTTGTTGCTAGCAATTAATTTCAACTTTATGTATTTTCCCTGTTTCTGTTACATCTACCTGTCTTTTACAGAAATCACTCAAGTAATAGGATTTTAAACAATTTCACTTTCTGTGCTAGTGACTTTCATGTATGCATAAGTGAGTAAATATGTTTCTTTGCGGATATACTACAGCTGGGCAACTACATAAGATGCTGCAGTTTACTTGTAAACAAAGTCATTTACATACTTTTTGAAGAGTTAATCCAGTTAAGCTACAATTCCTTTTTACTTTACAATTTTCTTTATTTCATAAGATTTTTGAACAATCAGGTGCTCTAACTCATTAGAATTGTCCTCCTGGTTTTGTATTTAAATTCCATGCTTGCCAGCTGCTCAGAAAAGTCAGCCTTGTTGCATATTAACAGTGAAATGAAAAATAAAGAAAAGTAGCATGGTTTCCATGGGCCATATACAGAATAGATCCCAGAGCCAGCATCCAAAACCTTTGGAGGCTCCCATGAAGACCTAGTGGATCCATTTGAAACCAGTCCTAAACATCACAGATTTCTCAGGTTGGATATATATATTCCTATGACTCAAAGCAAATTCCACCAAAACAAGTCTGCATTGTGACAGGGATTTGTCTAACCTTTGCTATTGCCTTAGATTTGTCTTTCGACTAGTTATTTCAATATTAGCCAGTTCTGGTGTTTAGTTATTACAGAATCACAGGATCACAAAATGGTTGGGGTTAGAAGGGACCTCTGGAGGCCATCTTGTCCAACCCCCTTTTCAAGCAGGGCCACCTGGAGCTGGGTCTCCAGGACCATGTCCAGATGACTTTTGAATATTTCCAAGTATGGAGCCTACACAGCTTCTCTGGGCAACCTGCGCCAGAGCTCAGTTACCCTCGCAGTGGAAAAGCTTTTCCTGATGTTCAGACAGAACCTCCTGTGTTTCAGTGTGTGCCCAATGCCTCTTGTTCTGTCACTGGATACCACTGAGAAAGCCTGGATCCAATCTCTTTGCACCGTCCGTTCAGGCATCTATACCCACCGGTAGGATCCCCTCTGACCTTTCTCTTCTCCAGGTTCACCAGTCCCAGCTCTCTCAGTCTTTCCTCACAGAAGAGATGCTTCAGTCCCTTAATCAGCTTCATGACCCTTTGCTGGACTGTCTTCAGTAGCTCCATATCACCTTTATACTGGGGAGCTCAGAATTGGGCACAGCACTACAAGTGTGGCCTTACCAGTGCCGAGCAGAGGGAATGGATCACATCCCTCCTCAGCCTGTTGGCAGTATTCCTCCTAATGCATCCCAGGATACTGGTGGCCTTGTTTGCCAGGCTCGTGTTCAACTTGGTGTCCACCAGCACCCCCAGGTCCTTTTCTGCAAAGCTGCTTTCCAGCTGGGTGGACCCAGCATATAGTGGTGCATGGGGTTATTCCTCACCAGACAAAGGACTTTGCACTTGCCCTTGTTGAACTTCGGAAGGTTCCTGTCAGCCTGTTTCCCCAGCCTGCTGAAGCTGCTCTGGATGGCAGCATGACCCTCTGGTGTATCAGCCACTCCTCCCGCTATTGTGTCATCAGCAAACTTGCTGAGGGTACACACTGCCTCATCATCCAGATCATTAATGAAGGTGTTAAACAGGATCGGACTAGTGTTGGCCCCTGGGTTATACCACTCATTACCGGCCTCCAACTAGACTTTGTGCTGCTGATCACCACTATCATGGGTCTGATTGTTCAGCCAGTTTCCAGTCCATTTCACAGTCTGCTCATCTACCACATTTTTTTTACCAGTTAAGGAAATTACAGATTGTCACCGTGTTCTCCTTTAGGCTACTTTAGAATTTCTCATTCTTCTTGTTTTCTAGTAACTCTAAATAACCTGGTAACGATTTTTGCATCTCATAAGTTTCAAATGTAATTCTGTGCTTCACAGAGACACTACACAAAAGCTTATGGTAACTAAACCATTGCAGGAATCTATTATTTGTGGAGTAGGTTGTAATATATCACCAAAGGAGATTTCTGGATAATATTTTTTTTTTTTGGCTTGGTGGGTTTTTAAAGAGACAGTCAGTGCTTCAGGAAAGACCCACAGAACTTCTTTTGGATGCAAAGTCTTCCACTTATACAACCTTTACACATTTTCCTATTTCTTATGACCATTCCTGGTTTCCTTTTTACATACTTCATTTCTCCATTAAGGAGATCCCAATTTAAATAAAAAAAAGTACATGTATTGCATACCCCTCAAGGCCTATTGTGTCCTACTTTTCTCTCTTATTATAGGTGATCAATCTCATTTTTCACAGCAAAATTCTCCTGTCTTGGGAGGTTTTCTTAATGGGAACATAATTTTCATCAGGACTATCTGTCTATTGGAAGATCTAGTCAGTCAGTGTTTAGATATCATTAAAAGGGTTCTGAGTCAGCCAGACTGATAATAAGAATTTGATTGAATTACATACAGAAAAGCTGCTAAAGAATAATCTGTTTAATGGTAAACTATTTTAAAACCCAAACATTTGCTGGGTAAATATGCTTAAACATGGTTGAATTTTCAGCATGTCTGATGATACCTTATTTACAGATTTTTCAAACTATAATATTGGTATCCTGTTAATGTTTAATGTCACGTATTACCTCAGGTGTCATAGATTTTGTTTTATTATCACTCGAGATGTTGAAAGGTTGCAAAAAGGTTATTTTTCAGAACTGAGCAAGATCTACCATATTCCTAGAATTTTAACAGATTGTGCACTTCTATGTGCATTGTTACCAATGTTACTGTATTGTTAACAAATAAGAACATACTTTCAGAATTCTTTTGTGGGTCAAATTTCACGGTCTAGATTATACTTCAGCCTGAATTCTTGCTACTATCACTCCTTTATATGAAAAATCCTTCATATGGGAGAAATTCTGTCAGGATGTTTCTCTCCTTCTTTCCTCCTCTGTACTTTGCTAATGTGGTGGAGTGTTTTCAGTAAATCAGAGTGGTCCTTGCAAACTCAGCAAAAGAAATGTAATGGTTACACTGGACATGGTTTGGATGTTAATTTGGAGCAGTAGTCAAAGTAAGTTTCCTTTAAGTATCTTGCTTTCAGCACTAGATATAAACATCCAAGTATATTAACTGAAATATTTAATTATATTTAGTGTTGTTGGCTATCATATCTATCTACTGACCTATAAAACTGCTCAACAATTAATACTAATTGCCTACTCAGTTATATTGGCAGTCCCTTAAGTTCATAAGTATTCACTCATGATTTATATTGTGCAACTGTAAAAGACAACTGGGAAGAACAACCGCAGCCTGGTTATAGAGGGACAGTTTAAAAAAGTGATTTTACAATTCCAATTTTTGAAGTCAACACATTCTGACTGTTCAGGTTAAAATGGCTGTCTTGCTTATAGAGCACTAGACTTTTTCAGAATATTATTTGGTTATGATTCTTACTGTCCCAACTCGACTAAGGCTAGAGGACAACAGCAGTTTTAGTGGTGGGTTGGTTTGGTTTTTTTTTTCATTTGAAACATTTCTTCCAAACTTTCTCTTCACTGTTTCATTTATAGCTTTTACTACAATGACCCAATCCTGAAACAGTAAGATCAGTTGCATGAGTAGACTACGTCTCAAACTCTACCTTGGTTTTCCTCTTGTGCAATCTTTTTGAGACCTGGACACTATGTATGTGACTCAGGAGAAGCTTAATGCAGTGTTTATATAGAAGTGTTTAGCATTGGTTTCAATATACTGGATCCTTTCAACTTTCCAGAAAAAAAGTAAAGGCCAGTGGATTTATTTGTTGGGGGCTTTTGTTGGGTTTTGTGGGGGTTTTTTGGTGAGTTTATTTGGTTGACTGGTTGTTTTATGTTTGTTTTCTCCTGAAAATGAGAAAGACAGTGCAGAACATTCATTTTAGGTAGAAAAGCAGTGCAAGTGATAAAAATCTCTGAAGGCAAGACCACTCTATTCTGAAGAAATAGTTTTCTCTTGAAATACTTTAGTCTCTTTAACATTTCTGGTTTTGGACATTATCTTCAAAATGAGCCAAATTTTGTGAAATGGTGATTTGGCTACGGATAGCTGTCTGTTGAAGCATAGGTTTAAGACCAAACTCATTGCATCTATGTGTTATACCTGGCTGTAAAAGCATGATAAAAAGCATCTCAGATGGTAAATATAATCATGTTTACCTGATTGAAAATAACACATGTGTTAGACATTACCTCATTAGCACAATGAAATCCATGGTAACTACTTATGGTATTTATTCCAGGAAGACCAAAGAGATGCTGCTGACAAAGAAAGTGTCTCCTTTTTGTTAGTAGGGATGGCAGAGTATTCATAAACACAGAATGAAGTTTAGATTTCTCTGGTTGAGTGCTATACTGCAAAATAGGCAAAAGGATTCTGAATGGATCTGTAAATATATCCTTTCTCATTAACTGATGTATTAAAGTGTCATGTGGTTAGTTGTGTGATGTTCTTGCTTGGTAGTGTATGAAGAAATATTTTTTAACTCAGTTTTCTGAAAGAGACAGACAGGGAAGAGCAGGATTTCATACCAGAAAAAAAACTCAGCCTTGCATTAAGTGTGTTGCCATAGTTTTGAAACACTTCTCATTTCCAAGAAATATATGTATAATTATATCACTGAAGTGCATTGTCAAATTTTAGCACATTAGTTTTTTTTCAATATCTTGGCTATAATGTTAATTTTCTCTTTCTCAATTTTTAAGATCCAGATTTTAAGGACCTTGGCGTTTTGAAGCCATTGCCAGGTTGGTATGTTGTTTTGTGGGTTTTTATTAACTTGGAGGCCTTTGCATTCTGCTGTAGAAAATATTTTTGTTTGCTGTTCAGGTTTCATTTTTTCTGGTATTTTGTTATTCAGTTTGTGAGTTTGAGATGGGAGGACCTGAAGGAATTGTGGAATCTATACAAATTGTCAAAGAAGGAAAAGCTTCTGAAACTGAAGCAGTAGACTGTAAATGGTACATCCGAGCACCACCCCGATCCAAGGTCAGTCCTTCATCCACTTGCTGATTTGCCATTTAATTTAAGAAATTGACTTTTCTGATAAGTTGTGCATTTCTTAGTACAGTCAGATCTTGTTTAATAACTTTACAGCTTGAACTTGTAAACTATTTTTTTTCTTCTGCTGTGGAAGGGTAATTTGTCACCTCAGCCAAAATAACCTCCTTTCTCTATAAATAATGATGTGGGCAGCATTAATGTGCTTTTTGTGCCATAAGTAATTTTCTTAAATTCATCTTTAATTTTGCTCATGTTTTTAAAGAATCAATGTGTTTTCCTAAGCAGGAGGTAATCTTATCACCTTAATTTTCAATATATTTCAAATACTTAATATAGGGACTACTAAGGAAACACGGCTGGCTCCCTAAGGTCATCATTGTTTCTTATCTGGGAACTGTGAAAATGAAGCCAAGGTAAATTCACGTTCCTCTGTACAAGACCTTTATTTCCTTTGATTTAGAGGCACAGACGAAAACAGACAGTGTTCCCATTTCTCTCCTACCACAGCCAGCAAGCCATGCCTTTGTAACAAACAGGAGACGGCTGCAATGAATTTAACAATTCTTGGATTCTGAGTTCCTCCCTTATCCAGTTCCTATCTTATCAGTTACTATAGGGATTGATTGTTGCTGGCTGCACTACTGTTTCTCCTCTCTTTGCAACTGGAACAGCTTTGTGCCTCCCACCTACTTACACTCTGTTAAAGACAACTCCACATTTTAATTTTTCTAGCGTTAATTATTTGACAGGAAAGATTTTAAAAGGTAGAATTTATAATCCACTACTTTCTGCCATCTTTAAACAAAAAAGTTGGTTTTTTATATATATATATATAATCTCAGAACAGATGGTACTGGATATATCTAACTGTTTCAGCATTTGGTATTGAATAAGCAGGAGGAAGGGTTTCCAGAAGAGAAAAAGTCATTAATATCAGCATTTTCCTATTGTGAAGGTTTAGGAGAGGGGTTGAACATTTGGCTCAGAAAGACTACAGGTAAATTATTTCCAGAATATAATTTAATATATATATGTGTCTTTTTTTTTTTTTTTTTTTTTTTTACTTTTGGATAAATTCAATATCCATAGAGGTTTTCGATTAAGTAGATGAGCTTCACACTTTGCTACAGTAAGTAGCTATAGACATGAAATGACTGGACTGATGAGTGATTATTGTATACGTTATATACTTATGTATTAGTAAAAAACAGGTAAACACAAAATTAGAATTGTGCTTATTAGAATCAGCACAATTAAATCAGCCAATAAAATTGCTGTATAGTCTTAATTCCAGTTTATGCTTGGTTGGACAGATAATGTCGTTGTGATATTCTTACCTGATCTAACTCTAAAGTTCTATATGATTCAAAGCCCTGATAGAAGTCCTATGTTTAGTTACTTGTAGGATTTATCCAGACTTCAGTCCTGATGTAAAAATACAAATTGTGTAGCTACATAACCATAAACACAGTGTGTATCAGAAGAATGCCACAGTACCACTGTTAATAGAGGATTAAAGATAGTTTAGTTCTTCATGAACTTCTATACTTGTATTAAGTTGTGTTGCATTTCAAGAAATGTATAGCAGCTGGAGAGCATCTGGAAGGGAGAGCAATGAGAGAGTTCTAGAAAACCTGAGGAAAAACTGAAAGTTATTCAATGTCATCTAGAAGATTTTGTGAAGGAGCATGATACCAGATAATAAAAGGCTTTTACAATGAGGAAGGAATGCTCTGATGTCGATAGGATAAGTCATGGTCCTGCACTCCAAAAGCAAGATTCAGGTTAGATACTAGGGAAGAAAATTTCAAGTACCAGGGAGGGGATTATGAATGATTGGTGTGGCGGATTGACCCTGGCTGGACACCAGGTGCCCACCAAGCTGCTCTATGACTCCCCTCCCCAGCAGAAAGGGAGGGAGGAGAAAATAAGATGGAAAAAAACATGGGGGTCAAGATATAGACAGTTTAATGAAGCAATAGCAAAAGCTGTGCGTGCAGAAGCAAGGGAAAACAAAGGATGCTTGTCTCTACTTCCCATTAGCAGGTGACATTTGGCCACTTCCCGGGAAGCAGGGCTTCAGTTACCCCAGTGGTTGCTCTGGAAGACAAACATCATAAATAACGCATACCTTCCCTTCCTACTCCTTTCTCTTAGCTATTAAATCTGAGCAGTCATCATATGGTATGGAATATCCCATCGGTCACTTTGGGTCAGCTGTCCTGGCAATGTCCCCTCCCAAGCTCTTGCCCACCCCCAGCCCACTGGTGAGAGGTGGGGGAAAGTGGGAGAAGCAGCCTTGATGCAGTGTGAGTGCTGCTCAGCAGCAGTCAGAGCACTGGTGTGTTATCACCACCTCTCCAGTCACCAGTACAAGCACAGCGCTGTGAGGGCTGCAGGGGGGCTCAGCCAGACCCAGTACAACCAGTTAAGCAAGTTTGTTGCGGCAGCATTGCTAGTGGTCTTAGGGTGCAGGTTAGGTAACAACCTATGAAAAGTGACAGAAACATTCCTAATCCTACCTTTAGGCAGAGGGCTGGATCCTCTCTTGATGAATCTTGCTGTTCCCATCTTACCAAATTCTCTGGGTAGAGAGACAGGGAAATATACAAGCACATAAATCAGTGTTTCCCAGCGTGGAGTTGACAACTTTTCCAGCAAGCTAGGAAAAAATCCCAGTTTTCAAGGCTAGATTCATCTCAGAGGGGTAAGTCCAATTTAGCACTTGAGCATTCTTTGTGTGATTTTCACATACATACACAAATATATGTGCATGTACACATGCATATACACACATATATGGTTATGGTATTGTCATACTGGGAAAGGCTGAAAGTTTTTCAGATATTAAGGAAGGAATTAGTGGATAAAATTTTAAATAATCTTGTATGAAGTAAGATTTACAGTAAGATTGTTTATGGGCCTGATTCAAGTGAACTGGATTCTATTGTCATATTTTGCAGTCAGCTTCCTTTGTGCTTAACTAACCTTGAACTAATGACATATTCAGTATAATAATCTAGTGACATCATTCTAATTTATGGCATCTTGCACCTATGAAAACAGGCTCTCCTGCTAAGAACAGTAAGAACTCAGCAGACTTCTTTAAATCCACATGTTCCTGTACTCTGGGCTGCACAGTTTATTACTGGGAATTATGCCTAAAAGGCCAGTTACTCAGACAGAATTTGGGTTGCATCTTTACATCTTTAGTTTCTTAATTAAACTGTGCCAGAATGTGGGCTGCTTGCAATTTCATTTGGCTTAAGCTCATCCAATCTAAACTGTCTGCAGAAGCAAGATGCAAGTCTTTTCCTTGGTTTCCAATTCCAGATTCAAGCCAAGTCTGAGCTCAACGTAGGAGCAATGAGATCAGTCAGGGAGTACGAACCTGAGATCTCTAAGCCTGAACTTCAAACAGACAGTCTGGGTGTAACATTGCTCTTATCATTAGCAAGCTGGAATAGGACAAAGAACAGCAAATTTCTTGCACACACTTAAAATAGAGCAATCACTGATCACCTTATAACACAAAAAATAAAATGCTGAAAATGCATGCAGAACTGAAACTCTCTGGAAGTGCAGAAGACAGCAGAAGGCAGATTAAATACAACTTCAACCTATACGCAGACCTGGAGCCTTCTATTAGACAGTGACTCGTTGCAACGTGTGTATTTCTTATAATCATTCAAAATCAGTTCTGTCTAAGATGGCTGTGAGTCTGGAGTTCAGAAATACTGGGGGTTCTGCACATCGTGTAGAAGCTGACTTCATTCACTAATCAGAGCAAGAACAGAAAATGAAGATGGGAGCTGCTGATTGAATGTGCCAATCTGCCCAGAACAGTAAAGAGCTGGAAGAACCTCCCCATCCCAAAATACTTCACTGTGAAACAAAGCCCAGAGAAGGTATGCATAAGTTATTGCACCGGGATTTGAAAAACTTCAGAGATATCATTGGCTACAGCAGTGGATAAGCAAAGAATCTCTATTTATGAATGGCAGAGAAGAAAATGAAAAGAATTAGTGTTTTCTCACTTTCTGTTAAGGGTGAATGTTGGAGGATAATATCAACAACAAGCCTTTTTTTATATTGGATGTGTCAGCAGAGTTTGACAAGGCCCCCCAGGAAGATGGAACACGTGTTCATGCTCAGGTAGCGCTCCCCTTGGTGGGTGACTTCCCCAGCAAGACACTATTGTTGTGCTAGTTCCTTGAGAGGTTTTGTAGGAAAAAGACAAAAAAAGACAGCATAATTTGACAGTAAAAGCAATAAAACGTTTACAAAGATGATGTTTTGATGCTGGGGAAAAACAACAAGCAATACTTATAATTGGAAGCTCTGGGCAGCTTGGGAAAGAGCACTCAAACTACAGATAGACAAGCATTAATTTGAATCTGGTCCAGTGGAGCAGTCATCTGTTCAGGAGGAACGATCAAGAGGTACATTTAGATTGAGCAAATAGAGAGGCTACCCTCTATGTGTACACCACGAGAAACGAAATGAAGTTGTAAGTTAGTTAGTCAAAGCGATAACTAATTCTCCCACCCCACTTGAGCATGCTTCTGGGCAAAGAATGTACCTTTACAGGTTATAGGCTGCAAGACTTAACAAAACTCTTAAGAAACTGAAGGGATTAATAACAAGTATCTAGTTTTGACATATTACTGCAATATTCTTAAATCTGAGCTGCCTATGAGCGGTGACGTTTGTTTCCAGAAGAGCTGTGGGGGAGCGGTGGGAACGGGATGCACAGCACACAGGAGGGGGGCTGGGCGAGAGCAGCCACAGGGCTGGGGCACGGCCTGTGAGGAGACCTGGGCAGGCTGAGCCATGGCGGCCAGGGTGCGGTGGTGGCCGGCTCGCCTGTGGCAATGGGGCCAGCCCCAGCTCAAGCTGGGCAGAAGCTCACTGATAAACAAGGCTGGGGCCATGAGGCACAAGGCCAGGCATGGGCGACAGGCCCAAGCGGGACCAAGACACGTGCATATTTGCAAGAGATAGATATTGCTCCCTAGTTGAGTCTCTACATCGCTTGTCACCGTTTTCATGGTGGATCTTGTATCCACCTACCTGACCATATAGAGAAATAATGTTGTCGGTTCTAGGTGCCTGACTTTGAATTAAATTGAGTCTGGAGAGAGACTGGGTTGTTAGCACGTGCATTTCCTGCACAGTTAGGAGGAAACACGTGGTAAAGCAAATTGCAGAGCTACAAGTCTGTATAAACCAATCTGACTAAATGAAAACGTTTTCTGTTCTTACATGTGAAGTGGAAACTTGTGCTCTTAGATGAGACCTGCAAAAAACCCCAGTTTAAGCTGTCAGTACTGGCAGACTAGCATAACCCTAATTTTTGGAGGCTTCTTAATCAGGTGTAGAAGTGAAGCTTTAAGCAGTACACTGAAATTTAATAGGAGCCATTTGAGTGGTGGTTCCTGAAATGTTACAGAAAAATGAAATTTATAGCTTGAAAAACCTAATAGCCAGAGACACTTTTACAGGCTTCAGATGAGCTCCATCGCTGACAAAACTCTGAAGCTTGCTAACATAAAGATAATGTAAATAATATTATGAATGAAAAAAACCCAACACATTTATACAGCATTCCTGGAACAAGGTGAAAAAATTATGTTTAAACAAATAGAAAATATTGTTTACCTATGTTAAACTATTAAAATCACTTCTTTGAAACAGTTTTGTTAGATAAAGATGTAAGACAAGTGCGTGTGTAGCATCATGTATGTAGAATCTCTTCTGGCAGGCATGATAATACACATGCCATGGTAGCACTGACAGAAAAACACTTTTAGGTTAGCATGAATCTATTCCACTCAGGTATAGAAATATAATCAACCTCAGCATTCTCAAACCAAATAATTGTTAGGAAATGTGATAAAACCCCCTACTGATTAAAGTAATAAAACATACGCCAAAGAGAACAGCAGAATCAGGATATGATCTACAGTTTTCAGTGTTAAAAAGCAGAATGGCACCAAGGAGCTGTAAAGGTTGTCACTTGCAAGCATTTTGCCACTGTAGGAGAGAAAAATGAGGATGACTTGACAGTTAGAATTAATGTCAGTTATTGGGCACTCACAGAAGTCTGAAGAAACAAATAGGACAAAGCAAAGAAATCCAGAGAGCTTCCCTTGTTCAGGAAAATGGTATTTTGATGTCTGAGCCTGGCTGTGAATCCCAGGGTGTTAGAGGAAGTACCATATAGGACTGTCACCTTTGACAGACAGTATTCTCCAAGCTCCAGCAGAGAGGAAAATATGAGGTGTGGAGTTCTCTGCAAAGCATCTTCCCAGACTAGTAACAGCGGGCACAAAAATGTCAAAAAACCCCAAATAAACAAAAAATCAAAGAGAACATACTTTTAACATTTTGGGGCTGAAGTAACATTGATTAAAAAAACCAACACATGTTTAGGATCTAAGCAACAGGAGAGGCTACTTTAGAAGACAAATTCAAGCATTGTTAATGCTGTTTGGGCTGGTATACTTGTCTTCTTGCCTGGAAGGAGACTATTTAATGTTGCACAATCTGCTTTAACAAACTGGGCTTCAAACTGGGCTTCTCCAATGCTGGAGGTATCATCTTGAAAGTCCTTTGTTAGTCACATAGGGTTGAATGAGATGCAGAATACAGCAGGCACTGTAACTGATCACTGAGCAACGGGGAAAGACGTAGCACCGTTTAGCCCAGTCCCTGTGCTTACAAGAGAATTTACTGAACTTAGAAGCTGAATATATGAAATCTGGATGTTAGGCCCTGATGAAGAGGAGGTTTTTGTCTTACATCTAAATTACATTTGGCAGTTGAACGATGGCTTTTTGTTTGTTTGGTTTGGTTTTAGGGGACTGAATATCTGTGCACATATATTAAGTCTGATATGCTGGGATATGGTTTGAAGTTTTTCCTGACTGCCCTGATCAATCATGTTGTCAGCCCTAACCTTCATTGATTGATTAAAAAGCAGAACTCACCAAAAATGATTCACTCTGAAGAGATTATAATCTGACCATTTTACTGATGTGATATATTATTCATAGTTTACAATAATTTTTTCCTAATACATACAGAGAATTCTGTTTTCAAATTTAAATAAAAAAATAGTAAAACTTATACAACATTTCCTTTTTCATTCTTACGATGGCAATACAAACCTTAAAGGTGACAAGACTATTATTTAAAATATAATGTGACTGAGTGTAAATTACATACGTCACAGTTGCAGTGAGGCTTTATCAGTTTTGTTGTTAATGGCGCTGGCATTTGCAGCAACATCTCAAAACTCAGCAAAAGCTAATACTTGTGCACTAGCAACTTGTTCTTCTAAATAATGTGGAACAGATCATTTGAGGAAATTGTCTTATTAAAACTTTATAACAAAAAATGTGAAAGAAGAAGATATGCTGCTTCTTTCAAATAAGATGTACTCTTCAACAAGAATGTCCCAATTATGCTAATATAATGTGTCCATATCTACAGAAATGTTCATTCCATAAGTTCCCATTGGCATCAATGAAAAAATGCTTAACAAAGGCAAATAGTGGCATTTGAGTTTGTGACCTCTTTTTTGTTCATTTGTTTTCTTTTGGGGAAACAAAGTTTCTTATCCACTGCTGGTAGGAGTAATGACTAAGATCTCGGTAAATGAAATAACTAGAAATATTGATAATTTTGCTCTCACTTTCTGTTTAATTTTTTTTAGGGAGATCCACATACCAGTGAAAGTAATGAGAATATTGCCACTGAATTCAGAAAACCATGTATCAGGAACATTTTCCCTTACATAACAGTTTGTCATATAATCAGTTTTATTCTTTCCCTGGAGAACTCAATTTATTAGTCATTTTCTTCTGCCAGTGTGGGTCTTACAGCCAGTGACAGGAACAATGGCAAATATATAGTAATAAAACCATAAAAATTGGCAGAGGCATGCAGATACAATTAAATTATTCCAGCTCTTTAAAATAAAATCTGATCCAATATCAGGTTGTCAGTTTGTGCAATCAGTTTCCAGTTTTTGAAAATGCACTGCAGTCTTAATGCATAGGTCTGATCCAAATAAGTAAATGGAAAGATACCCACTGATTTCAGTGAGCTTTTTATCAAGTCCTCATTACTTTATATAAAGTTCTGAGAATAGTCATCTCCAAGGGAGACTATGAGAATGAAACTCCAAGTCATCTCAGAATATCAGGAATTTATCTTTTCTAATTTATGAAACTTCATGCCGTTGAAGAAGGTGCTATCTTTCTTCTGAAGGGTGAACATAGAATTTTAAGTCAAATATTCTTTCCAGTGGTTCCAGTACCTATCAAGTCTATGTATGTTATGATCTTAGCTGAATTTATCGCACACAGGAATGAACTGGTATGACCAACAGCAGAATTCATGCTTGAGAAGAACTGAAAGTGTTGGCTTCTTCACTGAGTCAAGGTGAAATGCCAAGTTATTGTTCTCTTGATTCCTTCTCAGCATTTATAACTGCTACTCTAAGAAATATTTTATTATTTTATAAGGCTAGCTTACCACCAGAAACTAGAGAATGTCAAATGATAAGCCCAGAGAAATAAGACCTTGGCTGTATTGTTATATGAACAATTTCTTTGAAGAGATCAGGAATAATTGATGAATGCTGGAAATGGCTGAGAGCTGGTATTTTGTAACCACAGTGAGAATTAGAACATTTCTGGTAAGAATGGAAAATGATATACATTACATCTCAATGCTGAAATGGGATACCCTATCACAAGATAAATGTTTGCTTGTATATATTTATACAAACATACATATGTACATGTAATTGTATATCTATAAGACAGCAGGGTAGAAATAGAGAACAAGTGAGCAAGCATAAGAGGTTGTTCCCCCACTATGTCAAGCATAGTTTTACCATTGTTCTGCAGTCAGTCTAAGATTTTTATTTTTTTCTGGAGTAGGTAAGAACTCTCCTGAAGAGTGGAATAAGATAAAAAGGTGATATATGTACATTGCATTATATCTGTATGGTCTGTCATATCTATACATGATATATTGCAACATACAGATGGCATACATATGATAGGCATATACGGCGTTAAAGTAATGATTTATGACAATAATATACTGGAAGCCTTCTGTGCTTCTCTGTGAGACATTTATCTGACATGCCTTGTTTTCTGGAAAACAGTCCAGTCATGCGTATACAACATTGCATATAATCAGCTGCAGAAGGTTTTTATTGCATTACCTGTGACAAAGCTGGCAAGCACTGAAGCGCCCACCTGAAGCAGGCTGCTTCTGTTAGTGGAGGAAAGAAAAACAAGGTGTCCCTTTCTCCCCATTCTAAATGAAACGTTATGCAGAGATGGACAATGGACTATCTCAGCAGCTTTACAGGAGAGGCTGGGTGTCAGGATTTCACAGTGCCTGTTTCGCTCTTTTTTGAGCAGGAGCAACTGTTCTCTAGCACACAGAAGCAGCTCTCTGGTGAGTGCCAGCTATGGCCAGTTGCTAGATGCGGGTATCATGGTGCTGCCTTTTCCCATACCTCCACCCCTCATGCATAATCTTGCTCTGGCAGGACAATAGTGTGCTTATGCCAGCTGGACCCCAGGAGCTGCTAATAAAAGAGGTCTTATCAAACCATGAGAGTGAGGAGTAAGATCCCATCTCACATTGCCCACCCAGTTCTGCATTTGAGTCACTGACTAGTCCAAAATTCTTGTCAGTTTTCTCACCGGCCTTTTGCTTCTGGTTTTTGTTTGGTTCCAGTTAATTTCTGCACGTTTTCATACACTTCCTATCAGAAAGTGTAACAGTTACTAGGAAGTAGCTGGCAGTGAATATCAGCAGTTCTGCCTTCTGGCCATGGAAGTGGCTGATGCTATATAAACAGAAAAAAGAATGAGCCACACTGAAGATGAGGTTTACCTGAGAAGCTAAAGTAGTCAGGTATCAGCAAAGCAGAAATGATCTGAACAGCTGAAGAACACCAAGAACAAAGATTTGTAGCTCAGGGAGTAAAGGGTCAGGTGCCTGGGCAGCTGGGGAAGGGAGGAAGAGTGTAGAGAAGAAAACAGAGACTTGTAAAGGGATGTAGCCAGTGCAGAGGAACTTCAGAAATCCGTTTTCTGAAGTCAACAAATCTTCAGAGTTCAAAACAAGCCTTTAAATATGACTTTGCCAAGGAAGTAGGTGACCTGCTTTATCAGGAATGGAAACTGCATGGCCCCCAGTAGAAGAGGAAATGGCAAGACTTTTCAAGACAACTTGTTTATAAAAAGTGGTGGATATTATGAGAAAATTTCAGCAATGCTAGGTGACTGAACTCTAGTAATTTTTCATTCCACTGTAGGGGTGGAGCAACCAGTAAATGAAATGAAAACCACTATAGAAAGCATTTCTTTACATAAGATATTGCCATCTGAATATTACTTTGTGTGTTGCTGTTAACGGTTCCATTTTGTAGAGAATACAAACAGCTTCCTTGATTTATAATATTTAAAAACCATGGTGAAAGTAGAATTCACTTAACTGCAATTTAATTGAAATATATTCCTCTGAGTTCTGGAAGATGGGAATGTTGGAACATAAGTAAGGATTACTGTAAGAAATAACATACTAGAAAAAGGTGAGGCAAGCAAAATGAAGCTTACTATAACAAATTTCATGTTAGTAAGAATTGTTTTACAAATATTCTTTTCAGAGAGACCAGCTGCAAAGCGTAACAAGGAATGAAAATGTATTATAATGCACTATCTGAAAAGGTTCATTTAAAAATATGAGCTATTAGTAAAAGTGGCAGACTGCTTAATAGCACATAATTCTTAAACCATATGAGCTTTAATATATTAATGAGATGAAGTGGTGAGTCCTGTTGCTACTAGGATATGCTATGTTTGTGTACTTTATGCAAATCCAGAGAAGTTTTTTAAGCAATTGTTCTGTGCATGTGAAAACCTCCCTGAAGTTAAGATTATTTGTAAAGAAGTACATCTGATGTCTAGTACAGTAGTTTCTTTTTGATTACTTTTTCAAATGAAGATACATATAGCTGGATGCTGGATATGTTTACTGGCTTTTTGTGCTGTTTCTGCCCTACTTCACCTTTCTGTATCATTCTCCTGAAGTCTCCTGGGTATGCTTGGCAGTTTGATTATGTATCATGTGTCTATTGAAAATATTACTTGCCTTCTTTGTTACTGGAATATTTGATTTTGTTTGTATTGTCAATTGCTTTTAAAATGAGTGGTTTTCCCTATTAAAACCCATTTAGAGTTGAATATCAAATAATAGCATTTTCTCCTCACGCCTGCTACTTTTTGGGTAGATTTAAAGAGTTCTTTGCAAAGGGCAATACTTCTATTACTTTTTGAGAGAACTTAGCTTGTATGTAAGAGACATTTCCTAAAAAAATTTCTAGGTTTCTAGCAGTTTCCATGAAATATGCTTGATTTCAGCCCTGTTAAATTATGAAGATATATACCATAAGGCTTTGTTTATAAAAGCTGAGATGGTGGCCAAATTGCTTGAGGAAACATAAAAAGATTAATGACTGAGTTCTGCCTGGCTCCCACATTCTTACTTCCTGAATCAGTGTAGCTGAGACATATCATAAAGATGACACATATTGACTCTGGGGAGGGAGCAGCAATTATTTGCCTTATTATTTTCCATGTCAGGCAAGTAATAGAGTAATATTGTGCCAGCCAGCGAAAGAAGAAATTTCTAGCTTGTCTGTCCTTCAGCTTGAAGGACTGCAGTACATGCTTCTCAAACACGGGTACGTATTCGGAGATCAGGACCTTACTGCAACAAATAATAATAATTAAAAAAAAAAATCTAGATCTTTTGCTAGATTCTACTTTGAAGGAAGACAATAATAGGAAGTATAAACACAGTGTTCAGTTTCAATATTAGTGTCCTTCCAGGGAAATGGCCTATGGATCACCAGCTCCAGAAAAGTAATTTTGGTAGTAGTGTTGTGTAATCTTTCTCCCACAAGGCAGAGCAAAGGTGTTTAATGTTTGTTTAGTCATTCTCAAATGTCTTTACATGTTGCCTTTATTGTTTCATAGATCTATTTGCGATTCTTGGACTATGAGATGCAGAATTCCAATGAATGCAAAAGGAATTTTGTAGCTGTCTATGATGGAAGCAGCTCTGTGGAGGATTTGAAAGCAAAGTTTTGCAGCACTGTTGCTAATGATGTAATGCTGCGGACAGGTCTCGGAGTGATCCGCATGTGGGCAGATGAAGGCAGTCGAAACAGCCGATTCCAAATGCTCTTCACATCTTTCCAAGAACGTAAGACCCTAATCAATGCATCTGCCTTTCAGTTTGTTAGATGGTATAAGTCCCCAAAACTGTTAATGTTTTCTTCATGCAGAGTCGTCACTGAAAAATGTTCCCAAACAAGCTATGTAAATTTTCAGAACAGTTTTTACACCAAGCATTTGTAGTGTGCAATAATTTGTAACGCAGTAGACAGAGCACAGGATTCAGAGACAGGAAGACAGCTATGAGTAGTCACGACCTCTCCAGTCGTATAACTGTGACTTTTGTCTGATCCCCAAGCTACTGAGCTGCTATGTCTTTTCCCTTACACAGTGCAGAAAATAATACAGCTGTGAAGGTTTTTATCAAGCTTAATCCTTTTCTATGAATTTTATTTTTTAGGTCTCATTATGATGGGCATTTGAAAAATACCTTATGATTGTTTTATCACAGCTGGTGGGTGTATTTATGCATATCCCAGAATGCATGTATCAATAAACATGTAAGTCAGATACTGTTAAGCAAAGAATTTAGTTAATTTTTTATAGTAACAGGAGCTCTCTAAAAGTCTTACATGTTGTTTTGGTTAATACTCTTTCTATGCACCCTGCCTGCATTCATATGTTTAAGTGATTTCTGGACCCAGATAATAAGCAAAACAGCCTTTGAAAGAAATAAAAGGTAGTTCTAGCCAGTTAAGAAAAAAAAAAACCCACCACTAAACAACCAAAAAACCCCAACCAAACAAATAAACAAAAAAAAGAACCTCCACAAAATGCAATAATCTCATTCGCTTAAAATGATTGGCTCAGGTAATCACTTGTGAAAGATATTGATTTGTTTTCTTTGATGGAAATAATACTGGTCCCTTGAGGAAGGAGAATATGCATTTATTTTCACATGCTGATTCATGTTTATTTTTAATGTGTTTTTTGGTTTGTGCATCGCATGTCTGACAGGAAGATTTCTGTGTGGCTGTCAGTGGTTGGAATGAAGGTGCAATCCTACCAAACACATTCTTCATCTGTATTCTGTGTGTGTGTACGCTGCAATGAGGCAATGAGACTCTGTTGAAAGCAACCTCTGTAATTCCTTAATTATGGCTCTGATTAAAAATTTCTGACAGTCCACGTGCCAGAAACTGCATATGCCACTGTATTCTCACATTTCAGCCTTAGGGTGGATTATATTTTTCTTGTCTGTAAATCAGGCCAGGGTCTAAAAGATATTGAGTACCCTCAGTTGAGATGATACTGCCCTTCTGTCATTTCTGCAACTGGAGATGTCTTGAATATTCAAGATCTGATTCATTTTTTTCACAAGGCATCCTGATCTGTTACCTTAGAAACAACTGCATAGACACTGGAGGTTCACAGCATATAAAGAACTGGAGAGTGAAGCGCTATGACGACTAACTTGAAATGAAGGTTTGAATAAGTGTGTGTTTGCAAGGCTTTCATATTTTAAAGGAAAATAAGGAAAAATGTGGGCTTTTCTCTTATAGTATTCTAATACGTTTACCTGACATGCTACATCTTATGAGCTACTCCGTTCTTGTAAACAGACAATAGCTTATACTGCATGGTATTCTGACTGGGAAGTTGACAATATTAACATGATGTGTTTTCTCTAAATTTATTCTGAACAGCCATTGTGCACTAAAAGCTGAAAATTTATTAAGGGCTAAATTGTGCTTTGAGGTATGTATACACAGCGTGCTCATAAATAGTAGAAGAAACTGCATCTCTGTTTTTAATGGTGGAAATTGACTTTAAAGATTTAAAGGTGATGCAAACTGTACTTTCTGTGCTATGTCAGTTGTCTGTAAGTGCTGCCTTATGCCGCAGACCAGTGCTGGCTGTCAGGAGTCAGCTAGAGCAGATGTCCGGTGTGCGCACTGGCGAGACACAGCTCATAGAATGTAAACTGCAATGTCTTTCAGCAGCGTGTGGGAATAATTAGATCATCTGCATGGAAGAGAAGGAATGTCAGACCTCATTCAGGGAGATGTACATCAGGGAACAGACACCTGTGTCTCTGCTTGGGGACAAAGAGAGGAAAAAAGCTATTTTGTTCACCTAGAGCTGAGAAAGAAACAAAATAGAAGATGAAATTGATGTTGTGGTCGTGTGCATGGGAAAGAGTGACAAAGTAAAATTCCTGCATTTGCTGTCGCTGTGGGAATGACCAGGAGGTGTTGTGATCTGTAGCTCCCCAAGTTCCTCTCCTTAGTGTGGAGTTAAGTTGTTGAGATTGTGAGTCTTCCCTTACACGAGGCTCTGTGAACTGGAAGTGGGTTTTTGTGAAAACAGGCTACTTAGCCTGAGGAATGTTTTCTTTCCTTGTAAGTCTGTTAGGTGTTCGTTCTTGTTATAGAGTTGTTTCCTGGGGTCTTGACGTTTGTGTAGAGCAGAGAAGTCCTAAAGAAATTTTTTACATGATTATTTTCATACAGTCTGATCAGTGTGCTCCAATTACATTTGAAATATGTGTCTGTTTCGTTGGTGTCTAAAGGTGGTCTTACAAGTTTCCAAAGCTCTAGCAGTCATGCTTGGTAGAGCAGCAGTACTATAAATATGTCTGAAGGAAAGGCATACAATGAAAGAGGTTGTTAAATTTCTGACGCCAGAAAACCAATAATGATTCTCACATCATCAAAATAGTAGTAGAGCTCTAAGTAACACTTAACCAATTAATTCTTAATAGCTGATAATTTAGAGTGATGATCTGATATTTTGTGATCAGCATTATTAGCTATTCCAACTGTCATTATGGGCTTTGTCTGCTTATGTCCTTACCTTTTTAATCCTTAATATATCTTCTAAGTATATATATCTAATCATGTTTTTGTGTATAGTAGTCACTGTCTATAACAGATTTTAAATAACCAGTAAATAAATTTAAGAATCAGAAAAAGAAAAACAAGAAAGCTGGTATCATCAAGAAGTGTCTGTTGATCTATTAAGAAGTCTTGAAAAATGAGTCTTTTGTTTCACCCACTGACTAACTGTTCATTTCATTTTCCATGACTGTGAGAGTGATCTCCAGCCTGATTAATGACAGACATGCTACACCTACAGCTTCTTCAAAGAGCTGCTCCTGAGCAGACACACCTGCGCTTTAACCTAAAAGCAGATTCATAGAACCAAGGCATATGGGATAAGAGAAAATCCCTCTGTATGCACAGCAGGCAAGATGTTTGTTCTCTCACCTCTGACTGCTATTTGGTAGCACTGCTTCCTTCTCCATCCCTGCATCAGAAACCCTAGACCTGAAAAATATTATTCCTTCTCTTATTTTGTTCTCCCTTTGAGCTCTAAGTCTGTTTTTAAAGCCCTGTCACACATGGTTTTCCTAAAGGAGCATAAGTTCTATTGTTCTTATTTTCCTTTTATTGACAAAATCTTTATTTGGCTAGAAATCTAGGGCCATGTTTAGAATAGTGCACAGCTTTATGAAGTAACAGCACTCAGTCCTTGTTTATAGCCAGAATCCCTGAAAATGATCACCCCAGCACGGGTAATTCTCTAATAGGGAAAAGGCACTGCAGGTATGCAGTACTAACAATGACTGTTTATTGTTGTAATGCAAAGGGAACTACTGAGGAAGGGAACAACAAACCAGTAAGTGCAACACGTGAAAAGATGGTTTCCCATTGCAAGGACTTAGGAGTGTATATAGGTTGCAGCTTTACTGGTTTTGCTCTGTGCTTCCACACCAATACTTAAAAAAGAAAACTTTGGGGTTTCCTTCTTGCTGGTGAGCACTCATCTGTGATTTTCTTCCCCTCTGTGCTATTTGCAGCTATCTCTAGTGAAAAGCCCTCGCTGGCTAAGCATCCCAATGACTCTCTGACCCTGAACAAAATAACCATTTGGTGTGCATAGTGTGTAAACTGAACACAGAATGGAGCTCTGAGCACATGCTCCTGAGCTGCCATTCTCTGGTGAGTTCATGTATCAAAAAACCCCCATGAAACCACATATAAGTGTTTTTTAAAGACTAGATTATTGATATGTGTCTGGTATTAACTATCTGTAAAAGTTACATTTATCTTGAACAGAGCTGACTAAAGGTGTCTGAGAAAGAAAATTCAGTATTAATCACATTTCATTTTCAAGTTTCTAACAGATGTATTTTAATAAGATTTTTTTTCATTAGTGTCAAATGAAAAGATAAGTAATTACTTAGTAATCTTAATAATTAAGATTACTTACTCCAAACCATCTTCATAATTTTATAATTTTAATAAAGTGGAACAGTCTCTCAGCATGACTGAGGAACTCTTCCTCAGAGAGGCTGAGAAAAAACATCTTCCTCTGTTTCAAGGATGATCTATACCTCACATACTCCAGAATTCTCGTGCAGAGCATGATACAATGAGCTATCTTGAATATATGAGGAGTAGGTATGAAATGTCTAACGAGTGCAGTGGGAAATATTTCTCACATCTAACCATTGTTAAGATTTCAGAAATTTCCTGTTCACCCTCAGGAGAAAGCAAGATCTCTCCAAAATGTCATGACAAGAAGGGGGGAAGACAGAGAAGCCTAAAAATAGCGAGTAGGCTAGGACATTCATCTAAGATTAGTGAGTCCTGGACTGAAATACCTGTCTTGAAACCGGCTCGAAGGGTAAATCTACATGGTTCAATGAAGTATGACATAGACACCCAAGGTAGCTTGCTCAGAACTAGTTCACTCCCTGGAAGCAAAGAAGTTGCACTAACCCTGCATGGTGCTTAGAAACAGCGCAAATGCACAGGGAAAGCACTGCACTGAAGTGGAACAGCCAGGCTTCACAGCAGGTCCATGATAGATCAGCTTTTGGCCTCACCGTGTAAAAATGTTTTGACTTGGCTGTGTTTGCATTTTATACCCAAAGTATCTTGTAATGCCCAGCAAAATGATGCTCAAAACACAGAGATTTTTATTATTATTATTATTATTATTATTATTAATGTCATAACATCACAACAGTATAATAATTATTAATAACAGAGAATATTGAACTGTTATAGTGCTTTATAAGTATTGTTATTTTATAGTATAAATGTGCATGCATTACTTGTGATTATTTATTTTATTGTCTCAGTGGAAGCCGGTGGGTTTTTTTAGATATAAAATATAACTGCTTTTATTTCATGTTACTTTGTAAACATAGCATATGGAAGCACTATAAACGTTCTTTATGTTTCTCTGCCTTAGAGCTATTCAGGATTAAAAGAATTTACGATCAGCTTGCATTAATAAATGAAAAAGTATAGATTATTTGTCCCATGTGCACCCCCAAAACTTTCCAGTAGTACGAAAATTTAGTCAATTCCATTGGCTCAGTTTTTATGAATTTTGAAAGCAGTAACTTTTAAATACTAAACTCAGGGTTTTTTTAATATTGTGATGTAACCTTCTGAAAATATGATCATTATAGCAACCTCCTAAGTTGTACTAGAAACAAAATATATTTACATGCCAGATAACAGAAAAAAGGTTATTATTATAGGATTTTTTAAAGTATATGTTTCCTAAACCTGCAAAAGATTCTGGGATATCATGTCTATTCCTGTTAACTCACTTGCTTATATATCTTTTAGGATAAGTGCACCATCTTGTGTTCAGTATAAATGCTTGTTGTAAAGCCGAAGACATTACATTATAATTAATTCAATAACTATAAAGTCTGTTTGCATGTTAAGATACAAGATATCCCTACACATACCACACAAATTCTTAAAAAGAAAATATTCTCATTAAAAATAATGTAGAATGAAAGTGTTTGAAGCTTTTTGTTTCATACATACTATTTGATAGAAGCTATAATTTTACATAAAAACAATTATTGGTTCACATCAAAACTGGAAAAAGAACCTTTATTAATATTTTTTTAATTGGTGATTTAATTTAGATTATAGTGTTTTCATGCTGTAAAAATCCAACAATTTATCAAAGACTTGAAGTTATTAAAGTACATCAGATTGAATTATACATATAGTTCTAATTTTCTCCCTTTTGTTATAATCTTTATGAATTGTTCATTACGCTGAATAGGCTGTCTCACTTATTTCTTGACAGAGCTTGACTCCAGGCAGCTTTGGGACACAGGAGAAATAACATAACTGCGTGTTCCCAGCTTACTTTTAACCTAATTATGAAGCCATCTTTTCAGGGAGTCACAGAAGGGTTGAAGTTGGAAGGGACTCTGGGATACGGTCTAGTCCAATCCTCCTGCTCAAAGCAGGGTCAGCTACAGCAGGTTGCTCAGGGCTGTGTCCGGTTGGGTGGTGAATATCTTCAATGATGGAGACTCCACAGCCTTTTTGGGAAACCAGTTCCTACACGGTGTTTGACCAGCCTCAAAGTAAAAGTTTGTTCTTGCGTTCAAGAGGAATTTCCTGTATTTCATTCACTGCTCATTGCTTCTTGTCATATCACTGGGCACCACTAAGAGCCTGGTTCTGTCTTCTTTACTCCCTCCCATCAGGTATTTGTACATGTTGATGAGAACCCCTCTAAGATTTCCCGTCTCCAGTCTGAACAATCCCAACTCTCTCAGCCTCTCCTTAGGTCAGATGATCCAAGCAAGCCTTTAACAGTCTTTTTGGCCCTTTGCTGGACTAACTCCAGTATGTCCCTGTCTCTCTTGTGCTGAGAAGGAGAGAACTGGACACAGCACTGCAGATGTGGCCTCACCAGTGCTGAGCAGAGATGAAGGATCATGTCTCTCAACTGGCTGACAACACTCTTTCTAATGCAGCCCAGAATACTGGTGGTCTCTGCTACAAGGGTACATTGCTGGCTTGTGGTCAACTTATTGTGTACCAGCACCTTTTCTGCTAACCTGCTTTCCAGATGGTCAGTCCCCAGCATGTACTGGTACATGAGGTTATTCCTTCCCAGACACAGGACTTCGCATTTCCTTTTGTTGATCTGTTTGAAGTCCCTGTTTCTTCAGCCTATTGAGACCTATCTGCACAGCTGCCCAACCACTTGGTCCACCAACCAGTCCTCCCAGTTTCGCACTGCCTGTGAACTTGCTGAGGACACACTCTGTCTCATCATCCAATATATTAATGAAGAGGTTAAGGAGTAATGACCTGAGTACTGACCCCTGGGGTATATCACTAGTTAATGGCCTCCAACTGGACTTCATGCTACTGAACACAACTTTTTGAGCTTGGCAGTTCAGCTAGTTTCAGTCCAACTCACTGTCTATGTATCTAGCCCATATCCACCAGCTTATCTATGAGGCTGTTATGGGAAACAGGGTTGAAAGTAGAGAAACATAGCATCTACTGTTCTCTCCTCACTCACCAAGACAGTAATCCAATCATAGAAGGCTGTCATGTTGGTCAAGCATAGTTTCCCTTTTATAAGTCCATGCAGACAACACTCTTCTTGTCCTACATGTGTTTGGAAAAGGTTTTCAGGATTATTTGCTCTGTCACCTTTTGAGGGATTGAGATGAGGCTGACTGACCCTTAGATCTCAGGATTCTCCTTGCTTTTCTTTAAGATGGGGGGACATTTGCTTTCTTCCAGTCCTCAGAAATGTCCCCTAATCACCATGACCTTTCAGAGATAATCGAGATTGGCCTTGCAATGACATGAGACAACTACTAGGGGTATTGTATCAAGGCTCATGGGTTCATGTCTGTCCTGTTTGTTTAAATATTCCCTAACCTGTTCCTCTTCTACTGAGGGTAAGTCTTCCCTGCTCCAGGCTTTCTGCCTCATCTCAAGTGCTTGGAACTCCAAAAGGCAAATCCCACCATAAAAAGATGGAGCAGAAGAAGGTATTCAGTAGCTCGGCGTTTTCCATGTCCTTTGTCACCAAGTCCCCTGCCTCACACTCACATTTTCCCCCACCTTACTTTGGCAGCTGACATACCTGTTTTTTGCCCTCACCAGATTCAACCGCAGGTGGACTTCAGCTCTCCTAACTGTATCACTGCATCTTTGGTCAGTGCCCCTGTATTTCTACTGGAGTCGTCTGACCCTTCTATGTGTCTTTTTTTATGTTTGAGCTTAGTCAGGAGCTCACTGTTCATCCGTGCAGGCTAACTGCCGCCTTCACTTGATTTTCAGCTGGTTCAGATAGACATATATTGAGCTTAGAGGAAGCAAACTTACAGAATCAACCAATTCTCCTGCAACCCTTATCTTTCTAGGACCACCTCCCATGGCATTCTTGCAAGCAGACTCCTCAACAGTGAATGAGGCCCAGAGTTGTGATCCTGCTTTTTGCCTTATTCCCTCTTTGCAGCATCCTGAACTCCACCATCTCATGATCACTGCAGCCAGGGCTGCACCTGACATTCACATCCCTGACCGGTTCTTCCTTGTTTATAAAATTATGAGGCCCAGCAGAGGTCCCCTCATCAGCTCCTTGATTATCTGTATCAGGAAGTTATCATCAGTGCATTCTGGAAACCTTCTGGATTGCTCGTGCCCTGCTGTGTTGCCCTTCACAGATATCAGGTGGCTAAAAGAGGTGGTTAAAATTCCCCATCAGGACCAGAGCCTGAGAACATGAGGCTTCTTTCAGCTGTCTGAAGAAGGCTTCATCTACTTCTACCCCCGATCAGGTAGTCCGTAGCAGACAGACACCAACTACAATATTGATAGCTGTCAGCCAACACTGGGCTGTGCACTAATCCTGACTCAAAAACTCTCACTTGGCTCCTTGCTCCATCCAAAGCAGAGCTCTGTGCGTTCTTGCTGCTCTCATATAAAGGGCATTTATGCAGTGATAGGGAAGACCACAGACTGACACCACAGGCCTTCTGCTGGGCAGAGAGGTCTGTGCTGCTCTATCTAGTTGAAGCTAATGATAACAGTAGCTTGTTTTTGTGAAAACATCCACAGCCTTTCCTCAGGTTAAAATGTTAATGTATTAAGGCATGTCACAGGTGACATTCAAAACTTAAGTTAATCTATTAAGTGTTGCTGTCACATACCTTGTCTGCTTGGTTCCATGCCCAACCTTGGTTCTGTAACAAGTTCAGGGAAGCATCAGGACCAAACCCATCTTGCTGTAAAAGAATCCCGTTTACTACCAATTAATTTAACCTTTTCATTATTAGTAGAATGTCCTAGATGCAGCATCCCAAGATGTGCCTTTTCAAGGGCAAAAAAACCTAATTCCTCCAATGTACAATGGGACTGACAAGTTTTCAGCTTCCCTTGATGTTTTCATTCATTCCAGCTAAAAGCCCTCATTAGAATGGGAAAAATATATTGATTTCTTGTCCAGCTTAATCACTCCAGGTTCAAGGGACCACAGAGAGGACTTGACTATACTAATTTTATAAACATGAACAAGATGAGGCTGTTTGTCATTAGGTTTAGGAATCTTACATTTGGGGTTTTCTCATGCTAAGTTTGCTGTACTTAATCTGAAATTGCTCTGCCTTGCTATTCATCTAGTTTTGACATTTATTCATGTACTATCTTCTTCCTCCATAGTTTAACAGCACAATTTAGAGAAACTTAGATTTTCTTTTTTCTTCCTTTTTCTTGACTTTCATTTCCAGAACTCCCTGCCATCACTTTGCATAATTATCCCTTCTTCTTATATCTGCAAAAAATGTCTTTTGTACTGCTCTATTTTTTCTGTGTTATTTCTGAAACATTTCCTAATATTTTTCATTTGCTATAAAATATCTTGTCATTCCTTTCAGTGCAGAATGCCTTAAGTGTCATCTATTTCTGCTATGCAGTTCTCTCTTCCTTCCTCTTCCTTTCACTTCCTTTACTATTTTTCTCTAGTTCTCCTTTTTGACTTACCACCACTATACTTCTGAATTCCTTTACTTCTGCCTCGCACAACTGTCCTTCCCTCCCTTAAATTGTTCTCTTTTGGGGGTTGTTTTTCCACTATTAATCCTTTCTTTGCTGTTGTGTTCAGGATTAAATCAGACTGATTTTAAAGTGGCAAGAGCAAGTCATAGACATCTAGGAGGTTCTGCCTCCTCAGACACAGCACTTTGTCCTCACCAGTTTACTTCTAAGGACTTTCATGGCACTCTGCATGTTTTCTAGTTTTTTGGTGGTTTTGTGGTGGGTTTTTTTTCTTCTTCTTTATGGCTGTATTAGCATAAACTCTCCTAATCCTGCACTTTTTTTTTTTCCTTGTTCTGTCACTCCCTGTGCTTTCTCCATTTGTCACTTGGGTCTTCTTTTCTTGTGCACTTTCTAATTATTACCATGTATTTTGAATGGGTAGCTGCTTAGGTCTTCTTAGGTGACCTTTTCATAAATTTTCTCCCTCTCTGTTTCGCATTTTTGTTTAGAGCAGGCAGTGAGACTCTTTCTGTATGTTGGAAAGACCCAGTTCCAAAAGCTGCTCACCTTGGCCAGAAACAGGGATTGCAGCTAGCGTGTGAAAAGGTGATAGTGCCTCTGGTGGGTTCCCTATATAATATGTCACATCATGATGTGACACAGTATCCTCCAGGCTCAGCCCTCACCATCCCCAAATGACAGCAACAGATAGATAAGGACTGTCCTAAAGCACCCTCCTTTGCTAATATGCATGTGTGTTGTTCTGTTCTTTCAGTCCAGTTTAAAGTAAAATCCTTCCTGTAACAAACTTAACACCTGACCAGGGTCACTGCAGCTTAGGAGATGGCATGCCAGATCTTTCCAAAGATTTAACAGTGGGCAGAACCAGTGTGGCTGAACAGTCTTCTGCGTTGGCTGAAAGATACAGTATACGTATACTAGTATATCTAAGTTGATGGTTGCATATTTGGGTGTGTGTAAAACTTTTGATGGAATTTATTATTTGTTTAACAGAGAATAACTGCTCTGAAGAAGCCATTAGAGTCAGTTATGGATATCTGAACTTAAGCATTTATTGAGAAGTGGATTTCTTAACATGATATATGGGGTCATTAAGTTTTACAATATAAATCCTTTGTACTGTTCTTAGAAAACCACTGAAACAGTCATCTCCTCTGAGCCAGTCTCTGTGCTATACATATATGTTGTCACAGGAACTACTTTTAAAGTTGCAGAGGAGAAAATTGCCATGAAGCATCAAATTCAAAGCATCAATAATATGAATATCATAACTCCTTTTTGATTAGTTAAAGGTCTTTTTTTTAAGAGTTATTTTTTAACTTTCCCTTAAAAGTAGCTATAATAATGGTTTTGGGTTGTTTGAGCTAAAAAAATACATAAAGAGTTCAATTTTAACTGATTTAACACTGATAAAGTTTGTAGCTCTTTTTCTAAATGGAGGAAGATCTGGTTTGGTTTTAATAAAGGAATTATGAGGAGTAATTTATCTTTACTATGTTATATAATTTTGGAGTAGTATCTTTACAACCCTAACATGTAATGATCTCCCAACACTTGAGGAAGTAGCACAGTTTAGCAGTGTGTACAATTCCCTCTGATGGCTTCCAAGCTGCTTCTTTACAGTAATAGGATAAGGCCTTCAGTAAAGCCTTCATCCTGCAGCTTTAATCTGCATGATTCTCCTAGACCATGGGCTTCAGAGACACTGAAGACTGTTGCTTTTTTTAATCTTCACACTTGTGATCAAAGGGGTACTTCTTTACTGTAGTCTTTCTTGTGAACAAAAGGTTTTAAAAATAATTTTATTCTCTCTGTGTATAAATGTTCAGGCACTGTTGATATGGGCACTAAAGTACATAACTTCTTTGAGTCACAGGAGTTTTCTTATAAAACTGGAGTTTCAGCACCAAACTTTAAAATAGTTCGCATACACTGGATCTGGCTGGGATGCAGTTAACTTTTTTCATAGGAGCCCATAGGGTGCTGTGTTTTGGATCTGTGGCTAAAACATGTAATAACACATCAATCACCCCCAGCCAATGTATGGGGGGCTAACCCACTACAGCCATGAGAATCAGACTATGAGAAAGTCCATCTGTCTTAGACAGAACTGAAAATCTTTTGCCACAGAATAATAAACAGTGTGTGACTTGAGTGCTGTCAATGCTGCATGTCAAATACTATGCTCAAGGAACCTGTGTTGTATAGCTTTTTCCTTTCACAGGTTGCATGACCACTCCTAGATGTGTTTGTTGCAGAAAGCTACATGATTTACTACTTAATGCCAGTTTTTTCTCTCTTGTTTTTAGCCCCTTGTGAAGCCAACACATTCTTTTGCCACAGTAATATGTGTATTAACAATACATTGGTCTGCAACGGACTCCAGAATTGTGTGTATCCTTGGGATGAAAACCACTGCAAAGGTAATGTGTACAACTGAAAATGTCAAGTCATTTAGACTGCATGTGATACAGAATATTATCCTTAGTTTCTTCTTAAATACGTGCCAGATGGGTCAAAGCTCAGAAAGAGTAATTCAGGGAGAGCATACATCAAGTAATAGAAAAAATGAAGAGAGATGAAAATACTGATGGATTTTACTTTCAGTGTTTGCATTTATTTTGCTTGGTGATGATTTGTGTTGGTTATGTCCTTCTGGCTGGTTATGTCCTACTGGCTGGCTCTATGATCACTTGGTCTCTGTTTCCTGTACAATCTAAAATGTAATTAAAAGCCATATTTTAGTTCTTTTGTCTTAGTTACCTTTGTTGTGGGGTAACATATGGGTAGCAGGTGTCTTCCAGCTGCATGCAATGCCCATAAGAGCCCAGGTGGACTAAAAAGCCAAGATGAATTGGAATTAATGCTGTAAGAAAGCTACTAAGTCTACCTATAATCAAGTGAAATTGAAGAGCAAGGAACAAACAGGGAATCAGGCATAATGTCTAGTTCATAAGTAGGGACTGATGTTCCCAACCAGGTGCTGACAATGGTTTCTAAATATTGCTCTGTGTTTCTGGGAAAAAAAAAAAATCACCGTCTGTGTTGTCTTCAGGGAAAAGAACCTAACTGACTTACATTGCAGGCTAGCGAGACAGCTTCCCTCCCCGCCAACCCCTGCCCCCCCCCTCCCCGGGGGGGGGGGGGGG
>JAVJGI010000040.1:66400549-66418262 GCA_035590275.1 Ibycter americanus | reverse complement strand
TAAACCATTCCAGTGTAAATCTTTCCTATCTTCCTAATTCTAAAAACAGCTTGAAGAAAAAAGAAAAGAAAAGAAAAGAAAAGAAAAAAAAGCTCTGAGAAATGTTAGTACCTTACCCTTCTATTTTTCTCCATTCTTATGCTGGAGATACTCTCCTGAACCCAGCAACAATATAACCAATGGGAGGGAATACGAGAAGGTAGAAAGGTTGCTTGACCAAAAGAAACTAATAGCACAAAAATTAAAAAAAGGCAGACAAAAGAAACAGAGAAATATATGCTAATTAGGAGAAGAGTATGAAGGATTATTGCTCATACCCATCCACAAATTCACAGAAACATTTCGCACAGACAAATTCCTTAGCCACCAAATAAAAAAGTACTGTCCATGCCCAGCTCCAAAAGACAACTTTAACAGCTGTGCTTTATGTCACACTGTCCTGCAAACAAGAAGTTGGCCTTTTGTGTTTTCTTGTCTTCTACTTTATGTGCAACCTCCCTGCTACCAGAAAGATACTCCAGCTGAGGGAGCACAGCTGAAGGGCTAAGTGATACAAAGGACAAAACCTGCACCATTCAAAACTCTTTTTAACGCAGAAGTCTGCATCTGATCTGGAAGTCTCTTATCTCCTCACTCCTGACTCAACATTTGATGTGACGTTCTGGACTCATGGCTCCACTGCTCTTCCTCATCATTACCTTAGCATCATCACTCTACTCTCTGATGATCATTTTACATCTTTGTCACCGCTGCCTTTCATTTCTGTCCACAGTGACTTCAGTTCTGTTTCCTCCTCCAAATTCACTGAAAATACTGAAATCCTATCAGCTTACTGAGCTTGTGTTACCCTTGCATCCACCTGGCTCTTTTCCATCTATCACTTCAGAGCCATCTTAAGCTTACCTTGCCTGTAAACAGCAAAATGAAAACATGTGATTGCAGTATATTTTAATTACCTTTAATTTATGCAGCACAACAAAAGCTATGAAGATGCATTGGAATGGACTGGAGTATGGGCTTACTAGGGATGCTGGATCTGTATTTTAATGACTGTGCATCAGTGTTGTCTGTGCCATCTACCTTTGAGTTGGCATGCCTACTCCTGCTATAGTCATACCTCAATGTTCTGCAAAGAGAAACTCACCTTCACCCCTTTTCCTCTCCCAGTAACACCTGCACCATTGTCAAGCCAAGTTTTGTTTCAAGAGCTTCTATGTTTTCTGCTCTGCTGTATTTATATTAGTATGTCCCTCCACACAACATAAATCCCTGTCCTAGTCTCCCTGACAGGCCTATTAAAACACATCTGAACTGCATAGCCTGGCAAACACTTGCCAGTGGTGTGGCAGAGCTACCACCAGCAAGGTAAGAACGTCAGCTACCAGGAGAAGCAGGAGTTGCTGCTTCCCTCCATTTTCTTTCCCAGGAAAAGGAGTCACGCTGATCCACAATCAAGCCATCTTGGTCACTGTGGGAAAAAAGAGAAGCTTCCATCCCCTTCAAGCAACAAACCATAACTAGGAGTAGAGAGACAATTTAAGCGGCCCATGATGAAAAACGGAAAGAACAAGGTTGCTAGATTTCATTACCAAAGTAGCAGGCCTCACCAACACTGTGCAGCAGAATTGTATCTCTTCATTCTCAGATAAGGGAAGACCAAAGCGCAATCCTTTATTCCAGGGAGCAGGATACCACAACTGTGAGTACCGATTCTGTTCAGGGCTCTGGAAGGACTTAGCAGCTGCTTGCATAAATGTAGGCAGAGAAGGACTTACTTGGGCTGTGGGGCAGTCTAGTGCTGCCACATGCAGTGGACAGCTCTGCAATATTTAGTTACTCAGACCTTTTAAGTTTGCAATTCTTCAGTCTGTTCTCCTCAGCTCCAGTGAGAGACACAGTAAACACACTCAGATATTTCTAAAACAGTGGCTTCATTGGAAAATGATTATTTGACATTTAATTTAGTTGGGTGTGGAAGGCATCCATGGCGCTTGCTGCAGCTATTGTAAAAAAAGAAAAAAAAAATTTTTTGCACAGACTCTAGACATGTATCTGGTTAAATGAACCATTCATCTGTATCAACTGCATCAGTAAATGAAGACACCTTCCTTGCTAATATAACTGCAGGGCCTGATTCATGCTCTACTCACATCATCCCTCTAGGTCCTGCTTTTTTTCCGAGTTCAGTGAAAATTTTAATTAGGAATAATCAGTTTGTTGAAAGCAAATGGCTTTCACCGTCTTTAGTGAAGTAATGAATACACTTTACACTGGGGAAGGAGAGCTTCATTCCTCATTTCTTGCTTAGTGCAAGCGGAGCTTTCAACATCAGTGAAAATATAGGTGAGTTGCTCATTCCCTGTGTTTGACAAATCAGTGATTCAAAGAAAACTTAATGCTCTATACTTAACTGACTCATGTAAGTTAGAAAAGGAAGTGAGACAATGAAAGAGAATGCCAGAAATCCAAAGTAAGCATATTTTCCCAATTATCAATACAGAAACAGTATTTTTAATAGCTACAAGAATAACAGCTGAACGTTTGGTTACTTATACAAACCCAATCCAAACTCCTATTTATATTATAATAAAATGGAGTTCAGCTGAGAAATATGAATGATTTTATATTTGTATACCAGTTTAAAATTATAAATCTAATATTTAAAAATCTGTAACAAGGAACTGATTTCCTTTATTTTGGGACAGAAATTTTAAATACAACTGATATTTGTGGCCAGAAGGAATTATTGTATTTTTTTCAGAGCCAAGTCTCTGCATTTTGAATTTTTCTTGCCAAAAGGAAGAAATTTTAAATTCCTTTCCAACATTTTTATTCCCATATTCTACTGACTGTTTTGGTGTAGAAAACACCCATGGGATGGTTTTGTTTGATATTCTGAGTGTATCTGGCACCTCTTTAGTAATGACACAGTACAATACAGCTTTGCCTGCAGGAGGACTTTCTTCAGCTGTAAGTTGCATGGCAAAGATCCAGACCCAGAGACTTGCACTGTCATTTGAGAGTAACTTTAGTGACATAAAGGATCTTGTTAATTTTCAGTGTGTTAGCGAGAAGTCTCAACCAATGTAGGGAAATATTGAGTGTTAGTTAGCTAGCAATAACTTAAATCTTAAATTATTAGAAATAATATAACTATGGTATCTCTGTTAATTCACCATCACATTGGTGATTGAAAAAGGGAGTGATATTAACATGGAAAACTTTCAGGTCATAGCAGAAGGGAGCAAAGATAATGTGACATTATTGTTATATATGTTAGGGTTTTCAGATCTGTGATTCTTCTCCTTAAATTCAGCTAGAATTCTTGGGTTTACTCCTCTTCTCCTTTTGTAATGCAAACTTTGTACTCTGTGTATGTCTATGGGATGAACATCTCTTTTGCAATTAGCTTATCTTGGTGGGGAATCAAAAGGAAAAATATTTGCTGTGATAATATACAAGATACAGCTTTTTTTGAAAAAGGCTATCAGATATTATTATTTTAGTTGAATCACTTAATGTCCTGCTGGAAAATGATTAGATCCAAGATGCATAAAAATAAAAATAGGAATGTACTCCGGAAGCTCTGCATGACTTTAGCTCTCTAAGACTTTATTATTCAACTGGCTTCGATCAAAAGACAGAGACCTCACCAGGCATAAACTTTTATGGAAATCTCAGCAGGGACATAAACTTTATATAGCATAAAGTTTTAAACACACATCTGTTTGGAGTATATGGAGAGAAGAAAGAGAACATTTAGGAACATTTTTAGTGGTTTGAGAAAATGAGTGGTTCTTCTGTCTCAGAATTAGTCAAACAGACTGCAGAAGCTCCTTTTTGTAGAATCTTGTGCATCACGACGAACAAAACATTTAAATGGGTGGTATAAAATGCAATCTTTAAGAAGCAACAGAAGTAGATGATGGTAGTGAAAGTGTTTAGAAGTATGGCGTGTGATTCTCAACCTAGTAAATACTACCCTGAAATACTGAAAAACTTAACATCTCCCTTTGGTTTCCTTACTATAAGGCTTGTAGTTTCAAGCTGCTATTTACTGTGGGTGTAATATCCAATGAAGTCACTAGGAAACTTCTTTTCATATTGAGGCTCTTGTCTAGTTGCTGAATCAGGATCTTGTCATCCAGTCTGTGAGGGTGGGCTCACCACCCTCTGTTGCTGGTGACACTAAATGGATTGATTATTCAGAGATGATGCTCTTTGTGACAGGCCTATTGTCATTTTTGTTAGCACTGCAAATCCCACCTCCAGCTATGATGGTAATAACAGAAGTTTGTGGGTAATGGAGATCTTGGTCTAGTTAAGCCTTAAATATTTGTCTATGTTGTCTGTATCTGTCTATATTTTAGCAGTCATAGCAGAAATAACAGGGCAGCTAATTTAATGTAAAATGCATTGTATCATTGTTTGGATTTTCTTTAGCATTTCTGAGATATGTTCATTGACAAACACCTATCTGAAGTATTTCTTGTTGAACATCATGGCTCAAACAACATTTAGCTTGAGCATGAAGCTCTGAAGATCTAAATTTTTTTATCCCACTCTCCCCTGATATTTATTGACATTTTAAAGCTCTTCAAGCCTCTTGGGAACTGTTATCCACTTTGGAGCTGACTTTTGTCAGTGATGAGTACCAGCTGGATCGGAAGAAAGAAGAAAATCTTTGCATCTGAAGATCGCTAATGTATTTTCTCAATGTTAAGAATAATCTGAGTACTATAGCTACTTGGATCCTTCTGCTGTTAGGGGAAAAGCAAAACCTGAAGTTCCAACTAGCTAGTTTTATGCCATACCATGGCATACCATGGAGTGGAGCCACTTCTGTTCTTTTTGGACAATTTGCAAATCCTCTAATGTATTTACGAAGATTGTTTATAGACATGGATCAGGCATTGTCTGCTAACATTCTAGTTAGGTTTGCTTCATCTAGTTCTAAGAATTATGAACTCTACATTCCTAAATACTTTTGAAAGGTGTTAGCCAGACAGTTCCAATACCTTCCTCTGTTCTACCTATTTTATAGAACATTTAGAAACAGGAACTACACTATGGAACTCCTGTTGAGCCTGGAAAAATATTGCATAGCTATGGCATCTAGCCAGTATTGTAATCATAGTGCAATGTTTGAAAAATGGGGCAAAATTCAATGATGTAATATAAGGTCATATTCAAGTACCCAATTCACAGAACCCTGGAAAAGGGCCTTTTAGTGAAAAGGCAATGTAAAGCTACTTCTGAGGAGCTTGAATTTGTCCTTTTTCATATGATGATGTCTAAAATGATAAAAAGCATTGTGAAGGAGCAAGGGAGAACAAAAGCATAATCAAGAATTTTTTCTTTCATGATAATAGTAATGCTTATCTCTACATCTGCTGCTTGGGTGATGTATTGTTTGGGGAGAATTCTGTGCTGATACAGGCTTTCAATCACAACATGTAATGCTGATGCTTATGCAAGCCTCCCCCAAGCTTGTTATTGAAGTTTCATAAAATTCATAAATCCAATAAACATGATATGAGAATATTACAGCATTTTGCCTTTGCTGTTTTCAACAGGAAATACATTGTAGATTAAAAATTTGCAGGAAGCTCAAGTTTGAACAAAAGTCATGAATCTCTCCCCTCCCCCCATTCATGCATATAGTGAAGTTTAACCTAGATTAATTTGTAAAACGGTGATGCATATGCTGACATATGCAATCAATTTTCTAATATGGCATGCTTTCCATCACTTATTATGCCTATCTCCCAGGTACATGGATACTCCATTATGAACACAAGAGCTTATATGTCCCCAGACAGCAATAAGCAGTCATCAGATTGCTGAAAACTGCAGTTGTGCCCAAGCTAATGCTGCAAGTGTTTGGACTGATATTGCACAAAGAACCTGGACAGAGAAATACAAAGGAAGGCTTTCATCCATTTCCAGAATATTTCAAGCTTGGACTTACAAAATGTATTTCAATTGCTATGATGATGAACATAAATTAAAAAGATTTATCAGTTTGGTTTCTCAAGATGCTGGTAGTGTTTTCTTCTGGGGGAAAAAAAGATGCAGATATAATGTCACGATGCCTAGAAAACATCCATTCTACCAGATCATGACTAAAGAAACTCCATGCTTACTTTATTTGTGTTTTGTTACTGGTTTTTATGTCTTTCAATCACTCTTAATGAATGTTAAAAGCTGTTAGTCAAAGATATGTAAGGTGTCAAAGCCAGATCTTGCTTCAGGAAGATCTTGGGTGGGCTGTACCCTTCCTGGGATAAATGCAGCAGGAGCCAAAGGGAACGATGGGTACTTGGCACTTCCACGGGCCTGTGCCACTGCAGGGAGAGTAAGGAAGGAGAGTCTTGTCTGAAAAAGTTCTAGAGGTTTGTGTGACTCCTTAACCTTACTGTATATCATAAACCATCACATAAACACTGTAAATAAAGTCTCTCTTCTGTAAAAGTACTGCTTCTGCTGCCATCAGAAAGAATATGAGAGGCAGATTCAAGATGTCTGACATTCTAATTTATTACTATGTGATTGGTCACCTGCATTAGTTTTCGTGAAATAGAATTTGTCTCTCCTGAAACCGATCTGGGAGGTTTCAAGCTCAGTCTCCTACACGAAAGAAAATGGCTTCTAACCACTGGGCCAAGGAGTTGGACTCTTCCTTACTTCTCTCCCTTCAGTTTCCCTCTTGTTCTAATGAATAGTTGTCCTTATACAGGAAAGGAATAGTTCTCACAAGAGTAATTTAACAAAGACCTATGCAAGAACAGCTGGAGTGTTGCACTTGCAAGCGATTAGTTTTAGAATTATTTCTGTTAAGTTACTTGAATTTACAGCTTTAGGTAACACTAACTGAAACCTGCGGGTTGAAGGAAGACTCTGATATTACACCTGTCTTTCCATGTTTCAGTTCTACTATTCCAGTAGAATTTGGAAGCTCCTGCTTCTGAAGCCTGGAAGAAAATCCCAAGAGAAGGGCTGCTCCCCAACAGATGCCTTAGATAGCTGAGTCTCCCCTCCTCTCAGCTGTCACTCACACCGATGACCAAGGTCAAAGAGGTGGCAGCAACCAGTAGCAGCTGGAGAAAAGACAACCTGAGGTAGTGCTCTTGGTAAAGGGAAATGGAGGTCTTTTCCTGGTCCTTTATTACTGTTCTTTCACCAGTAACAACTGATAAATTGTCTTGCATGCAGTAAAAGGGAGTGAAGGGTTCTGTGAGTTTAGAGCAACTGCTGACTGGCAGAGGGGACTTTAAGCACAAGGGGATGTGCCTTTTTCCCTCAACAAATTTTACATAGTTCATTTCAGAGAAAGCTTCATTTTGTATTGTGTTTAAGTAGAGCTTCCCTATCAGCAAGGTGTTTGGACACCTCAGGTTTTAGTGCAGTACAGGTTTTAGACACTTCAGTAGGACAGTCACCTTCTATTGGAAAGTTCAGTGTCCAGCACTGTTATTTCAATGAATTAATAGTCAAAGTTACTTTCCTCATGAGTTCTTTTTTTTTTTTTTGATCCAGGTCAAAACAAACTCAATTACCTGCCTCTGTGACAGATTTCAATAAATCTGTCTTATTTCTTTCTGCTAAAATGGGATGATGAAGGGAACAAAGTAACATATTTTATCTGAAGTCAGTTCCTAATTCAACTAGAGCTTCATCTTGGCCCCATTGAACTCACCGGGCTTTTTGCCACTGACTTTAATAAAGTTAGAATCAGAGTCATAACACGCAGTTTCTTATTTCTTCCAGATAACCTATTAAAATATTAAATATCTCAGGGTGAATGCTTCCTTCTCATCTACCTGTCCCTTGATATTGCGTTATTGCTTTTTTTCTGTCCTTCGTTAAATTTTAATTAAGTGTTCCTTTGTGTGTAGGTAAAGGGAGGCTGTTTTATTTTAAAACTTTTCAGGCCATGCTTCAGTTTTGGTGGTTTCTAAAGAGAGAAAAAATATGAACATGACTTTTTTTAGTGGATGCCTAATCTACGAAATGGGCTTGCCTGAGGATGAATTGAGAAATGACGTGACAAATAAGGGATAGGAGACCAAGCATGCACTCTCTTTCCTTTTTTTAATTAAAAAACAGAATGCATTTGATTAATAAGAATCCTGGTTTTCATCAAGGCTCTCCAGAGAAAATAAACCTCCTTTCTATTTCACAGAATGTCCATTGTGAAAACAAGATTAAAATTACTGGTTGTTGGTTTCATTTCTGAAGCTGCAATACATTTATATCCATTCATTCTTTTTAAATCTGTCAGATCAGTGCTTATTATTTTACATCAGTGACAACTAAAAGTAATGCCAGTAATGTAATCCAGTTCATGGCATTGGTTGCTATGCTTGGCAATACAGCTGAAAAGAATGTGATACCAGCGACTACAGAATCAGATGAGAACATGAAGGAAGAGATGTGGGCAAAGCAAAACCTCTAAAAACATACTTAAATGCTGGGATGTTCTTCCGTAAAGAAGGATAATTTTTATTTGAGTGGTGGAGAGAAGGGAAAGAGAAAGGGAATTGTTTGGCTTGATCTTCATTCAGGTTTGTTCTACTGACCATGTACTTGCTGGGTTGCAGTGTGCCTGGTTAATGCTTGGACGAATGTATATTGCGCTCCTTTCAGGTAAATATTTGAAAATCATAACTTTGGTCTAAGCAAAGATTTTGCACTACAGTTACTGACTTAAGCTTTATGTGCAAGGCCAAAAAGATACTAGCTATCTCTCTTCCGTGCAGGTAAACACAGCATATTGGTATATGCAAGATGATAGTTAAAGTCCTTTGTAAGGCATCTGAAATTTTTACTTGGATGTAATAGCTGTCAGGGGATAAAAGGGGAGAAAGCAAAATCCCACCGAATCTACTGACTTGCCAAGTCAGTATTTATTTCTAATGGTGTGCAATGTAATTAAGTCTACTAACTTTCTTTATTCTAAAAACGTAAATTACACAGTCTAGGGTGTTAAATGCGTGATAGTGACTCCCACTCCTTGTAGGAATTACTGTTGGCTGCTTACAAGGTTCTGTAATGACAGAACAGTATTGTGAATTCATTATGGCCTTGTTTATTGATTTCTCTAGGTCTCTAGGGAATATTATGGGCTGATTTGAAATTTCTGTCTCAAATGTATATTGTAAGACTAAGAACTGCTGAAAATAATCTATTTAATGTACAAATACCTTTGTCTAATTGTTGACTTTAAAACTAGCTTAAACGATGTATTGGATGACATCATGATATTAACTTTTTTCCCTGTGATGAGGGTGCTTGAGTGTCCTCCTGCACACTTTAAGTTCCTTCCTGTAGATGTAAAGAGCAAGAAAGAATTTTTCTCAATACAGCATTGTGCTGTGAAATCCTCTCCAGCAAAGTATTTTATCTTGACTAATAATTTTTCCTTCTGTCTGAAAATCAATGTAAAGAACACTTTTTATGCACTGTACATCCTGGACAACTTTCAGGGTTTGCATTTTGGCCAGTGTCACTGTGAGACTCTAGGGGCAGGAATTTAACCAATGACCCAGGCTCATTTTAGTAGCCGATTTATATATGCCTCGAGCGAGCAGTTGCTAAACCTTGCTTAAAAAGCTTTGATGTCTGTTGAAATTGCTGATAATAGCCATACTTTTCATCTGGAAAGTGATACATAGACATCCTCAGAGAAGATGAAAACCACATCAAAGCAAATAAATGCCTTTTATTTAAAAATGCTTTTTATTTATTGAAACTTTATTTTGTCTATATTGGCTCCAGCCAACAGCATATAAACCGCATGAATTTTCTTCTTTTTTTCACCTGATCCAGGTGGTGGGAGGCTTTAATTTTCTCCGTCAAGTTTAAGAGACTATGGTCTGAATGAAACAGTACTGGCTAGATATCAATTTAAATCAGAATGAAAGGATAGAAAAAGATAGTCAAACTGGAAACAGGCCTTGTACCTCATTTGTTCAACAGGCTTGCAACTGGGTTAGCTCTTGTGTTACTGAATACTAGATTCTAAGCTAAAGTAATGGAACTGGTCAGAACTTGTTAGAGGAAGAAGAAAAAGTAACAAATGTCACAGTCATTTATCTCAAATCAGGTGTTCCTGCCATTCATGACTATGTGAGTTTTAGATGTGATTAAAGTTATGCTGCAGAGCAAGACAAATTTTCCTTTGCCAGATAATGGCAAGATTTGTAAAATGACAGAAGTTTATTTTACAGCAAAATAATCACTTGATCATTGTTTTTTAATTAAATAAGGAAAATAAAAAAAGAGAGCCAAAACATACCATTTTCTAATAACATTCAAGTGTTTTGGAGAGAAATACATGAGTCTGACATGATTCATATCATAGATCCAAATCTGAGGTTTTTCTGTATTTTGGGAAAGTCCTTGGATGATAAAGTTTGTACTTATGCATATGATAAATAAATTTGTTCCTCTGGAAAACGGGCATATTTTGATGTAGAGATTTAAGATCTGCTTCCTTTATCTCTAAAATTAATTTGTATAAATGTTATCAACAGATTTTTTAGTTGCTTAAAGCTAAATCTGAGTGGTTACACAGTATTGAAGAAATGGCTCTCGTAAAATATCTGAAGTGAAGGCAAAACCAGTTCTTCTTCAGCATAAAAATTAGTTTGATCTATTTCCCAGGCTTTGTGGGAGGATGGTGACATGTCTGCAAGCATTTATAGATCAGTTAATGTGCTCATCTGTTAATAGTAAATCCTATTACAATTATAGTAAATTTTCAATATTACAAAGTCAAAAGTCAAACTACATTGATTTCTTTTATTTTTTTTTTAAGCACTAGAATGTAACTTTAGAAAGATATTTATTATAAAGTGCATGGCAGCCTGCATGATATTTTTTAGTAGAACAATTAGTTATCAATTACAAAAAGAAAATGCTTCAACTTTTGAGCCATTCTCGTTGGTACGAATAACCGAGGTAAAATAATAAGTACTACTAATGGTAATTTAATTTTGAATGTGAGCAATGGATAACACTAGAGATCTTTTGGAATGGCTGATATGCCCAGTGGTTTGTCAGAAATACAAATTTTAAACAGTAAAAGCACAAACTATGTTTGTTTCAGATTTTTATTTTATGTAAAACTGATCATAATACAAATATATTTTTATATCTGATTTAATAACACTATAGTAATTCTATCCATTTACTGTCTGTCTGTCAAGGTTTGTACTAATATAACATTCATGATTCACATCTGCAAGTTCCAAGAACTTATGTTATTACTATTTGTAATGTTAATATCTTTCTGCCATTATTTATGAAGTGATTGTGCTTTGTTGTGCAAACTGAGAAAACACTTTGAGAAACCTTGTATCTCACTTTGTCTGTTAGTTTAAGGAGAAATACAACCAAAAACCTTACACAGTTGACTGTGCTATAATCTTTTAATTTGTCCTGTGTAGTCAGGTTCAATGCTGATCTCTCCAAAAGTGTCAACATGCATCTGTTCATTGTTAATTAGAGCGTACACTGTGTTTCAGAAGCCTGCACTGAACAACACATATTTCTTTGGCTTCACTTGTTCTTGCTGTTTTCCCATTAGGATGCCTAAGGATTTTGACTGAACTGGTGGGATTGAATATAACTAGGAACTGAAAATGCCCCCAGTTAAGGCTTTTTTATTGTTGAAAAAGACCTCGGCTTCACCTTTCAAATTCCAGTGGATGGCAGTATAAAATGAAATTGTTCGGCTGAAATTGCCAGGCCCTTAGGCACTCCAAGCTACTGGAAAGACATCTTGTTATTAATCCTGCATTAATGAAGAGATCGGACTTAAGGCATGATCCAGAGCCCATTGTAGTCAATGGGAGTCTTTTTCCATTGACTTCAGAGGGGTTTGGATCAGGCCTTTACTTCCTAAAATGAATAAACTTCAGTGGAAGTCTGCTATAAGCAAGTGGCATCCTTTCCTGAGATCTTAGAAGATACTGAAGACAATGGTATACTCATACTTCGCCCATTAGTATGGCTATACGTATGGTTCACTGCTCATGGGGAGCACCCAATGTACCTTAAAAGTAAAAAAAAAACCTTGAAGTTTAAGTGTTGCTGGTCACATTCAGAATACTTGATCTAGAAAGCAGAGATTTGTCTTCATATAATTAATTGGTAAATTATGAGAAAAAATGCAGATAAATTTCTTGAGTATTTCGTAGTTCCCAAGGGAAAGGGGAGAATTTAATTCTAAAACTCCCACAACACTAGTATGTGAATCCTTGACATTCAGAAATAAAAAGCAACGATATCACTAGAGATTTCACTTTCTGTCTCAATGACTGTAATGAAAACTAATATGCCAACACAAAATCATTGACATTTTTATGAGGAGTGACCATTTGCAAAATTTCTATTTCTATAAAAGGGATCTTAATATGCTACAAAATTGAAGGAAACTAAAGGATTTCTTTAAAAAGAATAAATAGTAGGGGGTTACAAAGTTCGTGTTTTGTTGTTGGTGTTGCTGTTGTTGTTTTTCCTGAACAAGTTTAAAGAATTTTTCTAAATTGAAGAGTAAGTGAAAAAAGTTTAAATCCTCCCCTACCTCTTGAACCCATGTACATTCCAAGGAAAATGTTCTTTTTCAAGTCATGTAAATGTCTGATATCCTGAATGCCTGAGAACACAAGCTGAGCAATGGCTTCAAGGCTTTTGGCTTCATAGTCTTGATTAGTTACATGATGTCTGACTTAGCTATCTGCAGGAATGTCTCTCTATCTGAGCTAGTTGCCCAAGATTTCCTTTACAGACAGCACTTTCGTAGCAAAAGTCTTAGCATGTGCATGCAGTTGTTTAAAACTGATCTGCTGAATTGTGGCCCAAAACTACTTCTTTCTCTACACTCATTACGAAAGGAAGAAATATCACAACTCAAAATTACATGTATACATTTGAGCATGTGATTTGCTTCTGTCTCCCTCCTTAGCTGATACAAACTTAGAACCTTAAAACCTTGTGATCAGGACCAACAAAAAGCTTGTAATCAAGGCTAGAGGGTCAAGAGTGAAGTGGCTGAGAAAGCCTTTGGACTTCGAACAGTCCTTATTGAAACAGTGAGAGGACTTGGACACTGTCAATTGCAATTTCCAAAGCTTTAAAACTAGTGATTTGCAAAGGGAAGAAAAGCGATCCTGAAAGGTTTGTGCCAGATGTTCAGAGACATCTTAAGTCCAAACACTCTTGATACCTTCTTCTCCTTTTCCTCCTTCCATGTGAAGGTGCTCATGCCTTCCATTTCTGGCCAGCAACCTGAAGCAATTGCTTTCTGGTACTTTGTAGAAAATTCAGCTTAAAATTGTCATTTTTTAAACCGAGAGTTTGGTTCTCCTTTCCTAGGCATAATGAATGCATAGAGAGAAATAAAATTACTCTGAAATATTTGTTCTATCTGGCACCTCTGGAGTTATCTGTAATGTTAAATTAGCATAACCTTTGACAAAACTAGTCATTTCTAGTGAACAAATAGCATGGGGCAGACTGTTGGTGCTTCTGAGGTGGTTCCATCCTCTACAACAATTCCATAAAGGTGGAGTCCCCTGGCTGCAGTGGAACATAAATGGAAATGGAGATGCTTGAAAATTCTGTTTTGGAAATAAAATGATATAGTGGAACTCCTCAAGAACCTTGCTTTTATATCTAATTCAAATTTATTTTTCCATTACAAATTGAATGCATTAATCTTATTAGTCAATGCAAATTTTACAGGAAACTTTATAGTCAAAGTATATATCCTCATTGGGATCTATATTTCACCTGATAATTTGTTTTCTTATAAAAAGTTACTAGGTGACTCTTGTCATAATACACACCTTCTTTGATTGATGTGACCCTATATGACCCCTTTTGTGTAGTTTATAATGTTGTGTAGGTCGAAAATACTCTTTGAAAACTGGAAAGGTGCACTATTAAGTTTTGCAAAGTTATATTTTGAGGGGCAGATTGACATGACTGTAGTTTATAATGCAACCAAACTGTAAATCTGTATACATAAATCGTAAATATGGTCTTGAGGTTGACTTTGGGCTACTGGGTTTTGAAGGTTGTTGTTATATTGTATAGTATCCTAAAAAATGTTACACTCATTTGTTCTTTTATTTTATATAGTCTCTTCACTTGAGTTTGTACTTTTCTTATTGCAAGTTCTTAGACTTCATGCAAGAACGCTAATTAAAATAGTGACTATATTGCCTGCTGTAATGTAACTCTTTTCCTAACTTGCAAGAAAATGTTAGTATGCCCCTTCATACTCTTGAAAAAATACTGTGATACCACTGCCAAAAAGTTTTGGAATTGTTTTCCTTTATACTATGTAAATTATTCCTGTCATCTATGTTATTAGATTTTAATTCAGTAAAGATGAGCTAACAGACTGTGAAGGGCACAGACTATAAACCTTTCAACAGCTTTGGCAAGAAAAGTCATGCAAGGAAAATAAGTGTGCAAATATGAACCAGGATTTGTAGGATCAGCTGTGTGAGCGGGTAATGCTATAAAAGAAGGACTGTATTTAGTATTATGGATGATGATTTACATCTTCAGCTTGAAAAAGAATCTTCACGTGTTTTACAGAGTGTGATAATTCAAAGTGACCAAATTACAGGGATACCAATAAATTTCTTTTCCTGTTGTCTACCTAAAACAAAACACTTTTCTTTTTCTTTTCTTCTTCTTTGAAATAAAGAAATATGAAGTGTAAGAATTCGTTCATGTATGCCACTGTTGCAAAGTAAATTGCATATTGTCCCAGCTCACAGTGTTATGCAGAAAATTCACATGTTATTACAAGAACTTTACGTTATTTACAGACCACCTAAGAGCTGCCACAGTCTTATTTTCAAGAATCTTTTAAGTGATGTAGCTATGAAACTATCACTTTTTCAAATACATCAGGAGTACCTTATTGCTAGTTTCTTGTATCAAATTAATGTGTGTGCATTAGCTGAGAATAGAGGTGAAATGGTTGAACATTAGAAAACCATTCTGATGGCAAAGATGAACTAAAAACTATGGGGAATTGAATGTCTATATAGGTTTGTTTTCTCATTGACAAAGGTTTGTCTAGGACAATAACTCAAAAGCATACTGAAAAATAATTCATCCTCTCATATACAAAAAGAAAAAAAGGGTGCTGATATGAAAATTAATTAGTTAAATAGCTATTACACACAGGGATATTGGATGAAGCATTGTTGTTGGCAAACAATTGATTTCTTTATACTGCATGTAATGATTGAAATAAGGCTATAAAACAATCCATTAATGTCGAGAGACATCTTTTATGAGTTCTAGAGAGTGACAATGCTGATTTTGTACAGAAGCAATGCATGTTAGAAGAGAAACCATATCAAGGCTTCTTAACCTGGGAGTTTACACCCAGAAAGCAGAATAACCGTTTTGATTCACAGTTGATAGTCTCAAAAAGATTTATGTAATTAGAACTTAGTTACATTGCTCAGAGTTGGTATGTACCAGAGTACTAGTACATAAGGAATCCTGAGTCTCGAGAGCTTGAAAGAAAGTCTCTGTTGCCATACTCACCTATGCAAGTAGAAAATACTGCTCCTTAACTGAGCTGTGGAAATGTGCTGCACAGAGACACAGACACCCAGGAGTTCAGACACCCTCTTCACACACAGCTGATGCATGCCGTTCCCTTGTTTGATGACTTAGCTTCAGTACTTCTGGTGTGTTTTATTTTTAAGAGGTTTTTGAAAGATCTTCCATGAATTATATGAACAGCTAACAGAGATAGGATTTTGACACATATAAGGTATAGGACTAATTTCAGTTTCTGTAGTATATAGTCCCAGAAAAACAGCTGTGTGATGGTACAGGCTCTAAGATGCAGAATCTGCAGATGCTTATTCAGCCTGGCAACCTGCATTGTTGGCTCTCTTAAATCTTTCCCATGTAAGCTGGTCAGAACTACTGTGGATCAACCACCACCTCTTTATTTTGACAGACACACAGACCTCAATATTTCAATAGTTTCACTGTGCATAAAAACTACATCCTTTGCATGACTACAGTAGGCCTCTCCTATTACTCCTCTAACTATTGAAAGTCTTAAACTAAAATATCTTAAGATTATTTTCTTCCATATCCTTTACAAATGGTTATCACTAACAAATTCTGGAGCTGAAGTTCTGTATTGTTGTCAGCTGTTACAAACTGCCAAATGAAGTTGAAAACTGTAAATGCCATGTGAATATGATATTGAAGAAGACAATTACTGCAACTATGAATTTAAATTTCAAATTATCTGTTGTCAGTATTTAACTATCACTTAATCTCCCAGACTAGCACTGAAGGTGTAATGTTATTTATCTTTTTTTTTAATATAGAATAACCTACCCATATATTGTCTAGGGTATATTAGCTTGGAAACAAAGATAATGAAGGGTAGTTTAGGTTTAGACTGACAAACTGGAATATTTTCATTTCAGTCCCTGCAGCATTAAAATCCTAAACTCTGAGCTTCTAAGGGCCAGAGAAGAGAGAGGTTTCAGACAAATTTTTTTTTTTTTAATCCACATCCACATATCACACATTGAAAATACAGATCATTTTGTAAGGAGATCTGACAGGTGAGCTATCAAACTTACCTTTTGCTTTATGTGTTTCATAATCTTGGCAGGTAAAAAGGAAGTAAAGGTTTCAACAAAGCTCCTTCATTTTGTCAGGTACTTGTCTGTTTGTGTGTGTTGTCCTTAAATTGCCTCTTCATAGTTTCTGGCACTCTCCCTTCCAGGCTTCTCATTTATTTATTTGCCAGGAATCATCCAGAGGAAAAATAGCAAGATGGATCCAATTTTGCATATTAATTGTCACAGCTCTGACTTATAAGCATAGGTGTTTCTATTATTGTAGGAGATAAAATGCATCCTCTTGCAAAGCCTGTGGAAATACTGAAAGTATTTTATGCTTTCATAATACCAGATGGTTTCTAATTACTAAGGCCACTGCCTGGAAGACACTTTTTAGTCACTGACAAACTCACATACTATTTGCATTTAAATAGCTCTCAGATGTACCTAAGAGCTTCACAATACGCTGTCAGTAGGGAAGCAATTGTACACTCCAATTCTATACAGTAGCTTCACTGAAGTAGCCACTAGTGCACGGCTTGCTTAAAAAATGAACATTTCAGATTGGGGTAAATATCTGTGGCTGTAGTGTGATGACTAGTTATCTTTTACTTCATTCTACAGAACAGGGCTCCCCCCTACCTTAACAAACAAATATCTCTTTATAACATGACAGCCTCTTACATCTCTTTCATTCTGATTTTTCCTGGGCTAATACAGTCTTCCCTAATGAGTGAATTACTTCTAAGCACTAAAGATACTGTGCCTAAAAATCTTCATTCTACTTAGAACAAAGAAAAAAATTCCATTTGTTTACATAACGATTTCATCATAGCACTGCCAATGCAAAGTCAGTATGATATTTCATCTAAAGTTAACTGAACTTTGGCTCCAAATTAAATTCTATTCAATGAAGATTAATTCCATAGAATAATAGATTGTACAAAACTGCACTTTCCTTCAAAGGCAACTGTTGCAGCACTACAAAACTATCATGCTGCCACAAGGCTTTCCCACACAAGGTTCCAAAAGTTCATCTACTGTCCGTGCTGTTTCTTCATCCTCTTCAGGCCAGCCCA
>JAVJGI010000040.1:66364431-66400449 GCA_035590275.1 Ibycter americanus | reverse complement strand
CCAACCCACCACCCCAGAAGCAAGCCCACAACTGTATATTATCAATGTTAATTAACCCTCTACAGTTCCTCTACAGGCAACGACTTTGCTGTGTTTCTTGTGAATCCTGCATCGGCAAAAATTTGTTTGGAGAATGTGTGTAACATAAAAATGCAGTAATCTAAAAGTTTAGGGAACAACTGAGTTATCCCCAAACTTGTACACTGCTGATCACTGACATACAGCAACTATTCTTTGAGTATTGTTTCAAAGATTATGCTTCTGAATTTGAGCATTCTAAGATCAAATTGTAAAAGGTAATTGTTTTCTTATTTCTATAGGTTAATGAACGTGATAAGTTTCTATTAAGTGATAATGTAACTCTATGTCCATTACATTCATTCAAAGGTAATCCCTGCAATTTTTCTATATATAGCAGTTTCAGTTGTTCACAAATTTACCATGAATTTTTTTAGAGTAGTTAATTTTATTATTAGAATTCATAAAGAAGAGAAAAACACTAACTCCTTACAGTTCCATTATCCTAGTTAATGGTAAGTACTATTAATTCCTGCAAGCTTTTTAAAATTTCTTTTTTGGTGATAGACCAATATATCTATCTATATTGCTATAGCAGGGTTACATATTGTTGCTGTTGAACATCTGCAATGTCAGCAAACTGTAGGGCCATACTATCATTGTTTCGAACCTAATGGAAAGACATGTATTATGGACAGTTTTTGTGACTGTCAAATGAGGTGAGCACATACACATGTTAAAGGAATTGTAAGATGCGCAGTTAATTGTTTGCACATAATGTATCATTCCTCTGTGTACTTTTTGTAGTTTAGGGTTTTAGCCCTGAGAAAGAGGAGCTTCTCTGGGATAAAACCTCAGTTCTGCTGAAGTCAATGTTACAAGGCTCACTGAGCCCAACAGGCTAGATTTCACCTCTGGTATTTACATTCACTGTAAACCAAGGTAAAAGTTAGTGACAGCTCTTCTGTATTGCTCTGTTTGTTTGTTTTGGTGGAGGGGATGTGAGATTAGCCGTATTTGAAAGCAGCTACTTGGGATGGGATTGTTTTTATAAGTGAATAAGCATGGATCATATTGTCGATCAGGAAAACTAACTGCTAGAATTTCCACCACTCACACCTTTAAAAGAAATACGTACTTTGCTGAGGCACATTATTACTGTATAGCTGATGGCAGCAGTCCTACAGCTGGCAGTTCACACGACACACGATGGAGGCCTGATCACCACTGACAGCGATAGGAATTTTTTCTCTGACTTCAATACAATTCTGGAATGAAATGCTGGCCCTATCTATAGTTTATCTACATGCTGTTTTGCTTGGTTCCCCTTGCAGTCAGCAGGAAGGCATAGGCCTCTCTAGAGAGTGATTCAGTCCATCCAAAGGCAAGTGTGAAGAAGTATGTGGAGGGTGATTCACCTGAATTATTTCCGTCCATCTACTCAGAGGGGAATGAAAAACATGACTCATATAGGCAAGGCAAATATCTCTAATGAATCTTCTAAATAGGATCTTCAGAATATCATGTTGAAAACCTTGACATGACTCAATATAACAGACAGAAATAAGTTTAAATTTAGTTTCAAGACCCACAGTCAAATTGTGCTCAAGTTTTCTAGCTGAGCAGGAGAGAAGGATGAAAACAGTTTTCCTTGTAAAGTCCTGCCTCCTAAATAAGGTGCTTCCTATGGTGCAGGCTGTTTTGTCTTCCAGTTGCACTTTTAAAGCCATCTGTATAAACAGGAACTGTCAAGAGCAAAACTCCATTGGTGTCTGCCAGCCAAACTGGGCAGGCATATGCTCTATATTGCTGGAAGGGTATAAGAGCAGGCATGATCCCTCCCTGCTGTCTGGAAAGCAAACCGACCTAAGAATCTACATAAAAACATTGTTTACCCAACATGTCAGTATGACTTGCTTGGTTCTAATAAAAAATTAATTTTTAAATCAGTATTGTGATGGCTGCCTTTAGGGAGATATGCTTCTGTAGCAATGCTGTGGTAGAAAACATATGAAATTGATCCTGACTTGAATAAATAATGTCAGAATCTGTGAAGGTTTCATCTAGTTTCTGGTGCTCCTGCTGTTGCAAAATTCTCTGCCCAGGGAAAGGGGAAGACATTCTGGTAGGTACTAAATATGGTATAGTGAGCAAATAGAGAAAAGGGAACTGTAGACCCCAGATCCTGGTCCCATATCAGAAAAATATCTCTGTCCAGCAACATAAGCTTAGTGTATGCCTTTCATCTGCATGCACCCTTGGCAGGGCTGGATGCCTAGAAGACATTCAGAGGAGTGGAGCAGCTCATTTTGGGGGAATTTGCGGCAAAGAAGAGCATTCACTGGGATTATTTTGCTGAAAAAGAATGAAACCATTCTTTCCACACATTAAACTTGCTTCCTGCTGAGGGCAGTGGAGATATTATATGAAAATTTGTAGAGGAACATTTGCCTCTATATTTTTTGGCCATATAACTCCTATTAGTTTCTTCTGGATTATTATTCATGGCCATATCAGACCAAAGAGAAGTTATATGAATTCAACAGAGTCCTGGAGCAACCCCCCAATTAGGCATGAATGCTTGAATTTTTGAAAGCTGTAAAGCATATCTGGAAAAGAACCTCAAACTTCTGAAAAATCTTTACCAAAACTAAGCCTTGAACTACTTAAGGCTGAGTTGCATAGAGAAGAGTAGAAAATGACCAGGTTTTGGCATTCTAGTTTGTTGGTTGTTTGGTTTTGTTTGGGTTTTTTGTGGTTTTTTTTGTTTGTTTTTTTCCCCAGTTGATTAGTTCATTCCACACTACCTGAGCCATTAGTTTAATATTCACAAATTTTTGAGAGTTTTGAGATTTAACTGGTCAGGAACAACAAGGCAATAAATGCTAGCAGAACCTCCATAGAATTAGCTTTATAATAAATAGCTTAAGCCAGGGAGTATAAAAAGCAATTTTGTCTTTAAAGGTTAAAAGAAATCACAAATCAATGGAAAAGAATGGTTGTTATCTCAGCTTTAATTACAACCTTTATTAATGGCAGACAAAATGAAAGCTAAGGCTCATATCTTCCTCATTATGGTCTATAAAAGCCTACTTTTGATACCTTTATAAAGATTTGTCTCTCATACAGAAAAATATTATAGAATATTGCTGTAGATTGTGATGAAAAGAACCAATACATACCAAACATTTTTGAGATATCAAATGTTTTTGAAATAATGGGACTGTAACAGGCACAGATTTATAGACCCCTAAGACAGCTTTTGGTAATATTTTACCTTTGATCCACAGCAGAAAATGTAAGGATCTGAAAATCTTGATAGACTAACTGAGTAGAGAGCTGTTTGACTTGCAGTTTAGAAACAGTAAAAAAGACACCCTTGGCACTACTTGGCATTGTTATTAAATGAAATCAAGGAAATGCATTACACTCAGTAATTCTGAATATGACTATGGAAGAAGTGGCACAATCACTATGAAAATTCTCTAACTGGACTAAATTTGAGGTGTTTGAAAAAGTTTTTGACTAAGCTTATGTTTTAGATGGTGTACACAGAAGGGACCTTGAAAAGAAAGAGTCAAGAATTTGTCTGCCAGCAGGGCAAGGAATATACTTGAATGAAATGTAATAAATTTGGTGACACTCTGGGCAAAGTCATTTGCCAGGTAGGGAAGACCTATGAATGACATGAATTACAATCAAGGAGGGAAAAAATATGTCCTTGGTGCAATACCGTAGCCATGAGTGAAGTAACTGATCACTGGGGCTATGACCCTGCTGCATGGGTCACAGCTCTTTACAGCAAAGCAAGGACTTTGCTGAAGAAGAAAGAAATATCAGGTGTTGAGCAGTTATTGCTGGGTTTGAGAGCAACAGCAGTAGTTCTTGGCTCTGGTCTTACACCCTTTTGAGCAGCAAGCATGGATCTACAGAGTCTTTACTACTCTTCAGCCCCTTTCATGCTCAGCCTCTCACTTTTAGGGCAGGAAAATTCAGTTCTGGTTTTATAATCTTCATTACCACCTTCTTTCTTAGGAAGAAGCAGGGTTAAATTGTTAGAGCAGCCAAGTTACTCTTGGATATCTAGATCCATAAAGCTTTTGCAAAAATTTACTAAATGGCAAGTTTTCTGCCATGTCTGCTCTCTATAAATTAGACAATTGTTTTAAATGTATTTGCCTGCTATGCCATTCTTCTACATTTCTTTGCTAATAAAATGGCTGTCATTCTTAAATCTTGTAATCTCCAGCAGTGTGGTGTATTAAAAAAAAAATTAATAAATGTATCTAGTAGAACTATTTTGCTATTTTAAATCAAGCTAGTAGAACAGTGTTGTCAGCTGAATCTATTAATTTCATTTTTATTATGTCAGCCTACCTGAACCTGTTTTTTTCATTATCATTTTTTCCTAGTCATCTGTCAATGCTTTCTAAATTTTGGAAATTTCTTCTAACCAATGGAACAATATCACATTTTTTCTATAATGAAGAAGGAACTGTGTCTGTATATGAAGTATGAAAGAGTAGGGTTGGTGTGTAAACTAACCAACAAGCAGACCACAGGCTAATCCACTTATTCCTTCAAGCACCATTTACTTCTGGACTTGTTTTGCATCAACAGCAATTGCTACTGTCTTATATAATTAAAAGAATAAATCTTTTTCCTTTATAGCATTGTTCACTAAATCCAAAGCCACTTTCAAAGCTGAAGGATGATTTCACTTGCTCTAAGGAGTTACTTCCCAGAAGAATTTAATATGTATATGTGTGCATATTTGAGCTAGCCTAGTTACTGAATTTCTCTGTTGCCTTTGTCATAGTTACTGCTTTAGTGAGATACATGTCTGGGTACAGCACTATGGCCTAGAGAGAAGATCAAGAAAACCTTGTGCATATCTGGTAAATGTGAATGTATGGAGTCCTTTCGGTATGAGTTTTTAAAGCTTGTTGAACACAATGAACACACCAAAATTACTATTCGTCAATAAACACTCAAAAAAAATAACACAAAAGCACTAATAAATGGTATCCGTATAAAACTGGAATCTAAAAATCATCCACAGTTATCAGCTAAGGAAATGGCTTTAGGTCAGAAATATCATGAACAAACTTTTTATCACCTAAAACAGCAATTCCTGAAAGGAATGCACATACCTGCATTTAAACAAACACAGAATGCAGGTAGTATTAACAGAATTCTGGGCAGGTTGGTTTGCTTTAAGTTTAGTCATTTGTTTTCCTTTCGATGTGGTGTGGTCATGCTACAGTAATCAAAAACTGCAGGGAGTTAATAGAGTATTGTCACTGTCGTTACTGATGGCAGGATTTATGATGAGACCTTTGTGCATCAATATATGTTCCTGTTGTTACTTGTTTGAAGCTATTGTCTCCATGACTGCCTGTCCATGGATATGGAATTGTAATTTGCAGTACTGAGCTATGTTATTAAAAATCCTGTTATTGTCTTGATACACCTCCCACTAACAATTTTAAGTTAGCCCTTGCCATCTGGAAAGAAACAATTTTATTTGTGGCAGAACTGCCAAGGACATTACAGGACTCTGGAATTCTTTCAAGGAAATGTCAATTTGATCAGTACTGAGGGATTTCAGAGCTCCATGAAAATAAGACAAAGCAGGACAAAGCCCACTTATCACATGAAACAGACAAAACTGAAGTTTCAGGAGCAGTTCTCTTGAGATATAGATCTTCATATATGTAATTCCACAGTTCAGATTCAGCAGGCCAAATGCAGGGGTTGTGTAAGGTAGATGAAATTAGATAAATTTATGTGCACTTGGACTCTCATAAACCTCCTAACACCCTACTTCTAGATGAGGAAACTCAAATGTCACATGTAAATCTACTACTACAACTATTGACCTAAATTATTAATTTACATCCACGCTTTCTAACAAGTTTAAATAACCAACGACAGACAAACCAAGGCAAATATTATACAGGGAATCAAAGGAATCAGGTTAGACTATACACATTCTGGATGACTAAAATTCTGTGAGGCGATCTCGCCGTTTGTTTCTGACAATTTTGATAGTAATTTTGATCTAAATTGACTGTACATATGTATTAGACCTCTTATTGACCAATGTTCAGTGTAGGTGTTGAGAAGTAACTAGGCCAGAAGTTAGTATAGGTCTAGTTAACTAGAACATAATTCATCATGGGTCATTCAGCGTCATCAGGACACTGAATTAGAGCCTGGGATGATTCATAACTTGCATGTGTGCAATGAAATCTTAAGAGTGTTACTATTGAAAAATAACTGGCCTTAGTAAGTGTTCTTTTTTATGTTTTATTATTTCAAATTAGTGGAGAGAAAAAACGTCTAGCTTGTGTTTTAGATGGATCAACAAAATTAGCAAATGTTCCTCACCCAAAAGGCCAAACATTAACAGACAATATCAAAAAGATTTCAGTAACTTGTTCTCTGTCAAGAAACACTTTTGTCTGTTTTCTTAAACCATTCAGGATGAGAAAGAGTATTTTACAGAAAATAAAAGCAATGACATACCATCTAGCAGAAGGGAAACAAGACAATTATTAATGACAGTAGGCTAAACAAACCTCATAAATCATAGGTTTGATCATGCAAAGATTTGAAAATGCATATATACAGAGGGTATATAACGTTAAACTTTAAATGAAGGAGAAATAATACAAACCCACTCCTTTCAATTCAATATTGAACTTGTCAAAGGGACCTGTAATATAGATAGGTGCCATATCTCAGTACATGAGCATTTACAGGACCAAGACCTATGTTATAACTAATCTCATGGCAGCATCATTTGTCAAGCAAAAAATGAAGAAGTGCTGTTCGGATTTCTCTGGACACTTCTGTGAAAAAGATCTTTAATTTGTCACAAGAGTGTCTTCTGAAGATACATATATATACTCATCATGACATTTTCATACCACCTCTTAGGTTGTGAGAAGTGTGACAATTCTGTACATGACATAATTATTTCCGCTAAGACTGAAGGGTTTTAATGGAATGAATCTGTCACTGTACATGTGCTTTAGATAGGAAATGCCTCTCTCCTCATCTTGTGGGCCAATAAAGTGAGCTTGCTTTGCCTGTCATAGGGTTTGTTAAAACTCTGGTGTTGCCTTATCTTTTGAGAACAGCTGGCTAGTAAAAGTTGCATATTGAACACCTTGAGCTCATTCATATTTCAAAACATGTTTATATCTGTCAGTGAGCAGTTTTATAACATCCTTCTTATATTTTACATCAACACTATTAACTAGAACTCATGTTATTCGTTTGCTATTAAAAGTAACAGATGGTATACTAAGCTGGTTTTTTTCAACGTAAAGCATACACTCAGTTAACATTAAAATATGTTTCTGCTCTGAAAAGTGGCTTTTGTAGAATATACTTTGTGGATTCCACATTTCTTGTTTCTCAATGATTTTTTGATGTAATCATCTCTTCTTTACAAACTGTAAATTGGGTTTTCCAACTGCTTGCAAGTTTAGGTGGTTTGTGAAAATCAACCAGTTTTTGCTGGTCCCAGAATCCACCAAGGAAAAAAAATTGCAATAAGGATTTAGGAGCCAATTTTGTTCATGTCATGCAGTCAGACACAGATTTTAGCTCAGTGCCCAGATCTGTACTAGCCTAACTAAGAAAGGAGAATCAAAATAAAAATATGTAAAATAGAATGTGACTAACTCTTTTCTTAGACTAGCCAGCTAAAATCTTGACGGATTTCTGTCAGCTTAATGGAGTCCATACCAGCCTGCAGCTAGAATTGCTGTCACACTGTCTGTCACCCCTCAGAAAGTACTGTGGGCTGCTGGTGTTTGCTTAGGCAGTATCTAATACTTAGGCAGATCATGTGTCTTTGGCTGATCTGGCAGATGAAGTTTCCTTGCTGCCCAGATAATACAGATAATTATGAAAAAACTCTGGTCTCTCGCTGCTACCTGCATCAGGGCTACTTTCTAGCGTTTCTGTTTTGATTACACAGCTTTGGTTAATCTCTTCATGTAAAGTAACAGGAGTTGCTGAGAAATGTTATCTGACAGCTTTCTCTGGTTTTCATTTATTTTCCTAACTTTTTCTCAGACAACATGATGGTATGGAGGCATCTAGCATAAAGTTAGCTGAATGGTTTGCATTCTAGAAAAGCTTGGAAGCTTTGGAAAGCTGTAATATAGAGAAAATAAAAAAAAATAGAATTGGTGCATTTTGATTAGAAGACCAGTCGATAATTAAATGACAGTATACAAGCAGTGAGTGCATAGATTCAAGAGACAATGAATACCTTATCGTTGTCAGACCTTACCTCTGTGTTTTGCTCCACTTGAGAAAGAGGTGTGATGAGGGAAGATGTAGAAAATTGCTGGAAAAATACTTTTGCATATGCTTTTTATTGATATTTTTAATTTTATTTCTACTCTGACAAACTGGTATTAAGAAATTGCTTTCTCTGGGTTGGGATGCAACACTGCAGAATATTTCCTAGTTAGTTGCCCCATGTAAAATTTAAAGATGTAGGTAGAGTTGCATTCTATCATCTTTAAAACAACTAATGTACATGTTCTTCCTTCCAAATAAAAGCATAATAGAGGGATAGACTCTAAGCACAATTCAGGAGGCACTGAAAAAGTCGTGCAGCATTTGATGTTTTACAAAGGATAACAGAGACACCTAATGGCAAAGAAAGGGAACTTGTTTAACGTTAATCCTGAACAAAACATTCCTTTCAGGGAAATTAGAGGTAATAAGAGATGTGCGCCAAAGGAAATTTTCCTTTTGATATTCCAGTCTAGTTATAATATAGATTGATGTGGACAGGATAAGAATTTATGCAGTGAACAACAGTTGGTGATAGTTGTTCCCTGACCATTTCTTTGGTTCAAAGTTCTCACCTCCAAATAATTAATTCTAATTTTAAAATTATTTTCTTGTCTTCTGTACAAATACCACTGCAAAAATGTTTGGTTAGTGGTGAAAGAAATTTATTTCTGATTTATTTCAAAAGACCATTCAATCAAAATATAGTGCTTTATCAAAACTTCAACTTCATTGAATAAGATTTTTGATAAAAGCCCAAACGGTTAGGAAGATATGAAAGAACCTATTCTGAAGATTTTCTTAAAAAGAAAAGAAAACAGTTGAAAAGGAACCATCTCTCTTCTCTATCTTCTTCCTAAAACTGTGGTGGAAGTAGAAATCAAGTGACAATTAAAAATCAGATTCCAGCTGTTCATTAGGAGGCAAAGACTGAATTTAAACAAGCACATCAGATTCTCATACAAATCAGGTACAGACAGTATCTGAAACTCAGCACATTTGGAATATCTGCCTTGCTAAGCAAATGTTACTCTGCTGGCATCAACGAACAGAGAGCTCACCAAAGTCTCAGTGATACATGGACATGAAATGTTGAGATAATGTGGTTCCTGGGTAAAATAGAACAGAAATGGGCAAAGACTAGCAGTCTACAACCTTTATAAAAATTCCATGGAGTTATAGACTTGCTTAAAACATGCTGAACTCTCACATTATAAGACAAAGAAGTGCAGGGACAGTATTCAGTGTGTTTAAGATATTAGGTTGCACAAGAGAAGAAAAACGCACAGCTGGCTGCTGCTGCTTCTCCTATTAAGCAACAAAGGAACAAGGGCGAGTGTGAGGTCTCCTCCATGCACGAGCATCAACAAGAGCAAAGGGTCAGAAATTAGTAAACACATTATTGCAAAGTACTCATGCCAGTAGTAAGAGAAAAATGGGACTCTTGTTCTGGTCACCTCTTTGCCCCTGGGAATGTCTGGCTGTTCCTTAATTAGGCTGGATTATAGGCTTATAGCCTGAAGTGAAAGTGCCAACCTCAACTACAAAGTATTAAAAGACATTCATAAAAATGCATAGTTACTCTATAATTCTCTTCTGATTTCTTTACTTTTAGATTAATTCCTGTAGCACACTACTGACTTCATGCATACTAGACTGGTTTGAAAAATGAGCAGGTTTTGTGACTTATTTAAGGAAGTGTTTAGAAGATTGTTTATTCCAAAAGGCTTCAGACTCTTTTTAAAATTACCTTTCTATAGACAATCTTCTAGTTAAAAAATATTCAGTGTTATCTGGCTATGTTTTCCTATTCTATCCTATCCACATAAAAAGAGAGAGAATGAAGTCTGAAGAAAAATAAAGGATCCCATTTCTCTTTTCCTCTCTCTCAATAGTAAAAGTCAAAAAGGTCTCACTCCCACAATACATCAAAAACATGTATAGAAATAAAAAATTGGTTTTCTTCCTCGTTGAACATCTCCTGTTCAAAAAGGGTATTTCTAAGCTTTTCACACATTTTCTCATCCATACCAATCCCTGCATCACGTTTTCATATAAACACTCTATAAGTGTCATGTAAATGCCTTTTCACCTCATTTTAATTTCAATATCAGCGAATACAAACCTCAGGAAATAGTTTTGTCTAACACAGAGAAAAGTGAGCTCGTCACCCAACATGTATTTATAAATACAGAGGGGCTTGACACAGAGAATATGTTGCCATTTTTAAATGTTGTAGTCCTTCAAAGATCATTTTCTATATCATGAAATTTACTAGTGACAAATATATTCATAGAGAGACAATAGATAAATTCATAGGTGGTTGTGCTTTTTAACACCTCTCTCCTTAGAAAATGCCTATCAATATACAAATCTACCCCAGTCTAAAGCTCTGTACTTGGTCTGACCAGGAGCTTTCCCCACCCTTGCAATGCCTCCTCCTTACAACATGCGCTAAGTCTCCAGTTTGCCAAGATAAGTTTTAAATCTAATTCATACAAACTGGCATCAAGTTCAATGGTGTCATCGTGTGGAAACACTTGTGCGAAGAGGCAACAAGTGCTTCAAATAGAAAATTAAACAGGGAACCTTGCCTGCACAAATCTTAAAAATTACTTTGTTTCAGACTCAGTAATCAGCAAGGAGTAAACCAACCTGAGCCCAGAGTTGTCTGTTGACTTAATCCCAACTTTATCCCTAGCTTTAATCACAGCCATATAGCTCCTGCCAGACCAACACAAAGCTGGCTGGCCTTGCAGATGCTTGCATTAAATTTATGCTAGTGCCCACTCTACAAACAAATTCACTTCTACATCTCTGGAACAGTCTTCCGGTACCCAACGCCAATTCCAGAAAACCAAACAAAACCAAACGGAACCAGATTTTCTCAATAGCATGTTTTATTTCTCTTGGAGGCAGCAGCCAAAGCTGTGACTCACCAAGCTCTGACAGTCTGAATGACTGAGCCATCCTTGGCAGAATCAGGACAAACAGAGAAAACCAACAACTGTAGGAATCTACTCAAAGCTGGCCACCCTTGGTAGCCCCAGACACCACCATTGGACCAGATTTTCCAACCCTTGCTGGTTGCAGTACTAATCTTGAACTAGCCAGTCTTGCTAGACATAGCCCTTAGCTTAGAGTTCTTTGCTAGCCTGAACAATGTTCCCAACCCTAATCTTATCTTTAATTACATTCAGGACTCATTTGCAGTTCCAGAGCATCACAATGCAAGCATATCTGCTGACATATGCATTAGTACTATAAAGGTGACCTTTAAAGCATGCAAACATATCCTTGTGCAATCTGAGCCAAAATCAACTCTGGTAATCTCTGCTGAACACAGACCTAATTTTAGGCTCTTCCTGGTAAGTAGCAGTCTCAAAATGGACAAAGGCAAACAGCCCTTTCTGGCCTAGCCATTAACATAGTTTATTGGCTTCTTGTCATCTACACCCAGCATGACCTAGCCATAACCTAGTTTATTGGTTGCTTTTCATTTGAACCCACCATTTATTCCTAGCCACATACTTAATGCAGTTCTAAGATCTAGCCTTGACAATCTCCAAAACTTCTTCTCTACATGTAACATTTGGGGAAATATTGATCCAAACGTGGCTTATTGTGGCTTGTCATCAAACTAAAACAAGAGGTTTTGATAGGTTTTGAGGGGAAGGTAAAATAGGTGGACTGACCATGAATCCTGGAGGATCTTCCAGGAAATGGAATTTTGCTTCTCTATTCCTTAGAAGCACGTGCATACAAAACTTCAAACACGGCAAATGATTCCCATGTCCAGAGACCCACTGGGGAAAGAGACTGAAAAAGTGTCATGTACGACATGTATGTCCTGTGTTCAAATATTTGCATTAGCATTATTTTGTTCTAGATCTGTCAGCTGGATGACAGGTTACTTTGTTCATAGTTCTGCAAAAAGGAATTACAGTTTTCATCTTCAGAATGTTCTGTGTGTTTTGCAAGTGTGGATTGTTATATTTTTGGTCCTTAACTTTTGTATGCTCAAAACTAAATTCAGTAGATAATAGCTGGCATGACAGACCAGAGTTTCATTTTTAAATGACTATGGTAACTACAGCTGAGATCTGCATTCAGCATAAACAGCATATCCATCCATAAAGAAAATGTGACATAGAAAGTAAAAGTAAACATGATGAACAGTATATTAATTTTTCCTTACCAGCTGAAGCAAAATAAACTTGCATATTCATTCGGGGGAAAAAAAAAGACTTGAGGACAAGTGAGACATTAGCAAAAAATATCACCTACATTGAAAATCTTAGCTGACATTTTCAGAATTCTCCCCCTCAAATTAATTGACTCTAAAGACCAAATACTGCATGAAGACACCTGAAAACTAATTTCCTGAGACAATTTCAGACCACTGCTATAGCAAGCAGCAGCGCAGAACATGTGAAAGCTTCCCAGACTAAGGAACATTGTTGTAAATACATAATGATTATTGCAACCATATCTTATGCTACCAAAGATGAAATTGTATCATAGATATTTAAATGAAGACCGATTATTTTTTAGAATGTTTTGATTAGAATTTTTTAGAATTGTGGTAGAAGTATGACCTTCCTTAAACTGTTGCAATCAGTTATTATTTTGCTAAATAAATAAGATCTTTTCCAGTTCTTCCCTGTCCTGACGTGGAGGACTACAAGATTAAACTTATCTCAGTCTTAAATTTTGTGTTTCTAACTGCCAGGAGGAGCTGACATAATCTTTGTAAATAAAATTTGGAGAGCTTAGTTGATGACAGAAAGAGTTTTGTGAAAGTAAGGCTATTCACACCCTACCGTCAAGAAGAGAAGATTCTTTCTTCCCCACCATTAAAAATTCTTCTGATCCATATGGAAGTAGTGCTGGCATCTCATCAAACTTCACCAGGACTCATGGTTCTGTGTAGTCTTGTAGCACCTTTTTCTGTTGGAACTTCCAATTTCAGCCCATTTTGTGTCTGATTGAGTGTCACTACTGGAAGAGAGGAGGAGGAGGAAACTGAGGAATTCCCCTGGCTCCAAAAAGTGGTAAATTATGCTTAGATATCGCTTATTTTCAGATATGAGTGTCACAAAATGCTGTCAAAAGGGAAGACTTTTAATGATAAGGAAGGAGAATATTTTCTATCAACCATTGCATTTCTTTTACAAATATGTTGCAATATGCAATGTTGCTGAATTGGATGAATCTTGATCAACCAGAGGCCCCAAACACCTCTGCAGTCAGCTCTGCTTTGAATAGGAAATTGGACTATGTGACTTTCAAAGACACTTTCTGATCTATATTTTTTCTGTGATACAGGGTTTAAGAAGACCAAGTGGAAAATTTTACTTTTAGTGTTTCTAAGTCTTTTAGTTACCAGAAGAGATTCTAGAACTTAGTAGAAGATGGTTGTGTTCACAGAACAATAAATTAGCAGTAGGAACTTGATGCAGACAGTTTGTGTAACATTGCACAAGTCACCTTGTAAATCTTCATTTCAGTTTTGCTGTTTGTGAGGTGGAGATAGCAGTCATCTCCTCTTTGTAATGGTGATCATTGAGCATGGCGGTGGAAGTACTCAAGAGAGCATTAAACACCAGACTACCTGTGAAATAAGAAAACTGGGTCCAAACTATGGTAGATCTCCTTGCCACTGGATCTCTCCACTTGTGCCCTTTCTTAAGAGGAAAGGCAAAGCATGATCTAAAACATTTCCATGAAAACAGTGACAAGATTGGGTTGATACTAGAGGAAATACTTTTTTTCATGAGGAGAAGGTATTTAAGACATTTTTTTTGCATTGAACATGGCCTCTAAGCTGTCTAGTATACAGGGTAATTACTTCAATTTCTTTTTTAGTAAACTGCTCAATACATCACCACAATTATTACTAGGCAGCTGAGATGGCCGTTGGAACAGATTTGAATGAACTGAAGCTCCCACCTGTACTTTACAAATGTGAAGTGCTGTCTGCAAAAGGCACGATTTTGCAAAATCAGTCATCTCTGCCCCACTAGTTTATGTGCTGTCAGAGTAATGGCCATGACATTCTCAATATTGTCAGCAATAACGCTCCATTGACAAAAGAAAAGAATGAGGGCACATGCAGCCCCCGGTCTGATAATATTTGGCTTTTTGCCCCTCATAACATGCCATGTGATGTGTACGGTTCTGTACGTTGCCCTTTCTATGAGCAAGTGCTTTGGGGGAGCTTACATAATCTTCTGCATGACTGGGTAGGCACCAGCAAAGCCAGCTTCCTTGTTCCTACATGTCAATCAAACCAATCTGAAATTTCAATTAGATTAGCTCTGTCATTGAAATTATACTTTGCCATGATAAAACCTGAAATAAATAAATAAAGTAAAACAGATCTTAGGTCTACCATAGCATTTCCTGTAAGAAGAGGCACATGGGTAAGAAAATAACTGCAGATTTCATAGTTCTGTTATCTTCCTGCTCAACTTAATTGCCCATGGCATTTTTGTAAACTTTCAGCATCTGAAAGCCAAAGAAAAGGTGAAAAATTTATACTGTTTTTTTCTTTTTTTTTTCTTTTTTTTTTTCAAATGTCTAAGTACTGAGAAGAGGAATGTTTTTTTCTTGGTTTTGACTCTGGAAAGCATGGTGGGTTGATATCTAAACAATCTGATGTAGCAGAGCCTGCTTTTAGATTTGAGCTGCTCTGGCATTTTACTAGGGCTTGTAGGTGATTTTGTCATCATGTCAGAACCTGCTACCATACCTTTGGCGCTGGGTATGACACCCAGGGAGAGCTCTCAAGCAGTACGAGGCACACGCCACCAGAGGGTGCCAATTACTTTCGTAAGCAGCATCTCTGAAACCTCAGGGAAATGCTACATTATGTACGGCATGAACATGTTCAGAAGGTTGTGCTGGGCATTATGCTGACCACCAAAAGCCTCTGGGTGACACTTCTCATGAGCATAAAGCCATGTGAGCCAAAGCATGCAGCACACAGCCCTGCAATCAAGGGCAATGTGGCAAATGCCTCTGGGCCCAGTTGCAGAGACAGGATCAGGGGTATGACTTGAATGACTTTCTGCAAGTCCTGTTTTAAAGTACATGATGTTCCACAGCCGAGAAATCTCCAGGTAAACAGGTGAGTAACAAAGTGTGAGGACACAGGGATGTGGTGACCTTGCAAAGCAGGCAGCGAACTCCAAGTGTAGCATTTTAATTGTGGTATTTCCAGAGTTTGGTCATCTTTGCATGTGCTGCCCTCTCTATGAGTGAAATTTAAAAGAATGAGATGGCGCAGGAGGTTTCCTTGTTACAGGGCAAATAACTTGATAAGCATCTTCCCTTGCCCTTTCCTCTCTGCTGCTGCTGTTCTTCCCTTCTGAAAATGCTCCTATTAGAAACAGCCTTAGTGCTTCACTGACCCTCCAAAGAAGCCATTTAGTAGGAAACACAGAGAAAGGAAGACAGCTTTGGGGGTGATTGTATTGAAGGAACAATATATGAATTATGAGCATTTTGAAGTGATAGTAATCTCTTAGAGCTCTACAGTATTAAAGAAGTCTGTGCTCCAGCAATTTGGATTTTTGGGTTTTTTTACATAAGATGTACCCAGCGCTGAAAGAATCTGTAATACTCAAGCAGAGTGAAAAATACAGTGGTGGTCCTATTTTGGTTGTTTTCTATTTTTTGGGGGGGTGGAGGTAGGGATGTAGTGGGTTAGCCTTGCCTGGCTGCCAGGTGTCCATCGAGCTGCTCTCTCACTCCACCTACTCAATCAGGTGGGTAGAAAATAGGATGAAAAAGCTCATGGGTTGACATAAAGAGAGGGACACTGCTTTCTGATTACTGTCACGAGTCAGACAGACTAGCCTTGGGGAAGATTAATTTAATTTATTGCCAATTAAGACCAGGACAATGAGAAACAAAAACAAAAACTAAAACACCTTCCTCCCACACCTCATTCCTCCCAACCTCAACTTCACTCCCCACTCCTGACTCCTGAACCTCCTCCCCCACAGCGGTGCAGGGCAATGGGGAATGGGGGTCATGGTCAGACCATAACAGGGCTTCTCTGCTGCTCCTTCCTCCTCATGCTGTGCTGCTGCTCCAGCATGAGTCCTACCCATAGGCTGCAGCTTCCTTCAGGGCATGTCCACTTGCTCCAGCGTGGGGCCCTTCCCAGTGTGGGTATTTGCTTCATCATGATTCTCTCTAGCAGTTGCAAGGGAGCCTCTGCTCAGGCACCTGGAACACCCTTTTCACCTCCTCCTTCTCTCATGTTGGTGTTTGCAGGGCTGTTTCTCACACATTTTTCTCACTCCTTTCTCTAAAATACTGTGCAGCATAATTTACCCTTTCTTAAATACATATTCTCAGAAGCACCCCCCCATGGCTGAGGGTCTCAGCTGTGCCTGGAGAGGTTCGGTCAGTTGGAACCTGCTGTGCCTGGCATGGGGCAGGCCCAGCCTCTCCTCACGGAGGCCTTCCCTGAAGTCCCCCCCAGCCCCACCTGTGCCTGGGCACCTGCACGCAATACATGGGATTAGGGAAAAAACTACACCATTTAAATACCAAGATGAAGGGAGAAATGGACAAAAGACTGAAGGGGGAAGGGGCATCTGCTGAGTTAACCAAAAGTCTGAGGCTTCCTGGTTGAAAGAGGGAGCTGCAGACTGTACAGCAGGGCACCAGGGTCCTGCAGGACACCAGGCAGGTTGTGCTGCATCCAGAACACTGGAAGAGTTTTCTAATGGAGAGAGGGAGGGACAATAAACAAAACACTTTGTAGGCAGTATAGTGAATAATAACCTTATTATTTCATTTTCTCTGAAGGATTATTTTCCCAAAAGAAATAGCAGAATCAATTTAAGGGGAAGATGGAGCAAGAAGAAAGTGAAGGTGAATTAAACTCAAGACTTCTCCATGGCCTGTGGCATCCCATCCCTGTAGAAATTTACTAGTTAGCATTACAGTTTCACTATGAGATGCTTTTGTGTTTTACCTGGACGCACATGAATTAATTAATGTGTCCACTCACATCCCATGCCAAGCCACCCTCTGACCCAAGGTAATGTTATTGACATCTTCTCCACTTTCCAGCAATTAAGTTTCTTCCTGGACAATAATGATAAATCAATTAATTGTCTGGTGATTTAGTTTTAGAAATGTTAAGAGCTGCAGGTAACCAAATGTGTCAGTGGTAAGAATCTCATTCTTGGCTACTGGCACTGTCAGTGAGTGGTTTTGACCATGACCAAAACAGAGCAGGGAAGGATGCTCACAGTTGCCTGCTGCAGTGAAATGTCTAAGTTATCACAACTGTAACTGTGAAATTTGCCCTACTTTGAATGAGGTAGGACTTCTTACAGGCTTAAAGTTAAGCCACAGTCCTCTGCTGAATCTAGGTCAAAATGATGATAGGAAGGAGTTTGCATAACAAATGTGTTTGTATCACATTCCCCTCTGCCTCCAGCTTCAGAAAAGGTGCCAGGTGTTACCACACAGCTGCCTCTGCTCAGAGCTGACCATGCAGACAGAGGAAATACATTAGAAAAGAATTGTCTGTATGTGGGGAAATGTTAACTCTTATGTCTCTTTAAAGCATTGTAAGTGCCCATTAGTGAGGAAGCCAAGGAGTCAGTTGTTCTCAGGAGGGATATATCAGCATTCACTGCAGTGCTTGTGTTGCAGACCCTGACTTTGTAATGTGACCGATCCCTCAGTTCCTTAGGAACCCCTACCAGATCTGGAGCTCATGTGATCTGGAGTGTCATCAGGAAACAGGGGACCAGATCCACAAAGGCAGTGAGACACCTGCCTGTCCTGGATTTTCATGTTAAGTAGGTGTGGGATTCCCTCCAGAACGTCTGCATTGTTGGCAACTAAAATTGTGACTATTTTTTATCAGTTTCAGGCTGCTTCTATTGCACATGAAAGTAACTAATTTTCTACTTTTCTTTATTGTCTATGGTATGATGTAAATTTATTTAGACTGCTAGGAATGTACAGAATAGATCAGACAGATTTTGGCAGGAAATTGCCTGTCTGGGTTTACATGGCATTCCCAAGGCATTGACTGCAGGTTCATTCGCATCACACAAAGCTGTGTCTTTGTTTTCTGAGTCTTGGAGACATGGAGGCCCTCTGAGGGAAACTCCAAAATGATCCTTGATGTCAGTGGGACATGAAGATCTTTTGGGGGATGGAAAGTGATTTTAAGTAGATCACCCATGATTGCTGACCTGACATGGGTGTATGAAATGTCATATGGAGGAGTTGTAGATTGATTTCAAGTGGTTGTCAGTTTGGTTGTGGGTGGGATTACATGTGGAAAAGCATGCCATGCTCCAGTGCTAATGGAATGCCTTTGGTGTTCATGGAAAATGTGGGTATAGGTTAATGGTAGTATCTGATCATAATGTGTTCTTTTGTTAGTTATTTCTGATGCCTTTTTGCTATAAATAGTACAACCTAGTAGGAAGATGACCACCAGGAGAGATGTTACTTGGACTTTTCCTTCTTTATACATAATTACATTATGTTCATTCCTTAAAGACTGGGGTCAGCTAAAGCCACTTGAAAAGGAGATTGTTCATTGCCTTCAGTGACTGCTGATCTTGGTCAAATAAAGAAGACAGAAGAAACTGCAAGGGGTGTTGGGAAGAGCTAGAGGAAAGGCTGTCAGCAGTTCAAACAGCAAGACTGCAAGGCTGCTGAAAGGAGCAGGAGGAGGCCAGTTTTAGTGGAAAAGGAAGGGCTTCTCTAAGCTCCTTTCTTAAGCTGTGCAGCTTACTGCAGCCCAGGAAGTTACTGAGCAGCTCAAACCAAGCCTGGAAGCAAGACTTGCTTGCGAAGATATATGAGGCAATGGGTGAGTCAGGTATGTATCTTATCCTCGTTATGCTTGCCCAAGTCACTTTGAATTTTCTTTGTTGAAGTTGGCTGTTTTGGTTTATAGTCTAATAAAATTGTGCTTTCAGAACTTGTAAGTCTTGGTCCATATTCTTCTGCAGAAGAAGGTCTGAACACATGAACATCTCAGAGCTCTCACAAGCTCAGGAATCCATTACAGGCTTTTAGGACAATTGTTGTTTATGAACTTTCTGTATATCTGAACTCTGCCTATGTTTTGTTTACATGGCTTTCATTCCTACTTCCTTCTTTTCATTAAAATAGTCATAACATTGTTCAAGTTGATGTTACAGCAGAGCTGTCAATTACATTGTCATCATACATCCAGTTGATGCCATTGGCTACAGATGTTTTAATATTTATTTTTTTTTAAAGTTCATCAGTACTTGAAACTTAATAAATGAAATTAATGCAAGTTACCAAAAAATTTAGTGGAATCTTAATTTCTGTGTGTCTGAATTGTCTGTTGACTTGTCTGAAAACTCAAGAAACAGAGGAAGTTCCATGTGAATATGAGGAAAAATTTCTTTACTCTGAGGGTGATGGAGCACTGGAACATGCTGCTCAAAGAGGTTGTGGAGTCTCCTTCTCTGGAGACATTCAAAACCTGCCTGGATGAGACTCTGTGCAACCTGCTCAAGGCGAACCTTTTTTAGCTGGGGGTTGGACTGGATGATCTCCAGGGGTCCCTTCCAACCCTGACCATTCTGTGATTTATGTAGTTCTGAATAAAACATATTCATTTTAATTTACAGAATTAACTCTATCTGAAGGTACTTAATCAAAAGCTTACATGGAGAAAATTTGGTACAAAGATGAAATGTTATTGTTTGACAAATATTTTTACCATTTATTTCAAAATAAAGCAATAAAATAAAACTATAAAAATTAAACATCTAAAAATTAGTCAGAAAGGATGCAGAGTTCATTTTCATTTCATGTAAAATTAATTTTAATTATCCAAAGACCTTGATTTCAAGAAAGGATAATTTAAAGTGTCAAACTCCAGAGCTGCATTTTAGGCCAAATGTAAAAAATGTAGCACAAAATGTAAATATATTTATGTAATGTGCTCATAAATGATTCAGTGTTTAGACACCAATCTAATTTTGTTTAAACTGTATCACTGTACTGTAGGCTACAAGATTTTGAAGTTTGAATTAAATTAATGGGCAATATAGATTTAGCTTGTGGCTGAATTTTGTTTTCTTGGTTTTGCTGTCTTTTTCATTGTAAGGAAAAAACTTAATTTCGGCGGAGGAAAAAATAAAAAGGAATAGAGAAAGATCTTCCTGAGGAAATGCTGTTCCTAAATTTCTTTCGATTTGACAGTCTATAGCTATGATGGTAAGTCCCCACTTAGAGCTTTATATAACTAGATGTTATAGCTTTGTTTTTGGTCTCTCCTCTATACTCAGCATTATTTCTTTTTTTTTTTTTTTTGGTGGGGGGGGAGTGGGGAGGGGGTGAAGTAGCCCTTCATAAGTTAAACTAAGCTTCTCAAAGTACTGTCTGAATAGAAGTGATAATGAAAATAAATTCTGTGAAAATATGGTGCATGAATCAGTTTAATTGATGTAGTGGTTCTGTGTGGGTGAGTATGGTGTGCTGTTTGGTTGTCTGTGTGCCAGTCTCAGGGCTGCCCAAGATTTTGAAGGGACACAAGTTTTGAAAATTTCCTGTATTGTACAGGTATGGAGTGCCAGATTCTCCCAGGGAGAAGCTAGGTCCAAAACAGAGGAAGTCAAATGCCTGAATGCTTTTCTTTCCTTGTGTAAAAGAAAATTTCCCCTATTGGAAAGAGGAGATTTCTCATTCCTTAATACAAAAAATACGCTTCAATGAAAAGATATGCAAAGGTTTCCCATTCCTGGAAAGAGGTGGACTTCAATAAACAGAAGGCATTTCTGGGGACCAAACTCTCAATTAACAAAAAAACCCTCAGTACGAAACCTCCAACTAATTCTGAAATAAGTGGTGGGGTTTTTTTGTTTGTTTGTTTTGATTGGGGCTGGGAGGGGGAGATTTTGTTGGAGGCAAAGGTTGGGGTCTTTTTTTGCTATTGAATAAAAGGTTCTAGGTTATGAAGCTGGACTAAGATGTGAGCAAAAAGTGACAAACACATGATGAAAAGAAAAAACATCAATGAGATGCAGTGCAAGTTACTAGATGTCACTGACTTATTTTTATGCTTGGGGGGGAAAGAAACAAAATTTAAACTGATACAATGTTTGAGCTGGAACAAACAGCCAGAGAGGTGGCCGCAGAAAGATCATAACGCATGGCAGAGTGGGAAATAGCACAGTCTTGTGCATGTGTGAGCAACTTTGGGTTAAAAATCCTGTGCAGAGGTCTCTTTTGACCTATTTTGTTCAGCGTGGTAGTAAAATTCCTAAAACTGTACAAACATCAAGGAGAAGCCATTTATAGTAAAGTTCCCCATATCTGGGGATATTGTCCATGTATAGACAATAAATTTTGAGGTGGGTAAAAACTTTGTAATGAGAAGGATCCGTGGGTATACTTCTCCAGTCATGTACAACAGGAGAGTGAAGGGGAGGGTTATTGGGGGATGGTTTTCTTAGCTACTTGTATTTGAGTTTTTCAGCTTGATGTGGTGTTTTCCCTTTATCCCTTTGCACAAGTTCTGTCTGATTTAACTTACTTGTCATTGGAAAGGAAGAACTGCTATTTTCTGCATATTCAGACTAGGAGATACGGATATGTTTCAATACTGAATCACAACAACCAATTTTGTGAATGCATTTTCCAGCTATTAATTAAAGCTAATACAAGTGGAGCTATAATGTCTTTCATGCCTTAAAGAGTGTACCAACATAAACATCTGGAGAGGATGTACTTGTTCTGAAAATAATGCATGGTGTGTAAAGGAGAAACATGCTTGACAGTCTTGTGTTGAGCTAAGGAGTAATGCTGGCATGAGGGCAAATGGGTCTAATAGGCCTCAGGAACCATCAGGAGCCAAAGACATGGTAGCTTCCACTAAAAGTTGTGAAAAATGCAGAGAATTCTAGATAGATTTTAAATGAAAGAGGATACATCTATAAAAGTGAGGACACACTGCCATTAGCTCCGTGTTATCATCAGAAAACATAGACACCTGAAATGTCTCCTAGTCTTACATGTTTAAGCTTATTTTATTAACATTTTGAATTTTCAGCTGGTAGTTTACTATTTAGTAGCACTTGAGTTTTCAGCAGATGTCTTCTGTTGAAGAGTCTTCATTCTTTTTCAGTGTTACTTAGCAAATTAATTATGTGTTCTTAAGTGAATCATTATCATTCTCTTCTAAAATATAGATTGTGTGCCATAAAAGAATGGAATTTAATACTTGGTGATCCATTGGGTATGCGTGTTACTCTTTTCTTCAACATAATGAAATAGTTATTCTTGTCTTTTAACCCCACTAATGTTCAGTTTTCGACTCTCAAGGTGTATATTTTCTATGTTTTGGAATATGATGGTCCTTAGTAAAATGACATCACTTTTGAATTTGTAAGAAGATGTTTTGTTGCACTGTAGAATAGCCTTCTGTTTCACTGTAAGCCCATCTCATTGCTTGGAAGTGGTCCTCCAATATTTCTGAACTGTGGGATCAGCTGTGGTCTGAACTCTGGGAGGTACAGAAAAGCTTCTTTTGCTTTCAAAAGCGCTTGTGTTTTTACTTGCTTTTTTAAAAAGTGTGAAATGCCATTTATTTAGTTCACTATGTAAAATTGCTTTAATTAGTTAATTAATTTTTCTTGAGATTGTCTCAGGAAAAGGCTATACTGCTCAATACTACTATTTTTGCTTGATGTGTGTGTTGCAGAGGGCCTTTAAAATACACTTAATGGTTAAGTTGCTACCATCATGTGAAGTTTTCCTTCTACTCAATATTCTCAATGTGTTGGTCTTTCCACTGAGGAAAACAGAGGCTCTCTATGTGCAATTGTGCCAAAGAGAATTCTTTGCTACAGCACTCACTAGAGTCAAGTTTTCTGGATACTAAAGTCTCAGTGATTGAATAAGAATTAACCTTACATATGAGAAATTTTAGTTAAAATATAAGAAGTATCATGCAGAAAAAGTTTTATTTTTAAAAAATCAGCCATCCAAATAAAGGTCTGTTATTTCGAATTATTAACATTTTTATTTTACTGCAATACCATAAATGTTTCTGAAGGGAAAGAGAAAATCTCGACAGAGCTTATTATCTCATCTGCAGGTTCCAACCATTTAGAAAGAGATGAACCTCTTCTTGTAAATTAGGTTGCCTGTGGTGGCTTTCCCTCCCTAGTCCTGTCCCAGCTTGCCTTCCTTGTGTACTCAGAACTGTACAGAGCATTTCACTGGCTGTTCCACAAGGGCCTTGTGCAACGGCTGTGCTTCTTCCCTATTCCTACTCTGAATATTATGTTTGTTTTCATTCCTTTGTCTCCCTCTGAGTCAACCAAAGGAAATGCTCCTTGTGATTTCTGTTATCCGGAACCAAATGACAATAGCTTTGTAGGTCTCTTTTGTAGATCTATTTTCCTAAATTCAGGCTTGAAGTCTTTGAAGACCACCTCTGACAGCATGAGACTTTTCATAAGGGGAAGTTTTTGTCCTTTTATTTTACTGTTATTTTTGTGCTCCCAGCATTTTAATTACAGTCTGGTTATTGCTGCTTTTCCTGGTGTTCCCCAAAATGAAATCTGTGGGAGCCAAAAATAATTGGAAGCATGATAAATCTCAAAAGAAACTGAAACGAAGGCTGTGATCTTTTGTTTGTTTCCTTCTGTAGATGCTTAAATCTAATAGGCAGCACCTTCAGACGCTGGTATCTGACTAGTCTGAATACTACTGACATTTGAAGACTTCATAAATAACCATTTAACATAACAGGCCTTAGAGATTGGAACAATTCCTGAAAAAAATTGTATATGTGCCAAAACTGAATGTGGTGGTTTCACTTGTTTGCTTAGGCTTATTTTAAAATATAATTTCAATTTCAACTTCAGACTTAGAGACAGGTATCACTTATTACCAAAAAATATTGAAGACAATGTTTTGGAGGAAGAACGAAGTCTTGCCATTGAAGTGAGAGTGGAATGAGTTGAACTTTGTCACCCTGTATAAGGTCTGATACTCCAGAAATATTTGAGGTATCTGGAAAGCTTGTGCTTTGGCAGTCTTTAGCAGTTGTGTTAGACTGTGTTTCACTTAATTTCTTGTATCATACAGTTAACTTTCCTCTTTTTTTCTCAGTTAGTAGTATGTTAACATTTATATGGTACAGGGTTAATGAGCCTTGACATATAGCTGCCTAAAGTCCCATTACACTTGTGCCGTTACTAAAAACATCTCCTTTCATGATCAAGACAACTGTCTCTGAAAGAGCTATAAGGAGAGGATATATTGCATGTTAACGATGTAAGTTTGGGAAAGATATGTTTTAATACCATACATACCAAAAGAAATAAACATTATACACACAGTCTTTAATTAACACAATTGCTTCGAAGTGTTGATAGTTACGATTAATGATGTTGGTTATAAAGTGTCATTATTTCTGTCACAACTGTAATATGGAGTTTAGAAATTGAGTATTGGTGTGCTGACCTAAATATTCCCCAGAGCAAAATAAAGCATTATGCTGACTCAGACTCCTTCCATTTTCATACCAGAATGATATAGGCATCAATTTATAAATTTTTTTTGTTGTCTTTACCAAACTTAGTATGTAATTTGTCATTATTTGAAGTTAATGCTGCTTTCAGCTACAATATCTTAGTGTAACATTTATAGCCATTGTTGAATGTTGATGCTTTGGATTAGAGGATGAGTAATAGGAGAACAAAAAAAAAAAGGAAATAAATTGTCCATATAACTCATGGTAATTAAGGGTTTTATTAAATTACATTCCAATGAGCCCTTAGTACTTTCTGAAGGCAAAAGAGGAAAGCATATGGAAGAGCCTTCTTCAAAACCGCTCTAAGGATGCCAAACCCTAATATGCTTCTTATGTTCACATTTTTATTGAGCATCATAATTTCAGCTTATAAACTCTCATTGAAGACAGAGGGAGTGGTGTTACAAGCTAAAAGGTCTTCTTTCTTGCTTTCCACACCTTTAAAGATGGTACCCAAACGGATAATGGGAGCAAACCCATGTTAGCCTTTTCTCACGCAAAACTTTACCCCATGTTATGGCTTTTGTGAAAACAGCACTGAGGCGTTCTGAGGTCTTGAAAGATGTAAGCTACCACCTACTTCCTAATATCTCTTCTGAAGATATTAGGTCAAGTTGTGGTTGTTATCCACAAAATGTGAAGGCTAACCCAGCAAACTGTAATATTGCTATAATGATGTGTTGGAGATAGTCATGGATGTCAGTCTCTTGTCTGGAAATGAAGGATAGCTGTGCTGTCCATTCGCTTTGTATCGCTCCTCTAAGCTATACAACGGTGATTTATAATTCATAAGTTAAGGAATATGAACTCTCTTCCCTGGTTATTTATAGAACTGACTCTCCATTTTTTGATAAGTATTTTAAATTAATAATGTAAAAATCTATTGATTTTATTTATGTGTTTCATTTAATATACAGGAATACTTGTTGGGGCATTTATGGAATAGTAAAAATAACTTGAAGGGATAGATGATGGCTTACATTTAAAGTCTGCGCTAGAGAGGAGTTTGGATTATTGTGATTTTAAATTATTATTGCAACTTTTGATCCTCAAAGCAGGGCTACATACACACGCTTGGAAGTGCTTTAAATAAAGTGTTGCACCAAGTTAACCCACTCCTTTTTGTGGTGCTGAGTTAGCATTCCCCAAACAGATTAGACCTTACATTATGAGATACAACAAGAGAACACAATGGATGCTGTTGACTGTTGTTACAAATTTACAAGTCCTGTGGCTGTCAGTCTTTTATTTTCTTTAAATATTGATTATAGGAACCAAGTGTTCCATGAAGAAAACCAGCACCAGATTTATTCAAAGTAAAAAAGCAGCTAGACATCAGTCCATATTGTGTGTGGGGGGGAAATCAGGTGATTATAGGCAGGAATGTTTTTCTGGCCTCATTGGTCCTCTGGTCTATAAGAGCAAAATTATTTGTCAGCTTCCTTGGCTTGCCTTGATATGTACCCATCCATTGACCCATTTTCCATTGAATCTTGAGGGCTGGTATTTTGTAAGGGTTAGTACAACATTCTAAATATTGTGAATGGAGTAAATCTTAAACTGTGTTGCTGTTGTAATTATGGTTTTGAAAATATGCAAGCTTAATTATGAGTATTTTGCAAGAAACTGCTAAGTGCAAATAACTTAGCTCTAAAGTGAGTGTGTTTAAATTAAGAATTAATATGGTGTATTTCTGTTATTTGACTGATTTGTATTGCCTTGTGACCTGCCTTACGCTCCTTGACAAGCTGATCAACTTGAGTCCACAATATATCAAAATGCAATTTCTAGCACTTTCTGTGGACCAAGCTCAAATTAAACTCATGTATTAAACTCAGAAGAACTCTGCAGAAAAAGGAAACACAAATGTAAGTCAAACAATCATTTTATTTGCTTCAGTACATACTTACTAACTACTGTGACATCAATTTGCAGACAGTAATAATGATTACTAATTGCCCATAATAGTGTTCTGTACAAATTCTTCTACAACAGCTAGCCAAAGCTAGTCATATCTTTTTATTTTCTGAACTCCACAGAAGATGCTTTTCTCCTTGCTTCAACATAAATGTAACCATTAAAGTACAGAAGAAGGTACTAAAAATACTTTTATCTTCAGATACCAGGGTAAGGAGGTGCACATGGTGTCACTGGGCTCCTTTCCCTTTTCCTGCCTGAAACTGGACTTTATTCTGCTTTTTCTGTACATGAGCTGAGATGCTCAAACTGCTAAATGTGAATTTAAGGAGGCTTTAGTGCAAGCAGTAAAACTACACTTAAATTAATTTGTCATATTTTAAATATCTAAATATCTCTGCGAGTCAGACTTCTATTGGGCTTTGCGTACTTGGAGGCAAGGGTTGGTTTTTTTGATTTTGGGTCTTCTCAAGCAAATTTCATAATAATATGCTTATATGTTCTAGAAAAAGCACTTCAAGCATTACTACCGTGATTCTTACTATGGTGTAGCCAAAGACTTTCTGGTAATCAATAAGGTTCCTGTAGAAGGATTCACTTAAAGTATCTTACTGATTTCTTTAGATTCATAATGTAAAAATCTATTTCTAATTTCCTTTGCTCTTGCTAAATTATACGCTATTTGAAAGGCTTTTTAATCTTGCAGTGACTAAACACATTATACATCAATGTCTTGGAATGCTTACCAAGGGGAAGACTTTCAGTGCCTTATTTTTAAGCAGTGTAAAGGGGAGAATTTTGATATTTCTGATACTTAAGAGAGAAGCAAATGAAATATTTCCATTTCTAATTGCAGTTATTTTACGTGGTTTGGTCTATATGGGCTTTGTTAATATTACAGGTAAGACAATATTATCCCATTGTGACTGTTGAAAGTAACAAACCTGATTTCATCCTTTCTTATTAATATTGCAATAATAACACTGGATGTTTTGTTTCATTTATGTTACATTGTCTAAAGGAATTTTCACTCCAGTGGTAGATTCCTAAGTCAGTTCTAGGGTAGAGAGACTTTGATGTAGCATCTCTGAGACCTAGGTATTTGATATGTGTACTAGTACACACTGCTACGTGTACTGTGTACATTTTAGAAATTAGTTATAATATCAACACTGCTAAATAACAGGACTCTTTCCCCTCCCCCCCCTACAGCCTGGGTTGAAATGCTTCAGTATTCCTAATGTTAAACTATCAAAACAGGCAATTATGTGCTAATTAGTTTCATCAATTCAGTCTGCTGTGGCTTTTGGACTTTGCTTGTTACCTTCTTTGTCTTTTCAGAACATCTACAAATCTTGATTTATTTTGCTTGCACAATGTTCACTAACCACAATATTCTTTATGAAGAATCAGGCACCCACCTTCATCTTTCTTATTTTAGCTATACTATTTTGCTCCTTTTTTGTTGATTTTTTTGTTTAATCAGTTATGTTGTTCTTTCTTATTGCTACTAAGGTGGCCAATTCCACGTAGAAACCCATGTCATTGAGCTAAGGGCTGTAAAATACGTAGTGTCATTCTCAATGTGATGTTTCAGCTTATTTGGCCTTTTCCTGACCTTTCTCTAAAGTAAAAAAAGAAAAACACAAACAAAAACCTAACCCCAAAATCCTTGCTCAATCCCTACACAAAATATTTTCCTTTCCCCTTAGAGTTGACAGGCCATTTATACTTTTCAGAATGAATTTTATCTAGCAATTAATTTAATTTTCTTCACATTTATTGATCTGTCTCTGATACAGTACCAAAAGTCTCAAGTAGGTTCAGAAAAAATGAAGAGATTTAATGGTCAATAATCATGAAGGAGAGTGATGCACTGACATAGCTTTCTATTTGCCAGTTTCCTCCTTTTTCAGTCAGATGTGGAAATGCTTCTATTGTACCTTTCATCTGGGAAAAGTACTGAGAGGGTATCCTTCTCCAGTGGCTGCAATATATATTGACAGCTTAATTATATCGCAGGGCAGCAGCCAGAGTCCATTACAAAGAGAAGACATCAAAATTCCAACCTGGGATTTCCCTGTGGTTTTCTCTAACTAAACATTGTCAGATAAAATATGCACTATTTTCAGATAGACAGAAAACTCCTTCAATCTGTTAATTTAATTGGAAGGAAAAAGGAAAACCTGACTTGCACTTTACAGCACCCTTCAGGCTCAATGCATGCTCTTAATAGTATGTCCTACCTTGCTTTTTGATTTAGAGTGCAAGACGGTAGGGTTTGCCTGGAACATCTTCCTTTTGTTGCAGATAGAAAATGCTAAATGTGTCTCAGAAATAATGACTTTCATAGAAAAAAGAATCATTCCTAAGATAGCAATACCAAGAACAGTTGAGGCCAGAGAAAAGTTTGAGTTGAACTTTTTCACATTATGGCCATTATTGATGACACAAAGCTCTAACAAGATAGTGATCTTTTCACTCCAAATAATCTTCAGACTTTGTATTTTAAAAAAAAAGGGGCTAAAAAGCGCAGGGGAATAAAGGAAAAATGAAAACAAAAAAAAAGCAGCCCAGGTCTAAGACAATACCATATTGCTCAAAGGAAACCATTTAGAACTAGTTCATGGTCGCATGCAGTATTCAGTTGCTGAAGCTATGGCCAGGCTCAGGAAGGGCAAGGGTGACTGGGAAGATCCAGCACAAATTCACTGTGGGCAAATTGTGCATGGTAAACATGATTGTCTTCTGCGATGAGATTACTGGCACAATACAAGGTCAGAGACTTGCATGTTGTTGACCTTGATTTCTGAAAAGCTTTTGATGTTCTCCCATAACATACTTATAGGCAAATTGATGAGATATGGATGGAATAGATGGATAAAAAGCTTGACAGAAAACTGTCTGGAGTCCTGGGTTGAAACAGTTGTGATCAAAGTCAACGTGGAAATCAGTTACTAGAGGCATTTCTCAGTTTGCTACTGGAGCAAACTGGGAAGACTGTTCAATACTTTGGCGTGTAGCGCTGCTATTCAGAGGGATCTCAACAGGCTGGAGAAGTGGGCGGACAAGAATCTCAAGAAGTTCAACAAAAGGAAATAAAATAGCCTACACCTGGGAAGGAATAACCACATACCACCATACAGTCTGAGGCATAGAGCAGCTCTGAAGGAAAGATCTTGAGCGTCCTGGTGGTCCACATGAGTCAGCAGTGTGTTCTTGTGGTGATGTCTTTTCCAGATACATTCTGGGTTGTATTAGCAAGAATGTAATCAGCAGGCTACAAGCAATTATTCCCCTCTATTCAATGCTTGTGAGACTGTACCTGGAGCACTGGTTCCAGTTTGGGGCTCTGCAGAAGAAGAAAGACATGGACATACTGGAGTGGATCCAGAAGAGCAGCACCAAGATGGTCAAGGGGCTGCAGCACATGAAGCGCAAGAAGAAGCTGAGAGAACTAGCTTTGTTCAGTCTTAAAAAGAAAAGGCTAAGGGGACATCTAGTTTCTGTCTTCAAATATATCCTAATAAAAGATAGAGTTGAAGATGCATCCAGACTCATCTTGGAAGGGCACAGTGACAGGACGAGAGGCAACAATCTGTAACATGTAAAATTCCAATGACACACTAGGAAAATGTTTCTGCTGTGATACAGTACAACACAGATGACTAGCCACCTGATCTAAATTGTCCTTGCTGTGAGAAGAAAGTTGGCCAGATAACCTCCAGAGGTCACTCCAACCCAAATTATTCAGTGATTACATGCTAAAACATATTTTCCTTTTCTGTGTCACTACCTCACTAATATCCAAACTCACGAAGATAGCTTTTTCTTAGAAGATAATCATCTGGGTATTTTACTAGTACAGATCTGTTCAGTTAGACAGAAGGTACAGAGCGAATATACTACTTCTTTGAACCCAGCAGGGACAAATACCAAATGGCAGTTTCTCGGCTCATACTTCAGATTTCCTTTTCTATCCAGCTCTGTTAAAAGAAATTCTTCATCTTACTTGTGGTCAACATGCTACAGTTCCTCTTCCCCCAGTTTCTCTAGGGGTTTTTGTTTTCAGCACACTCCAGCTGACGTGCCACTTTTGCTTTCCCAACCCATTCCCAAGAAACCGAGAATTAGTTTGAGCTGGTCTTTGCTCTGGCTTTTCTGCATTCTGAGCAGTGATCTGGCTTGTACCATGCAATCCCTAAAAGTTTTTTCTTTGGGGCTTTTCTTGTCTGTTTGTTTGTTTGTTTTATTTCTCTTATTTGTTGGGTTTTGTTTTTTTCTTTACTTTTTTTAGGCAAAGAGAAAGTCAGGTGATATTTTTAACACAACTGTCTGGCTAGAAAACATAATTTATATTGAGATTGAGTGGAAGAGAAATCATCATAATTTAGATGAAACTAGAAGCCTTGACATTTTGTAACTGCATGATTTCCTTATGGAAAAGTTGACATTCTCACTGGAAGATGTGAAAATAATAAGAGCCCCTCAGACAGGCAGTTGACTTGCCGTGGCATCAAAATTGTATCACAAGATAGAAATTTCACTGTGTATGTGTTTTCTTATTGTAATAAGCTCATTTTAAACCATAAATTCATATTCATGCTAGACATAACACCAACAAGTTCTTCCAAGGTCTGTAAATGCTCAGAAATGAAAGACATGATTCTGTAAAGTCATCAACAACCTCCATAACAATATACTAGAAGTATATCTCTGTTCTTCAGTGGGAAGTTTGTTCCAATTGTTGTTTTTTTGGGTTCGTTTGAAGGTTTTTGTAAGACATTCATAAAATGCCACAGGCTTTTAGAATTCAGTGACACAAAAAACCCACCAAAGAAACATTGCATTACATTCTTATTTTAAGATATAAACAATCTCTGTGTAGACAGGATGTTTGTAAAACTACCACAGAATAAGGAAAAGTTAGGTTAATCTGACAGTTTTCTTACTTTTTACTGGCATACTTACGTATAGTTTCAAAAATAAAAAAACAATGTTAGGTATACAGCTCCTTGCAAAAAAGGCCAGCTCTTCTCAGCCTTCCTGGCTTACAGCTCCACATTCCAAATAAGATAGTAATTTACAGTATAGTATATTTTAATAGACATAATTTATTGAGCACTTTTTAAATCACTGCTGCATAACTATGCATTCCCTTTTTATGTGATTCATTGTTCTCTGCTTATACTGATCCATATTTTGCAATAATTGTATTGTGTAGGAATCCCTCAGCTGGACTGTAAAGGTTGGTATAATTATTGCGTCTCAACCACTTTTATGGTACATACATGTCTTGTTGGCTGCTCTTGTACTTCAGCACCATGCGGCTCCTCCAGTTAGAACTACTAGCAGTAAAAAGCCTACCTTGACTTTTCATCTCTTCACTTGTAGAAGTATTCCTCCTGTTACTCAGAAAGGAGTGCATTCGGACATAAAAATGAAGTGTGGGTGAAAAGTTCTCAGGTGAATTTTTACTTTACAGGAATAATAATCTCAGCAAACTTTACATACTGATTGGCATACAGATAGGCAGCTATTAGGTAAGGTTATTACAGAACAGAAACTGGGTGTTGCAGTAAGATTTTTCTGGTTCTCCATTCCAAATTGTTACTGAATAGTTTGAAGCAATGCATCACTGCTTTTTTTTTTTTTTTTACATTATGTCTGAACGTTATACATAGATTGTGAATATTTTTAGGGAGATGTGTTTCTGTAGACAAGCTATAGTCAACTCTGTATGGTCAGCTGCTTTTCTTTTCTTTTGCAATACAAAGAGTAGTCATGCAGTTACAATAAGGTTCACATTAGGTCTGGAACATGATCTAGTATTTTTAACTATCACAGGAGTGTGTTACAGATAAATCCTTAATATATAAGTAAGAATCATGTATTTCTCTTTTGATATAAACTTTGAAAAAGAATAGTTTGTCTTCAACCTTGATAACATGAGTATAAGATTTGACTTTGGTAGAGTCCGAATTTCATCCCCAGAGGTAAAATATTGAAGAACGTTCTCAACGTTGCTACAAAATGTTTTTCAGAACAATATTTAAGCAGAAATATTTTAGTTATGCAAATGATACTTCATTTCAAAACACTAAAATAAAAAGCCTGATCTCAACTCCTTGCTCTTTCACAGAAAAAAAACCCCATTGCTTTCAGGCATGTTATCTGTTTTCTGCTTGTTTTAGTCTAACAGAGCAGAAGTTTTGCACAGGAAAATAGGGCACAGGTGGCCATAGGATAATTTTCATGTTTCTTGAAGCATAAAACATTTCCTGGTTTCATATTATAACTTTCCTTTGATATTACTTGTTGATATTTATGAAGAGCAGAAATGAAACTACATTCAGAAATAAATACAGAATGGTAATTCTTGGTACAGCCTTCTTCATTGTTGAACTAAATATCATAAGCAGCAATATTTTGAAAAGTATTAAGCTTTCAGAAATTATTAAACTCCAAAAAAGAGTATTCAATCTGCAAGAGATTTGGTTTTAAAAAGTATAGAGTTGTTGCTGAACATCTCTAAGTAATTAAACACTAATGTGTTTCCTATCATATCATTCATGAAGTCCAAAAAATGAGAAGAAAAGGTTTCATCAATTATTTATGTGGTTTCATGTGTACTTATAAAGTTCTTACAGTTATACATGTATTACAGCTTGCACATATATAAACAAATGTGTGAATGTGTAAATGTAGAAGTCTGTATATGTCTATACATGTATAAAGAGAATTCATGGTGGTGTCACACCATACATGTGTTTTAGTAAAATAGATTTGAGTGACCATGCTAAACCAGATTTCTTAATTGCAATAAAGCCATTTGTGCAGATCCCTGAAGAAATAATGCATTCTTAAATATAATAGTTGTTTTACGTTTAGCAGCAGTCTGTTTTGGAGGCCATTATTCTGGGCCACACTGGATTTAAAAGTTATGATTAGGTCCATCAAGAAAGCAGGAATTGCTCTTGTCCAGACAGCCTCTGCTTTGTCAAAAGTATAGAGATAAATATGGTACAATATGCATGTAGGTTTACGTACACAAGAATGAATTTCTGTAAAATAGTACAGCTTCTTGTTGCCTCACAGCTTCACATCCCTCAAACTGCTTTTATTCCTGGACCAACAAAACCAAATAAAATCCAGTCCTTGTGGCCCTTTCATACAAAGTTACTGGACCACAAACTGAATTCTAGGAAGATATTAACAAAAAAGTGATGTTCAAGCAGTACAGATATTTTAATAAAAGTTTCTTTATTTCAAAACTTCTGTGACAAAAAGTTTAAACTAAATAAGAAGAGCAACCATAGCCTCCTGTACTATTATATTGGATTAGATATGGTGGTTTGACCTTTTAATATATATATATAAACATACATTAAATATACATATTTTAAAGAATAGTTTATGTTATACACTATAGCTTTTATGTTGATGTTAATATAGTACAGATCTCCTGATAATTGTTGGAATACATACAATAAAAAGGCAAATTAAACTGCAGAGAATGGCTCATTATTTAGCTTTGTAGGGAGCAAACACAGATTTCCAGGATTTTAGTTCAACGTTTACATGTTCTGCTCTAGGATATACACTTTCTATGCAAAACCAGGCAGCTATTTATAGATGCATCCCCTGGTTTCTTTCAGGGAATAACACAATAAACACATGTATTTTAGGAGTGAGACATGATAATTTAAATGTATTAAAATGTATGTGGTGAGCATCTGTCTTCTGACATCCATAAAAACATTCGTTGTCATGAAAATGCAATGACTCATGAGTGACTTCCTTTTTCTCTCTTCTCTATAATTTAATTTCCATCAGAGAAAAGCAGATGTCAGCTCCCTGAAAGAGAAAACAATGTTTGTTATCATAAATAGTGGTTGTCAAATCAATACGTCCCTCAATCCGGCTCAAGCTAAATGCCCTACTTGGGAGTCTATGAATGAAGACAATAGGAGGAAATTTTCTTGAATATCTTTATCCTTGTCCTTTCTGGGTCTTTCAGAGGAAGCAGAGTTCTCTTCATTCTCACCCACAGGAAAATAATGAGAGTGAGAGCATGTGCTAGAAAGCAAAATCATACGTTTTTTGTCAAAGTGGTATTGCAGTGCCAGTTTGAGTCTCTCACTTCTGCTGGGTGCATCTACATTAACATTTCAGCTTGAACAGCTAGCTGTGCTTAGATTGCTTTCAAAGCTGAGCTCTTCAGACTGTTTTGGTTCTCAGAGTAGAGTAGCTTTGGGAATGCATGAACTGTTTCTTTCAGATGAAGCTATTCTGAAAGATGCTCTCCAGGACCACACTGGATGCCATTCAAGAGCTATTGGGAAATCAGGATGCCAGACAAAACTAAAACAAGTCTAAAGTAAACCTCCAGGGAAAAGTGTAGACACCGGATCCTTAGCAGCATCCGTTTCACTTGGTAGATTCACTGTTACTGAACTACTGTTGGCGTAGATGTAACCCTTTTGCCCACTCCTCTACTGGAAAGTTTTTCAGGAATGAAAAACTTTCATACCCACTTCATCCCTCAAATATCACTAGTTTTAATTTTTTAATTAGGCTACATACTGGCATCCTGTTGCTGAGTCAGGGACTGTTAGTTACGTTTTAAACTTTTTTGAAATTATCTACTGCCTGGATGTCCATATTTAAAATCAGCCATTCACTATTACCTACCTGGAAAAATGAGGATTCTATCTCTTGGACATGTAGATCAGAGAGAGTAAGATAAATGTTCACACTTTGTACCTGAATTTGAAAACTGTTTCCATTCTACCATTAGCAGTACATACTTAGCACGTTATCTAAATATTCACCTAAGTTAGGTTAAATATTTCTACCTTTCTATTTCTGGTTTAGAGTGTAATATTAATATGAGAAAAGGCTATCTCTCTTTACGAAAGCTGGAGGTACTCCATCAATGAGTAGCAAAGTAATAATTCAACTTTCCTAAGCAGCAGCATTCTTTTATTAAACAAAATATCTCTGTTGAACTTCTGTTGTTTCCTTTCCAGGCATGTTGTACAGAATTTTCCTTCAAAGAGTATGTGCACAAGGTAGTTCTTGTAGAGAGATTTGTAGAAAGCTAATCAGTATTGATTGTATACAGTTGCTTCTGGGGTGGTAGGTTGGCTGATGTGGATAATGTACAGCTGTGGCTT
>JAVJGI010000040.1:66342713-66362455 GCA_035590275.1 Ibycter americanus | reverse complement strand
TGGACTGGCCTGAAGAGGATGAAGAAACAGTATGGACAGTAGGTGAACTTTTAGAGACTTGTGTGGGAAAGCCTTGTGGCAGTGTGATAGTTTTGTAGTGTTGTGATAAGAAGATATTGTTAAATTGGGAGAACGACCATACTCATATTGAGATTCAATCGTTTCTCCGGGACCGACTCCCACTCCGTCAGTCTTGTTTCCTTTTTATTGATTTTTCTATATCAGACTGAATCAATAGAAAATGAATGTGAATTTTATTCATTCATAGAACTCAGAAAAAACTTTCAGATTAGTGTTTTGTTTGGTATTTTGGCAGCTTCATGTTGTAGTAAGTTACAAAGATGTGCTGGTTTGAACAGAACTGATTGCGTTCTCGTGCCCAGTCCTATAGAAAATGCTCTTCTCATTAAGAACTAAAATTTTGTTGTGAAATGGATTCAACTCTGTCAATAAAAATTTGCAAAAAGAAAAAAAGGGATTAGTCTAATGATTATTCAGATGGTTGAAAAGATCTATTAGAGAAACAATTTTTTGTGATTTTTTTTGGAGTCAGTTTTAATCAGAACTTCAATATGCCATACTACTTCAATTTTGGTAGCTGGTGGGTTTTGAGCATTTGTTGCTTAGATTTTTTAAGATAACATTTTATAGTAAATTAAAAGTTCTGTTTTTGGTTTTTAGATTAATTTGAATTAAAATAATTTTGGCATTTCCAAATTATATTTGACTATAAGTAACATTTTCCTGTGAAAAAATATGGATTAATTACAACTGTATTTTTAATTGGGTAAACTCTATGTGAATAATTTCAGTGGGATGTAACATTCCTTTCTAAATTCAGTGGTAGTTCAAGAGATTCACTTCTCACTCAGAACTTGGTATTCATAGGGGATTAGTCCTTTTAAGGTTCTCATGGAACAAACGTAAGTATACAAGTATTTTGAGCAACTGAAAACACATTGCTAAGCATTTCTAACTCAGTATACTGAAACTTTTAGGTCATCTAGGGAAAACTGCCTCCTTGTTGTTAGTCTCATCTGTTCCTCTCACTTGGCTTAACTTGGGATCCTGAGCAGGCATAGGACCTATTTTGAAATTTACAGAGGAATTCTCAAAAGCTCCTGTTTTGGAGTAAATACCCTTCTGCTGAAGCCTTTCTTTTCCATTGGAACACATCTGAAAAGGAAAATGCCTAGGGTGTTTTGGTTTTTTTCTAAGCTCTTTATCTAGTATGACAAGGTAAAATTTCAGGAGGGAAGAGCATCGGTGATGCTGAAATGTCAGGTAGCTCAGGTGCTTCAGAAAGCCGCAGAAACCTCAAAGGCTGTTTTCAGTTACTCTACAGAGGAGAAACAACAGCAATCTGAGCAGGCGACCACATGCTATTGAGTTCACAGTTGCATGATACGGAGTAAAAGTGCAGAGTTTAAGCAATGAGAGAACCAGAAAATCTTTTTTTAGCACCATGGCAATTGTTTACTTGCTATATTTTGCCTGGTACAAGCCCTTTGGGAAGCAAGCCACTCCTCTTCAACCAGACTGGTCTCCCTGATGAGACCATTCTGAAGAAATGGGCTGTTGCTACCTACAACTGTGTCTTGCTATCATTGCCACTTTTTTCTTCCATTGTAACAAGATCACAAAATTGTTCCAGAATGTCTCCAGGTTTTGTTGCTGATTTTCACCTATAGTGAAAATCCCTTCCTCTGCTAAGTAGCTGTATGTGATGTTGCTTTCAGAAAAAACTGACATCTTCAGTCTTTCCTTTCCGTCAATATAAAACAGTGTTATGCTTATAGACAGAACAATAGTAAGTGAGCAAAGTAGCTTAAGTGTCTTTTATGTTCTTAGTAAAAAATAAAATAAGAGTGTCTGTTAATAAATTCTGGTCTGAAATAGATTGCTTAGAAGGTATTGGACAGAACAGTGGTGTTATGTTACTCTATGGCTCACTGATCCCTGCCAACTGCCAAATTACTCCTGATATACCGTAAGTTAATAAATAATTTACTTGTTAATAGATCCAAAATCTGAAGTTCCTGTTGTAGAACTATATTGTGCCAAGTCATCCAGGCTTAGTAATGAAAAAGCCAAAAAATGATGTTGAGTTAAAGTGCTTTATGGTGTTTACTCAGTGTCCTTGGACTATCTATCATAAGCACTTGGTTCTCTGTAAAAATTGTGAATTTAACGTTCACAGTCATTTAATATACAAACATTTTTTTAAATAGCATTGTTTTTCCCCAAAATAATTCCCCATACTTCCTAATCATAGCTGCAAAAGATATTTGAAATTTCACATTTATTACAGAATGTAATAAACAGGCGATGGACTTAACGATCCTTATGGGTCCCTTCCAACTTGAGATATTCTATGTATAAGGAAGAAAGCAGCCGGCTTGAATCTTTGACTCCTTTTCCCTTTGTAAGTGTTACAATTTACATAGCTGAACATGCATTTTTAGCACAAAGAACAAACTTCCAATATAAACTCCTCTTCATTCCTTCACCCTCTATTCCCGTACTGTATTGGGTTTGGGCTAAAATGCTTTGTGCTCTAAATTAGATTAGTCAAGTGAAGTTGGTCACAGTCTCCCTTCAAAGGAAGGCAGCTTAGAACCAATTTGTCAAAACAGCAAAATTAGGAATACAGGTAACTAGACCATGTATATAGTTAAACATCAATGTAAGAGCTCTGCTGAAATATGATTTTATTAAAGGGACTTCCACACAGCTTTTGTTCCAGCTTCCCTCTCATATACTCAAACGTACACATTTGTCTAAAGCTGTAACTGACAAATTGGTCTCTAGTTCAACATTAATATAAAGACAAGCAAATTTGACAGTACAGTTTAGCAATTTAAATTTAACCAATGACTAGCAGCAGGCAAAGATTTAACAACTTTTATTAAATAATTATTAACACAACTTTATTTTTTTTAACATAAACAGATAAAGATAAGCAGTATAAAGATACAATGTTACAACTTTTTTTCTCCATCAATATTATAGAAGTGCACTAACGTATTTTTAAAGGAGATCAAATAAATTAACACTCAGCACCTAGCTTATGTTGAATTTGATTTCCCAGGTTCACCAGGCTCTAAAATTAGGTTACTAATGTATAATTACATACTGTTTGCAGGGATTACAAACAAGTCAATATAATTTTAAAATGCTGTAGTATATGCTACAGAAAAGATTCAGGAGCTGCACCAAAAACATTAACAAATATGGTCTAATGAACTGCACAAATGACTGCATTTTAGCCCAGGTTTACCACATAAATCATAGATCTTTGCTTCTTACCTCTAGCCACATTCCCATTCACTTTGTTATTCCTCCTATAACCCCAAGAGACTTTATTTTCAAAATGGCTTTTATCTGTCATGTCATGTAAAATGTACTTTAGAAGTCTAAACAAAATAATGTCAACTACCTCCCTTTGTCACTTTGCTCTATTATTGTCAGAAAAGTCAAATATATTTGTTAAACTAGAGCTGCTGTCCCTGAATTCTTACTGATCTGGAATTTAATGAAATATTCTTTCTCAAAATAACTCCCTTAAATGTACAAATTACACTTCAGTCAGCTTCCAAAGATTGAGTCCTACAAAAGGAGGGAGTGTTTTAAGTTACTGAAAACTAGGTAAATTTATTCTAGAAATTACTAACTTGTACAAATCTAGAGCACAATAAATAATAGGCCAATTCTCATCATTGTCTCTCTTAATGCTTCTTGAGATTTCCAGTATTTCACATATCTTTGCCTTGCTACATGTCATAGTTTAACCTTGGCTGGTAATTAAGCACCACACAGCCATTCACTCACTCCGCCCTCACCCAGAGGGATGGGGATAAGAATCAGAAAGGAATGTAAAACTTAAGGGTTGAGATAAGAACAATTCAAAAACTGAAATAAAATGAAAGAAAAATAGTAATAATAACAATAACAGTTATAATGAAAAGGAGGAAGCAGGGGGGAAAGGAATGAAATCCAAAGTGAAGGGAGGAAAGAAAACAAGTGCACAACACAACTGCCCACCACCCGCTGAGCGATGCTCAGCCAGTCCCTGAGCAATGATCAGGGTTAAACCATGACTTTACAATAACATCCAAATTAAAAATCAAACACAATAATTACAGTTACAAACTGTCATAACTGAATTATAAATAAAAGAAAAGCAGATATGAGGTGAAAAAAGTTAAAGACGATAAAAAAATAATGGTCATCACAGTCAGAATGCCTTGTATTTACCCTTCTTTTAGAGAATTTGAATATAGTAGCATCTTTTAAATCATTATAGAGAAGATCTCCATCCACAAATTCAAAGACAAAGTGTAATATTTCTAGAATTAGACACCAGATCACCTTGATTATGTCATCAGTAGATCAAGAGTTTTCATTGCAGGGTAGGTGTAGTTAATTTTGTAGGACTTTAACTTCTTATACACTATTTCAATAACTCAATGCATTTCAAAAGCAAAGAAAATTTTTAAGAGAACCTTCTGGAGGTCTTACCTCAAACCAGTTAAGCTAGTGAAAATTACAAATCTCAAATTCAGATAAATGCAACTATTTCTCTCTATTCTCAAGGAAATGACACTTCTCCAAAATTTGAAGTTTAAACATTAAAAAAAGTTTAAGATGAGAAGTTGCCGCCTTTTCAGTAACAACAGGATTTAAGCATTCCATTTAGAGATGACAAAAACATTTTCATGACATTTCCTTTGTGCTATCTTTGCAAAATACTGACATAGTAGCCTTGAAACCATATGGTGTTATGTATTTGCTAGGGGTGGGGAGAAAGAAAAAAATGTGTGCAGAAAAAAAATTAAAGGTCTGAGACAGAAAGGTTACAGAAACAGAAAGAAGACTATGTCACTGTCTACATCAGAACAGGTACAGTTTCGTTTGAAATCAATTTGCAATCTTTTCTCATACATATACCCAAATTAATATCCTCAGTCTCTTGTGCAGGTCACCACATGAGCTAATCCCCAAGATTCACCCTTGGGAAACATCACAGAGTGCGTGTTGCCAAAGCCAGACCAAGGCAGCCAGTCACAAAATAACAACATTAACCCTCCAAAGACTAGGCGCTCTTCAGAGTCTCACTGAAGCTGTATGACACAGGTGTTTGAAGTTTGGATGAACATACTTGCAGTTGTCCATCATCCCTTCATTGACTCAGTATGTGCACGTGTTGGTTTTGTAGCTTGTGAGAAGACACTCTTAAATATGCAACAGGCATTTCATTGCTTCTGCTCTTGAGAGCATGGAATCTCAGAACATGTTTCTAGTTTGTGTTCTAGATCGTTGGGTGGTTTTCTCGATTATTTTTTTCACATTCTGAAGGACTTTTGATGTCACTATAGCTTAATGGGATTTGAAATTTTATTTCAAGGAAGTCCAAATGTTATTACATCCCACAGAAAGAAATTTTCTGCTTCTGAGAATCATCTTTATTACTTGCACAGTTACTGAGGAGAATGTTTTAAATCTGATTTATCATCAAAGGAGTCTGTCTGTCTGTCTCTGGAAAGATTTCTTCCACCTTTTTAATTAAAGTAAGAAATTTGCTTAAGCTGAACTAGAAACCTAAATAACTTCGAAGTTTTTAACAGCACTTTATATGACATTATCCATTTCTATACAGAAGACATAACACACTGCCTAGTTTAATTTTCAAATTAAACTATTAATGGTTGTCAGTCACATAGCATTTTATTAATATTTTTAGTAAGAAGTTCTTCATTAGTTCTTTCAAAATACTCTGTTCACTAGATATCAGCAAATGTCAACTCATTACTCACTGGTCCTAAAGGGATAAGAAAGGAAAGGAAAGTCCCCTACAAATTTTACTGAAATATTAAATTGATGCCAAGTGTATTTGTGCCTAAGTGAGAATTCTAGGGTTTGATTTTCTTAGAGTACAGTGTCCAGGGGAAAAAAAAAAATCCCACAGCACAAACAAACTCAAACTGAACTTTGGCATACTACTTGAGACACTTTATCCCCCAAAGTCCAAGATGGGTATGCTATTTATGAGGCCTGAAGTAAGTGTAAAGGTATCAAAGCCTCAAATGGGAGACTGGAACAGTGGGTTGTTTCCGTGGATGGCTGTATGAGAGATGGTAAATTTGACAGAACATCTGATGTTGTGAATAAGAAGGAAAGCCAAATTAACCTCTGACACGTAGTCTTCTAAGAATCTTGCCTCAAACTCAATAATGAAACTATCTGCTTGACTACCAAAGTGGGTTTTTTTGGTAATCAGCAGTTATGGGAAAGGGAGTATCAAAACATCAATTATGTATTTGGAAGGAAATGTAATATTATTTTAGTAAAAAATAATTGCAAATTGTTTAAATTAATAAATATTTACTAGGAGACCAGAAGAACCTAAATCCAACCACGGAAAATAAAAATTTGCAATTTAAAAATTCTTTACAAAATTTCTAATGGTCATATCATTCATGGATACTGTGCCCTATGTTTTGAGAAGTTTCAGCACATAACCTAAGCAGAACTGTGGTTGTTGATAGGAAATCTTTATTATGTTTTGTAGCACAACTGATAATGCTTATTGCTGATACTGATTTCAGATAAGTAGTTGATCAATAAGTGAATATAGAACCAATCTACATTTTTTAGTTTGGCTATTGCTCTATTTGCTCTTCAAATAAAAATATGTTGTCCTTGTAAGTCTAGTTGTTGTTTATTCATTGACCAGTTCCTCAGCTAGTGAGAAACACCATGGCTTAATCCACTTCAGTACAATGACATTGATCTTTCACACGGAAAGGTTAAAATAGTTAGGGCACATCGAAGTACCTCACTTTCTTTCCATTTCCATTGTCTAACTTGATTAATTTCAGTGGCCTAGTTCCTCGTTTATTTGAGACCAATGTGTTCAGATCTTAGTAACTTGGTTTGACCCCTAGAGTTGTGACCTCTTCAAGATGGACTAATGACTTCACTGTAACACATTTGCAGGAAATGCAGAGGAATATCTTTTCAGCCCTAAGGCTCTCAGCTGCTACTTTCACAAGCATTTAATATCACTTATTAACTTAGGGTTACCAACTGCTCTTTGTTCACAAGGGAACACCTCTTGATACCAATGCTAGCACAGACTGAGGGTAGAATGCATCTTTTATAAAAGAAAAGGAGCAAACACGATGCAAGAAAACACATCTTACCTAGAATCTGGGAAAAAAAATCATCTTTTCCTTACCTTATTTATCATTCCATTACTATTCTATTACCATTCCACTCCCTTACAAAAGCTAAGAGAATCGTTAACACCAGATTTTACAGTCAAATAAGTTCACCTGACTTGACAGTCATTCCATATGCTGATGAAGGCCACTGGAAGGCTTCATCCTCAAACAGTGGTGTGCTGTCATGTTTGAATCCCTAGGAAATAAAGGACTCCTGTGAGTTTCAAATTTTACTAGTCTGCAAAAATCACTGGGATAACTTAAACCCAAGTATGATATTCCATGGTTTATAGACATTTGTGCATGACTATCATCTTCTCACATCTATTCAAGAATAGACTAACCAAAATCAAATACAGAGACAATCTGCAGTATTAAGTACTGTAAAACTCTGCATATAACTGTAACTGAATAGTTTATCTGAGTCTGTTTAGTTTCCCCACCATCAATTTGGTCTTAAATTGCAAAAAGTAGTCATCATAATTGTTCATTTTTCTTTCTCTTTATTTGCTTTGGGTCGCTGAGAACGCCAGGTATTCTAGCTACTCATTGTCTATGACATGCATGCACACACAAAATCATATAATGGAATGAAAAAATGCAGTTCTCTGCAATGTGGTTATTCAACTAAAGTATCTAACTTTAAGGGACAATTTTCTTTTCTTTTTAACTCATTTTATCTGCAGAAATGCATTTGAGTAGTAAATGCTTTGTAATAATCCCCTATTGTAAATTGCCACTCCCTCTGAAGAAGGGACCATACTTTTCTGCTACATCTGACCAGTGTTTTTGGGAAAATAACGTCTGCAAAGGGAAAAAGTGTCTACTTTACATAGGAAAGAGATGGAGAAGGATGTTTTAAGATGATTGACTCCAGCCTGAATGCTACCTAAGGCAATCCAACTGGAGACCAAGAAGCAAGAATGATGCCTTTCTACACTAGGCAGCCATGGGTTTGAAGATAATAATCCTCAGAACTGGTTGAAACTTCATGATTAATCTTTTGATAGATCCAGTTATCCATTTCTCTGAAATATCCATTATGTCTTGGGAGAATGGCAATGCTAAGGATATGTGCTCTGAAGCAAGAAAAAGTCTGTGTCAGTTGTAACTTGTCACTTGTAAAAGAAATGCACTTGTAAAAGAGAACCACAGTGGACCTGTGTGGACTTTATATATTACAAATCAGTGTTTGCAGTCTGATTAGTTTTAATTTTTAGGCACTCATCAGGAGTCTTAAAATCAATGATTAGATACATAACAATATGTGGTGATTGGGGTAAATTTCTAAGGATTAGAAAGAAAAGATGGTTCAACTTCAAACTCCTGGAGTGTTTCATATTTTGAAATGTTACTATTACAGTGAGGAATGCCTTTAAGAGTCTGAGCAGGGCTTGGATTTAGGTATGAATTATCTAATTTTTCTATATGTTCCAGTGATTATTTCATCATGTATACAAAGCTGGCAAGCTCCAAAGGAGGAATAGAGAGATTTCAGTGTGATCCAAGGCTAAAATGACTTATATGTAGGGAAGTTTGCCTCTACCTCCAGTGAACATGACTGATTTTCTAAAAGAGAAAGGTAAGTTTAATAGGCTTTAGAGTAGAAGAGGCTTATTCACGTGTGTCCTTTTTGGACATCCCTTCTTATCATGGGATAAATGGGACTAGAGGAGGCTTATTCACATGTGTCCTTTTTGGACATCCCTTATTATCATGGGATAAATCCTCTGAAAAAATCTGAAACTCAGATTTTCATTCGGTGTAAGTGTGAAAATTTCATATGACTGTATGAAAGGTGTGTTTAATATTAGTATAAATAGTTACTTCCTTATTTGCTGTGTCCTTATGAGTCAATATTCTTTCTGATAACACCAAAAACGTGAACTACTGAATGAGTGATGATTCAGTGCATAACCAGCTTTCAGAAGCCTTTCTCTATTTCTAGACTTGTGCATGACCCAAACCTAATTTGTTTTGTTTTTCTGATTCTTGTTTTCTTTTCAAAAGAGACTCTGCCCTTCTACATTAAATCTATTCTGCAATCTAAATTACTTGACAATCCAAAAGAAACAGCTTTTAATGGCTTGTCCAACTGAAACATGCTGAAAAAAATCTGAAAGAAATTTTGCTTTGTGGAGGATCTGAAGGTAAATATCACCACCTACAAGAATTTGCATTAAAAGCCTAATGTTTTGTTTTTCTGCACAGAACTTGATCGTCATTATCTTACAACTGAACATAAATATCAGTATGATACGATAGGGTTTTATCCCACTGATGAGATAGTTAAACCTCTGTAATACACCACTGGGGCTTGTGATGAAGTTTACAGAGGTTGCAAAGCTGTCGTAATTATCTGCCTAATTACTTTTTTTTCTGCATGGGAGCATGGAGCTCCCAAAAGAGGGTCTAATCTTTCAGCTGTGTGGACCATTAGCTATATTCAGATTCAGAAAGCCATGAAGATGAGTTTTATCCTGTGTCACAGAATGCTTGTAAGACAGACATATCAGCTCTCCACTTTGCTTAGATATATAGTGTGTTACAAATAGGATGAGAAACAGTAAAAATTAAAGAGTGAAACAGGTGATTCAATGCAAAAAATAAGTCAAGAAATCTTCCAGTGGCTCTTAAAGTAGTCTTTATTTCCCGTTGCACTAGATGACCTTCTTGCTATTAAAAATATATAAATGTAGAAAGCTAGTTCACTCCCAGAAATTCTTCACAAACTACAATAGTGATATGCAAATGGTGCTCAAAATGTTTCTGCTGCTACAGACACCAAGGCTAACTCTGCAACCCCAGTGATATATTTTTCCCAGTAGTCTGATTATATTCATAGGGTGATGCAATGAAAAGAAATTGGAGAACATGTTACTTTCACTCAAGGGCAGTGTGTCTGTGTGTGCGCGCGCGCGTGTGCACACATGCACACCCACACGTAGGAAGGGAGGTGTATTTCATATGGGGTCAACTGCAGACTATGATGACTCAGTCTTTTTGGTTTAAGGGTTGCAAGTGTGCCAGCTATAGGATGTTTGGATGAATATAAGCCATAGCCCAAGGAGGTCCAAAGCAAATCAGAGCGTCAAGACTGAGTAGCCCAGATCCACTCAGTTGGCATTTTAGTCCAGTGAGAATTTCTTGCTTAATGTTCAGCATGTGATGAACTGATTAACTGAGTTTGAGCTTAGACCATATACTTTACAGCTTTGCATGCCCTTTGATACAAGTCTGTTGTTCCTCTTCAGGCAGCCATATTCTCCTCTTTCTTCCATACCAGCACTGCAGTTACCCACTTTACATTTTATGTCTATTGCTGAGAAAATATTGATTAAAGGGTTTAGGTGTCATCCTGAGTCAAAAAGACTTTGTTTAGGCTTCAAGATGAATTGGAATTCAATTATGCCTGTCTCTGTTCTCTTTTATAAAATGGCAACATAACAACATAATTTACCTTGATTTTTTTTTTTTTTTCCCCTCCATGTGAGAAACCATGGGGCACTAGTAAAGAATATTTAAGGCTTTCTGAGATAATTTACCTGATTACAGCTGCAGAAAATCTATGAAAGGAGGATGATGCAAAATGTCAGAGTAAGCAGCTGGAGAGGAGGTATGACTAGCAGCAACTGTTTCAGGTGGAAACGGTGTAAAATGGAGAAATATAGACAAAATATTTCCAGATTTGAAAGTCAGTACTGGTTTGGGTGAATTTTCGTAGAATTTCTAGCACATATTCAGAGAAAAAAGCAATGGGTAGGCAACAGGTAGTCATTCTTCAGCCCAAATATCCCTCAGAAGTAATGTTTACATGTTATTTGTAGCATTTACTGCTTGTTGTTAATATACTTAATGTTCTTACTATACTTAAAAGTCAGTAATGAACAACTATATTTTGCAAATGGACAGCCATCAACTGGACTGTGATTATTTGCAGTGAGTGCATAGTTTTGGACATATCAATAATTATTTCCTTGAAAAGACTGACAGAGATACATTAGTTTTGGTTATTCTGATTTTGCAGTCTGCTCTTGGACACTTTTCGATGATAGGAATAAATTATTTACATATTGCTTTTTGGAGTATGCAGTTTGTTGGGTTCTTGCTCTCTCGAGATTGACCTTGAACGGTGAAATCCCTGCCTCCCATCTGTGACTCGCCAGTCTGGCAGCACTGTCTTCCAGCACCCAGCACAGCCAGCTGTCTTTGCTCTGACTAATGGGTTTCTAGGCCTAAATACTAGGGTACAGCCAAGTCCTCAAATACTAGCAACTGGACAGGGTGGATGGGAAGCAGATTTTGACACAAGCATGGACTTAGGCCTGGCCTGAAAGTACAGTGTTAACGTAGCCTTAAATTCTATGTTCATGAAGTCCTGCATATTGTAAACTATAAAATGTCATCAAGTTCTTAAGAAACAGAAAAAAAGAAAGCCACTGAGAAAAGGAAAAAAAATATCTGTACTGTATGTACACATAGTGCACAGAGATGTTGCTTTAGATACATTGTTGGTGCTCTTCTGTGAGCAACACTACCCACTATCATCTTACTTGGAAATTTTTTTACATAATCCTTGTTTGACAGTAGCTGTGAGGAAGCTGAATATTGTGGTTTTGGGAAGGTGAGGGCTTTTCATAGCCCCCATGCCACAGGACACTGGAAAGGGGGTACACGTGCTCAGTGCTTTGCTCCGTGCTGATGTCTCGGTGCACACGACCTATTTATCTGTCTTCTCTTTGAAAGCTGATAACCTCAAGCAAGGTTGCATTGCTGTTCTCAGTTATGCCTCCCCTTCCCTCTCTGCAAACAGAAATCGCCATTTTGTTTTGTCTTTCTTCAGTGGAAAGCTCTGCACAGATAAAAGTATGTAGGTAGCTTAAACACACCTGTCATTGACACATGCAACGTTTAAGCAGAGCTGTAAAAGATAACAAAGAATTTTGAAAAGTGACAGTTACAGAGATGCCAGCTGCTCTGCAGTCATTGCAAAACTGATCTCCAGGATCGGTTTCTGGCTTTTCACAGAACAGAGTTGACATCTGAAAGACGTGTCCATGGCACAACAGTCTCTACAGAGCTGTGCTGAAATCCTTTTTGTCACCACAATGACAAAGCATAATAAAGTAGTAATGATACTGATTCAAGAGCATCACAAGCACAAAGTTGTGAAAAGAAATGCTACCAAACTCTTCTGGTATTTTTTTCCCCCTGGGCTGTAGCTCCAGACCTACCAAGGTTTATGCATATAAAGAGCAAAGCACAGTGAGACTGTTCATATGCCTTAGGTAAAACACTGACTAAATCTTTGTAGGCCTGAGACTTTCAGTTCAGGCTATCTGCACATTAATTTCCCTAATACATACATAGTATGTAATTTATATAATATATATATAGCAATTGCTACTCATAAGAATTATTTTATTTAAATTTATTTAAATTACATCTATTTTAGAAACATATTGTTCTTGGATTTGGCTAAAGTGTATCAGAGCTCTGGTTCATTGTTTCTCTTTAATTTAAAGTCATTGAATTTAGTGTCATTCAGTCCAATGCATTGAAAAAGCTTCAGATGCGAAATCCCTTGTGAAGGCCTCAGTATTAGAATTGGAAATGCTAAGTCTGCTTCAAAGTCCCTAACGTAAATGTCTGAAATTTTAGCGTTGTTTTCTTGTACTGAGTGTTTCAACAATTCCCTGGAAGGAAAAGTACAACTTGATGGAATGACTGCTTCTGTGTCGCCTCTTTTTGTCTGTGCCTGCCTTCAGATGCCGCTACTTTTCTATGCAGTCACATGCAATAGAATATTTTGGGTGTTCAGTGTCTGGGACAGGCACAGATCAGGCCATGTGAGCCCCTTTACAGCAAAAGGTTACTTGGATCTACTACTATGAGTGTTTTGCCTAAATCATAGGATGTGTATACGGTTTCCCAGAGGTATGGTACAAATACATATAAAGATCCTTCAAAACAGCTCAACATGTTACTTTACAAAAATATCTCTTATCTGTAGCAATACTTCCTAGGAAAACAGGGACTGATTAAACAGTAATATATGCCAAAGTTCAGTTCAGGAGAGAAAATTCATTTTCAATTCTTCTTCTAGTTAAGTTGTTAAAAGAAAAGCCGACAACTATTCCAGACACAACAACGTACTCCTCAGGGCTCTAGGGTTAGCTGTCCACCCCTTTGGCATTGTATATGCTATCTTCTCAGTGGCTTCCTCCCTCTATTCCCTTGAGAATCTCAGACATTTACTGCACTCTGGCTTTGAGTCCCTGATTGTAAGGAGAGACAAATACCAGTGTTCCCAGGTGCCCTTATCCAACCCAAATGAGCTTTTATTCACAGTGGATTGTGTTCAACAGGTAATGTTCCGTCTCCTTTCCTACCTGCTTTGATGAGGACTGAAAGAAGAAGTGACATGTCACAAGTGTTTTCAGGGACATCCAATTTAGCAGCCACTAAGATGAATGGGATAGGTCATATTTCATAATGCAATTGTTTAAAAGCAGCAGAGAGCTGCCGTTGCATCTATCACCATGGTTTGTGAAGCTATCTCTGCAGTCATAACAGCTAAAAATTTTTTTGCTAAAAGCTTTAGAATCTGGAAAAGAACAACGTATTGCTGTACTGATGCACAATGACTGGATCTGGACTGGCTATATGTTTCCTGGTGCTTTCAAAGGAGACAAAGATTGCTATTCAGAACTATTTCTAATGAGGCAAGAACAGAAGTCTTCACAGACCTGTAAAAGCTAAAGGAGTATGAAATTTTGTCATAAGTGGTGGAGCTGAAACTTACAGCAGCACACGGCTGTAACTGACGTGAGGTGTCTGTAATTCACATCAAGGACATGAACTGCTTGGATGGATGTAAATCTTCCTGCATCCTTGACAACATTTTAACAGCCACTGGCTACTTTGGATTTTCTCTATGCTCACCTTAGATGAAATATAATTTCTGTAAGTTGGGATCAGATTTTAAGTGTTCTTTGGATGAGGAATTCCAGTCTTCCTCATTTCAAATAAGTCTACAGCCAGAGCAGCAGCATTCTCTTTAAAATATCTATCAAATCTCGCTGATACTTTAGTTTAATTATCGGTAAAAATAGTGAACTCTGGTGGAGGAAAAGTGAAAAAAACATGACACGAATAAAAGCTGAAAGAAATACGCATGACAGACATCAATAGCCAGATATCTTTTTCATTACACAATGAGGGAAACTAAGACTCAAATCTTTTGGGTCTCTCAAATGTCATCAGAGTTCTCAGCAGCCATGTGCTGAGGTGGAATGAACGTGTAAAGGTGACCAAATATGTCTGTTTTAATTCTCTAAAACTATAAACAGTCCCTTGGTTGCATCATAGATTTATTTATTTCAGAAGAAAAATTGATTTTAAAAAGACCGCACCTAGCTGGTTTTGCTCCCTGCCAGAATGCTTACAGCTCTGTATAAAGGATAAGATTTCCAAAGCAAGTAGTGCTTTTTATATTCCTATTTTGTGAGCGTGCAACTTGAGAAAACATACAGAGGCTGGTTTACAAAGCAGTTGCTATCTCAAAGAAGTTGTATGGCTCTTTCAAGCAGAATTAAAAAATGAAGCAACAAAAATCCGAGACAAAGAAATATATGAACAAAAGAGTTACATATTTCCTTCTGTGCATGTTGTTAAAGACACAGTCTTCTACAGCATTGATTTTCAAACCTGATTTTGTGTTTTGAAAAGCTGAACTCATAAGTAACTAAATGAAAGCATTAATAATATGATCTTCTATATATGCCACATATTTATTTCTGTGGATTTGTTTTCAGAAATGTCAGAGTCTTCTCTGCTAATACAAATTATCATGCATCAGTAAAAACATGGAATTTGGTATAACTTTGTTTTCCAATTAGAACTGAAAGGCCTGTTTTGAAATCTAGCTGAATGGAACTAGAGAAGCTAGGTAATGCAATTGAAGGCTGTGGCATCTCTTTGTTGTGTTTCAAAGTCCCTTTTTCAGATTCTCCCTAAAATAAAGAGGCCACATCTCAGTTTCAAATTTTGCATTTGTGTGGTATTGTATAGCAACATCTCCCCTGTAGGAAGAAAGTAAAAAAACATAGTTGAAAAACACTAGTTCTTCCCAACTCTCACATGAAACGAACGCATAATATCTATATCTACCTAATACAGACATATAGTATTTAATATGTATGTAAAATATATATATATTATGAGATGTGTAGTATCTATATGATATTATAAGATACATATGTTTTTATATATATATATCTAATATCTAACATATATAAACTTCAAAGAACTATATATATATTGGCTATGATCCTGAAGGGATCTCCTCTAAAGAAACTTGCAAATGTGCTATGTTTATAACAACTTTTTGATTAGAAATTTCATTTAAAGTCTTCAGTCTCTGAATTCAGTTGGAAGGCTCAGAGGGAGAACATAAATGGACACATAAATTTTTGCAGGTGTGACAGAATAAATGAAGTCTTTAATTCTATTAACTAGGAGTTACATTTTAAAAACATGCTTTCCTTATTTAAAAGATCAAGTTGCAAGTTTGTATGAGTGGAAAGTGCATACCCAAAACAGGCACACGAGCAACGCCCAGTATTGCGTATAAAGGAAGTAAGTATTTGTATGGCCAAGCCCCATGCCTGGCCAGTGTTGTGGTAAACATTTCTCCCAAGTGCCTTTTCTTTTTACACAAAAAAGCTTCAGTCTTTGGAAAGCGTGCTGGGTTGCTGTCATCATTTATCTAGTTAAAATCTGTTATTCTGTGAAGAAGGAATTCAGAGAACAGCAGAGCTGCTCAACACCATTGTGGAACAGAGTGTTCTGAGGATGCACCAAACCTTAGAAACCGGATGTAAGTGTTGAATATGGAGACAACATAGGTGACCGCATGCACATTGTCTGAACATTTCTGATTGGTGTATGTTTAGAAAAAACAAACTCTCTGCACCATTTTTTTTTCCTAATGATATGTCATCTTCACCTCTAACTTCTCTCAAGCAAACCTGAATGGCCTGCAAACGTGTTGGTCACATAGGCTGATGACAGAGTCAGAACATGATATTAGAAAAAAGGCACTGCAAAATAACTTCATCTTAAAAATTATTAATCCTCTCTCTCCTCCTGGAGCTGAAATTCCACGAAATGAAAGGGATTAAACAGAGTACAGGGGCATCTTGCTAAGTGCTGGCCGTTTCACTGCAGGGGCTACTTGTCAAACATTTCTGGTACAGTATGTAAGGTAGTGGCATTACAAACTATTCTTAGAAGAGCACATTTAAATATCACTGTATAACCATACGTAAGAGCTTTGGTACCACTACAAAGTTATGTAGTATTTCATTCCTGTTTGGGAATCTCTATGGGGTGTTTTTAATAATATTTTAAGAAAATAATTGTCACCCAAAAATTTTATTGAAGACAAGCTTTGACAATGTTTTAATAAGTTTTCACATCTGTAGAAAAAGTAGTATTATGAAAGTAAGAATGAATGCTAAGATATGACATTCAGAGATCCAATCTGATATTAAATAGTGTTAAATCACAGCTCTGTGATGAATTATATTGCAATAAAAATATTCTAACATCTGATTCTTTTTGTTATATCATGCTTTCACTATTTCCTTAATAAATCATTAGCAATAAAAGATATTTTATAGAAGAAAATAAAATTTTATGTTCCAAAACAGACTGCTGTCTTGAGTTGTTCCGATATTTTTACATGAAGAAATAAAATGTTCTTGAGGTATTACACATATTTCTTCCAATGTGTAAAATGTTATGCAAATATTTCTGGAATCATATCAGACATGATATTCCATATGAAGATGGGTCATGCAAAATCTTCCATCTATAGTCCTGACCTTCCTATGAGGGGAGGCCCTTTGCAGCTGAGAACTGACACCTCAGAAACACTTATGATGAGTGATATACACTTCCTATACAGGAGAAAATATAACTGCTTTGGCTGATATGTGGGGCACTAAGATTCAGGAGCTAGAAAAGAAGTTTAAGTATATCTGTGAATGAACTCTAATTTATTAGGTAATTTTTTACCCTGTTGTGTATACTTGAGAATGTTGGGCATATTGTCAACAAAGAGTTATATATTCTTTACCATAGCTGATAGCTATAAGATAATCTGTACTGGTACCCCAATAGGATAAAGAATGAACTACTGATTTGAATTTACAAAACATTCTTTTAGTCACACTAATGGTCAAATTTAACACAGGGGTTGCGCTCGTAAAGGAGTGGATATACCTTGGCTGATTTAACCACAGTTTATGGTTAATATGAAGGTCATCACCGGGTAGGTGCTGAAGACTGCACTTACTCTACTACCAGATGATATTTCAAAGGTGTGCTTGCAAAGAAAAGAGAGTGAGATTTATTAAAACCTATTTGTTTACAATTTGAAGTAATATTGTTTTTTAAAGGCCACATAATCCATGAAGAGTATGTTTAGCAATTGAAATTGTAGCCTATTTAATAAATGAGGACTCCATTTTCTCCAGCTTGCCTGATCATGGAAGGGTTTCTGTGTCCCTGTCACAAACTTGTTCTAATATTAGGGGTAGACAAAAATATATTTCATATCAAATGATCATTTCTGCTTTCTCTGTATTCGTATATGTAACATTGAGATAATACACGCAAGTATCTGTGAAATAATTTCAGGAACAGGTATCTAAGTATTTTCTTTTGGAAAGAAGTGGCCCATTTTGTCAGGCATTAATGGATGATGGTAAATAATGGATGGGAAACACTTGGGAGCTGCTGATCAAGATACCTTTCTGTTGATAATTTGATTTAGTAAATGAGGCAAAAAGCTTTTGCCCTTGAAGCTGTTGGCTTGAATGAGTCCAAGGTGAGTGCTCGCTTAGGGAAGGCTCCAAAGAAATAGTGGTTTCATTTCTCATAGAACCCCTACACCATCAAGTTCTATATGTCCCTGGTACAAATGTTTGTGTTCCTAACAGCCTTTGCTAAGTGATGAAAATAGCATAAGCCTGATTACACACTATTATTTTCCAACTAAAACTAACTCTCTTAGCTCAGGAGAGAGGATTACATTATTCCCTACGTTAATAATTTCAAAATCTAAATTTTCAGCTTTGCCACTCACAAAATAAAGATGCAGAAATAATTCCACCAGCCACATAACTTCATGAATGCTGCAGGTTTATCCCATTAAGGACAGTATTTAATTAGAAGTAATGCTTGGAACTGTTTTCTAACACTGTAAAGGTCATATAATTTGACACTTTGTTAGAAATAATTTTCTTATATTGTTTTTCCTCTCTTCCATTCATGCTGCACTGATTTGTACTGACAGATCTTTTGCTAGTTAGCTAAGGAGAAGGGGGTTTCTGTTCTTGTGGGATTCATTCCTTGTATTAAAAAAGAGGCAAAATTTCATCTGTTTTTCTGTGGATGCACATTGGATTTAAGGGCTTTTCAGTTCCCTTTAGTTCTCATGCTCATCTTTCTTGAAAGTAGCAGGCAGAAGCAATGACGTGCCATCAATCCCTCACCACTGGGCCTGATGTTGTAAGTCATATAAAACAAGGAACAAAGCTTTTGCCTCTGTTTTCTTTCCTTGTTTGTGCAACAGAGCCATAATCAATGAGTAGCGTGATCTAAAGAGAAATAATAGCAGCTCCCTAGTGTACAAGACCCACGCAGGATTGAGTGGTGATGTCTTCTGGAGAAATTCTTGCGGTTCTTTTCACTGTCTTGCAGAATAGGTGCTGCCTTACAGCCACAGACGGGTTCCTGCTCTGATTTCTGATACTTTTAATGCATTACGCTTTTCAGCTTTCTACTCTCATCCCTCCATGCTTGCTCAGGAAAAAGACCATTAAACACAAGTATTTCAGGCTTAGTACAAAATTCTTATTTGAAATAAGGAGGTATAGGTTAGGAATTCCCTGCACACCGCTTAGCTGCGATTTCAGGGCATGATTAATTTCTTGGTGCAAATCGCCAGGCAGACACCCACAGGGGTTCCTTCTTGTGCTTAAAGCAGAAGATTGAAACAGAGAAGTGCTCATTCACAGATGAGATTGTAATTTTACTGTTGAGATACACCTGCAAATTTTTCTCCATATCAGGAGCTACCATTGAGATTTACATGCAGTTTTCTGACACATTCCTTTCAGATGCTGAAGTCTGAGTATCAGGATCTCTAGGAAAATGTCGTACGCAACCAGAAAACCAATTTGTAAGGGAGAGAAACGCCTTTTCACAAAATTTCATTGCCAGATCTTTGCCTTACCCCCCCTTGCATTGCCGCCGAGCCCTCGGCAGCAGCCACACGAGCTGAGATACAGCAGCAGGTAATAGCTGGTGATAACCTTGACTGTGACATACATCATCAGTGCCGCTCCGTAAGGCGGGAGGGAACAGGGAGCGCCGCGCGCCCGGGCCCTGCAGCCAAAAGGGGGGAAGGGGGGCGGCCACTGAGCTCCTCAGCCTGGCGCTCTG
>JAVJGI010000040.1:66254527-66338710 GCA_035590275.1 Ibycter americanus | reverse complement strand
TGAGCCAGGCCAGGCTGCCCGTCCTGCAGCCTGGGCAGGGAGCGAGCGGGTCAGCCGCGGCCCGATCCCGGGGAGATCGGCGGGCTCCGCTCCTCCGGCCTGTGCGGGGGCGGGATGCGGCCGCCGCTTCCAAGTGAGGCTTTGCACATCTGCCGGAGGGGTCAACACTTTCTCTTTTTTCTTTGTTTCAAAAGACATTTAAATATATGACCAGTTACGAGTGACTTCGGGGAGGAGGAGCAGGCCCACCCCAGCCGGCTGAGGAGGGTACGGGCCAGGCGGCGCAGCCCTCCAGAGGGGACAGAGGGACATGAGCTGGCAGATGTTACTGTTGCTGAGCATCCTCTCTCCTCCTTCGCCCGTCTCTGCAGTACTATAGTTTCATATCCTATTAAACTCGAGGGCAGGTCTGATTTCAGTAGTGCTAGTTGAAAAACCATACATTTGTATTGTATTATGAGTCGATGAGGTTTTGGGGTGGGTTTTTTTTTCCTTCTTTCCCCTTCCTCCTTTCCTTCCCTCCACCTCCCCACCGCTTCTGCTGTCTTTGCTTTATGAACAGTACAGTGTGGACATCTGCACTTCATCTGACAGACTTTGGAGATCATTTTTGCGTAACTAAATCATTTTATGAACTGTGATGCTTTTTAAATGCCTTAGTAACTCGGCTCCTTTCCCCTGCAGTGCACTTTTAATTGTGCTGCACATGGCATTTTGACAAGGCTTTATATTGGTGATGGAGCTCATGTGAGATTTTCACTGGGGCTTTTCTAAGGTGGGGTCTGACTTCTCTCTTTCTCTCTTTCTCTCTCCCTTTTTGTTGTTTTGGTTTGTTTTGGTTTGTTTACTTTACAGGTATTAGTTAATATTGGCAACCATTTTGATCTTGCTTCCAGTATATTTGTAGCACCAAGAAAAGGGATATATAGTTTCAGTTTCCACTTGGTCAAGGTGTATAACAGACAAACCATCCAGTTGGGTTTATATCTAAAGATGGTTTGTTTCCTTTTTTTTTTTTTTTTTTTTTTTAAATCCTCATTTCTAGACACTAAAGCGCATTTAGAAAACCAGCAGGTGAAGAACAAGACTGTAGGTGATTTTAGTTAAACGGGTCTGTATGCATGACAGAAGTCATGCATTGTGTTAGCTTAATTCAGACCTGTTTCTAACCTGCACAAAAGTTTAGTGGTGTGCACAGGGCAAAAAAGTCGTTGAGAGTATTGAGAAAACTCAGATTCTCTCTCTTTGCACTTTTTAGGTAAGTTTAATGCAAAACGGCTACCCAGTGATTTCAGCTTTTGCAGGGGATCAGGACGTCACCAGAGAAGCAGCCAGCAATGGGGTCTTGCTCCACATGGAAAGAGAAGACAAAGTGCATCTCAAACTGGAAAGGGGTAACCTCATGGGAGGGTGGAAATATTCAACCTTTTCTGGCTTCTTAGTCTTTCCACTATAAAAGAAGGCCGAATAGGAGACAGATCCATGAGCTGGAGCAAGGATTCAATCGTTAGCGACACCCTGAACTTGGCAGCACATGACAATATTTCCAGTCACCCCGTCAGACTGTCGCGGTAGAAGAATGATAACCTTCTAAACTCCAACATTTGCTTTGAATATTGACAATTCCTCGGGAACCTGCGCCTCTAATTAGTTTTAGACGACAGTGATCTTTAGGAGAAATGAAATTATCGACCTGAGCAATTTGTACCTGTGATTGTAAAGTCAATTTCGGATTTTATTGTTGGGATCATTGACTTTCTTATTCTTTTTTATTTTTTTTCTTCTCTTTCATTTTTTCCTCTTTTTCTTTCTCTTGTTGTTGCCCCAGTGAGACAAATAACTCGGACCACACAATCGCTTTGTCAAAGGCTCGCTCCAGAGCCAGAAGAATGAAGTGTTCAGCCCAAAGAGGTGTTCTTTCCATGCTTTATTTCTTTGTGTTGTATAGCATTAAGGAAAAAAGAAAAAAAAAAAAAGAAAAAAAGGAAAAAAAAAAGGGAAAAAAAAAAAAGAGTGGCTTCAGTCTCAGTCCTGTATTTTTCTGGGGGAGGGGGATTCTGGACATTACTGTGTCAAGAAGTGCTTTATCCAGTGAAGCAAAATTTGCACGATTGGAACCTTATTTGTTTTGTGTTGTTCGTGTTTTTCATTGACTTTTTTTTTTTCCTGATTTTTGTTTGTGTGTGCTAAAAACGTAAGCTAGATTGATCAATAAGACAAAACAAAGCACATATATACCCTGTAGCTCTAAGTAAAGCTAACCAGTGAACAATTCTGTCTGCACTTTCCAGCTGATCTTTATAGACCTATTTAGAGAGAGAGAAAGAGAGAGAAAGAATGAGAGAGCTACATGATCTTTCAATTACAATCTGGAAACCAGTAAAGGAACTGACATTTCTGAATTGTCCTGACATTTCTAGAAGCAACAACAGAGGCTTTGAATATCTTCTCTGACCATACCCTAAAATATATCCTTTCTTTGCATTACTGAGTGTATTTTGGGTGCTTTTATCTGATATTTATTTGATGTATTTGTCCACTAATGCTTGAGTACACATTGTGGAAGCACGGAGAGATGGCAGAGCAAACTCTTCCTCTTCCAAATTACGTAAAACCATCTCCACTTGACCTGTCCATAGCAAGTATCGGAGGAGTTGACACTAGCATCTTTGACAGCCTTTGGGGGAGGGGCCTCAGAGGATCAGCAAAAGCACCAGAAGTTGCACAGGTGCCATGCATTTATTAGCCGTGTGTGCTCTTCCCAATACAAACAGCCTCGGAGTTCTGGGGGTGGACTGACATGGATATTGGAGGTTAGGAAATGTTATTACCCCAATCAACAAGAGGTAAAATATCAGGCCAATGTCAATTGCATCCTTTTGCCTCATTCCCAATAAACTTTCTTCACTTTTTTTCTGAAGGTTGTTGTATTAGACAGTGTGCTGAGGAAAACCTTGCTTGAGGAGATCCAGGAGGAATGTTTATATTATTTTACATATTTTTTATCTTCACTTACTTAATTTGAAGTATTTCATCTTGCTATTAATCCCACAGGGGTGGATGTGTATAAGAATTTATTTTTGTCAGATTTACTCCTCTGCCACAAACAAATATAGTGCAAAGGCATTTGCAGCAAATCGGTGGTAGCTATGTTGTATTTCAAAATTATGGTGGACATGTCATTTTCATTGTGAATTTATCATTAAAGGGACAAAGTCAATTAAAGTGATATATTCTTAAAAAAACCCTTATCTGTGTTGCTTATGATATGTCAGATGACTAAAACATAAGCCAATTTAATATTTTCCTATATTTTCACCATTGATGATGCTTGTTTGCTTTGACGTTTCACTTTGCTGGTTACTGAATGACTAGGTTTCAGGTTTGGTTTGTAATGGGTTACATTTTTTGTTCCCCCTTGTGCATTTGCATGACTGCAATATTTCTAGTTGCAAAATATCACAAGGCTATGTTTAAATACATGAAATAAAACCTGAATCAGCAGCAACCTTTTTCTATTAAAATACAAAAATGGTTATGAAAATAGTTGTATTAATGGTAGATATTTTAAAACTACTTTTCAGTCTAAGCTTTTGTGTTTAAAATTTGATCACGTCTCTCAAGAAAAGAGATACCGAGATGCGTTTAAAGTTCCAAGTTTTCAGTTTCTATTACATTTCCTCAGTCTTATTTTGAAATTCTGCCCATTTATCTCTGTTCATCTGGCTTGAATAAGGCAATGATATCTTAGCCCTGGCTCTCTCCTAAGCCACATAAGGCCAATGTTGAGGTTTTCCTTACACGTATTCTTGGAAGTTTCTTAAGCTGCTGAAGCTGCAGAATCTGAATATCCCACTTCATGTATTCAAGTTCAGTAGTTTTGACCATGCTTATTTTGTAAATCTAAATATGTTTATATGATAAGCAATTTTCTTCTGAATTTAGAAAAGGTCTCTAATATACTGCCTTTCTCCCTCTACTAATGTGTCCTTTATGCTAAGCTATAGAGTTAAGACTGTTATATAAACAGTTAAATTGAAAATGGACAGTAAATTCTTATTGTACACTAATTACAATCATGGTGCATTTTTTTTTTAATGTCCTTTGCAATATTTATTCTCTTTCCCCTTTTACTTAATTTTGTGTCTGAGTTTGAGAAGGGGCAATCTGCTCGTCATGGGAAACAGTAGACATTTTGATATACATATAAGGTGTGGATATCATGATATATTTTATGTTAGAGGGGGAAAACATGCAACAGCTGCACTGTAGAATACAAGAAGAAATATTATGTGAGACCACTTAAAGCAGTCTCCCATCACAGTAGGACTAGGCTTATCTAAAGTAATTTATATAAATAAACTGATTGATTAACGTTCAGAGTTCTTGTAAATTTAATGGTGAGGAGCACCATGAGAGTTTGTAAGTGTAAAATACATATGGTAGCGAAGCAGGCGAATGGCACAATAATGGCTCTGGTTCCTGTGGGGGTAATAACACAATATTCCTTCTAACAACTTTCAAACTTTCTCGTAAGCTGCTGTGTAACAGGATCATAAGATATTCCTATGAAAACAGTGTCGGTTTCATCATTTCCTTTCCTGGGAACAATCTTCATCTGGGTGTTTTTGGGAACCACTGTTTTAGTGTTTCTTCGGTGTACTTTTGGCAGGGTAGAAACCAGAAACCTGTATTAGGAATGATAAATACTAATCATATACTTTGTTGCCTTCCTCTAGGCTTTTCAGTTTTATATCCATAGCTTGAACATGGTCTTGCAAAAACTTGTGTGCTCTCACCTCCTCCTGAGGCCGTGGGTGTGATGGATGTGCAGTGTCTCTCATTACTGGTCAGCATCCTGCAATCTGGATCTGTTTATTTTAGGCTGGAGAAGGAGAGAATCAGAGACATGAAACTAGGGAGTTGTTTGGAAGTTACGTTGTGTTTGTTGGCTGTGACTTTTCTAACTTTTAAAAAGAACATTTTGTTTTTATTGACCAAATTTCTATATTGGACACTCTGACAGAGTAGAAGATAGGCTAAAAGGGCTTGTTTACTGGGGGAGTTATTCAGAAATAGCTGAAAGTGGTTTCATGTCCTTGTAATGTGACATTCATTTCTGGAATAAGCAGAGTCACAGGTAGCATTGTTTAAAAATAGCTGTTATAATTAATAGTCTGCTTCAGTCCAGGATAACTTTCTAGTGTTAACAAGCAGTCAGAAATCAGTGTCGTTAATATACTTCATAATTTTCATGGGTAATGACTTGTCAGCTAAAGTCCATGAAACAGTTATGCATAACTAAAAACCCCAATTGATTCATCTTTTTTTGTTTTTATTTATTGTTGAAAGGCCAAGGAATGTCTTTGAGGCAATGATTAGTTTTTAGATTTGGAACCACACACTGTCTTGACAAATTGTTCCAGGATCATGTTTGATGAGATGAGTCATGCCTGTTTTTAATCATGTTGGTAAATAATAATGATTAATTGTAAAATTCCCATTTTCTTAATGGAGCATATTCTTTTATTTGACTTGTCTTCATCTGTCAGAATGTTCAAAACAGAACTTTATGATTCCTGGCCACCTGTTAACTAGATCACATTAACAGGTTATAAGCTCCTGAGAATTACTTATACCCATCGTGGCTGTAATTAGACTAGGTGGCTGGGCAGATGATCGGCAAAACTGCTTACATAACTATCAGCAAAATTCAAGTGCTCCGTAGCAAAATGAACATATTGCCATTTCAACAAAGAGGATAATCCTGCTTGTTCTCCTTCAGTAAAGTCCATTCCTCTATTGAGGAGGTCATGAAAAACATCATTAGTATTTGGCCTGAATTGTAGGATTTGGATCGTGGTCATGTTCTACTGTAATGAGTACTTTAAATAATAAACAGTGACAATCATCAGTGCAAACCCTTAGTTAACACAATAATTGTTCTTCAGTTTGAATGTATTTCAACACTAATCATAATTCTGATAATATCATCAAAATCCTACAAATATAATCAGAACGTTTTAATTCCATTCTCAAAACAGTAATTTTTACAGTCTTATCCAACATAATCGTGATCTTTTTTATTAGCCATTATCAGTAAAATCCAAAGACCACTAACTGTATTTTATATTTGGTGTATTTTATATTTGAGTGTAATAATGAAAATACACTTCACATACCAAGTATATCTAACATACCCCGTTTCTTCCTAAGTAATACACATTAAAGTATTTTGTGAATCCCCTCTGTTATTCATCAGCAAAATTAAAGTGCCTAACTCACTGTCTCTGTCTCTGCAGATCACATACAACAGATAATATAAAAATAATTGCCTAGCAAGACATAGAGAAGCAAATGATTACTACTATTATGAATTCTGCATAAAAAAAATGAAAGTAATTGGCATCAAGAGAAATTCAGGTTGTATTGATAAATGCTGCAAAACTCAACAAATTATTACAGTTAACTAATACTAATGCTACTGACTGATACTAATACCATTATAATAATGAAAAGTTATTTTTACTACAAGATTCTAAAATAAAATTTGAAATTATTTTGTGAGATCAGCTGTATTAAGACTTTTGTTCGGAGTATTGATATAATGACTCAACAGAAACATAAGTTCATAAATTAGTAATTAGTAGTTATTATGTAACATTCTCATTATAACTGATATATTTCAACTAATTGAAATTACTTCTTTGAAATGCTTTTATTTCTCTGTACGTGAGCATACACGTGTATATGTACACACGCACATAAACCATACATTTTTAGCTAGAAATGGATGGACAGAGAGTTGACTTTTTCATATATAGCTTGGCATTCCTTTCACTGAAGCATTACTCCAAGAAATTATTTGTTATTTTATTTATTGTCATTCTAAACCTAAAACTGTTTATCTTTGCTTACATCCAAGAGTACACAGAGTAATAGCAAATGGCAGTATACATTTCAGTGCTGAAAACTGCCACAGTTTAGGCAATATTAGGGTAAAGTGAAGCATAGAGTTATTAATAAAAAGACTTTTATTACCTCAAGTTCTCTTGAAAGTTTTTGTGATGAGTGTGCCTATAGTGCTGCCTGGGAATTACTTCAAAACATCAGACAGGGAGATGTTACAGACTGGAGGTTCGGTTTGTCCTTCTGTTGATACCGGATGGGAAACCTGCGATACATATTATAACTGAAGGAGAGACTATATCCCTATACCTAGTTGTTTAGCAACCATAATCTTTATATGCTGACTTAATTTTGATTGTGTAACTCTTTTCTCTATAAAGATGCATTATATTGTCACCTATCAAGAGCTAAGAATACAGTGACTTCAGTGGATAAGAGAGAAAGGGTTATCCAACTTTGTATTTGTTCACTAGGAGAAATAACCTAGCACAGAACTTACGTTGCTCCTATAGGCTTTTGTGCCAGAGAAAATGTGGATGAAATTATTTTAAAAATAATCTTTCAAGTTCTCTTAAATTATTTATTGTTACCAACAGCAGAATTTTCTCAGCCCTGTTTGTAATAGTATAACTGGGAGTATTTTAGGATGGAGTTTAAGTGGATATAGCTAAACTCTCTAACAGCTGGCTTCTTCCATATCCTAAGTTTTCTGGAGAGCTGTGTGTTCTTATTAGACTTTATAATCTCTCTAGATATAAGTAATCCTGACTGTCTAGTAAAATTGGTCTTCCCTAATTACTTCACCTGGGTAGGGAAAGCATCCATTTTTCTTCTGCTTTGCAATGGTTTCTATTGTTTTCTTATACGACATGAACTGTGCTAAAATTATGTAGTAGAGAAAAGGAGATTTCCATTGCAGTTGCCTCTCTTAAGACACTTTCATTTCTCTTCTCCTGCCCTCTCTTATCCTTTCATGCATATTTGAAAGGCTCCTAATGTTGAATTTTTCAGGAGTATTTTTTAAAATAAAGTTTTCCCATTCAGCTTCTCATTCATAACTGTGTGAAACCTTGTTCATGCAAAATGATGTCAGCTTTAGTTGGCTGCTCACAAGTTATCTCATGCCTTAGTTCTGCAGCCAGAACTCTCAGATAGGAAAATGCACTCTAGTTATGAAAAAATAGAAATCCAACTAAGATAAAATAGAAATACTAATACTAATACTAATGATACTACTACTACTACTACTACTACTAATAATAATAATAATAATAATAAAGTGGGAAATTGGTCTGTATGCAAATCAGTGACTTCTGGTAAATGTTTTGATCCCATTCAGCCTGTTCTCTCACAGTGCATGATTTGCATAACCATGTGATTTGGCACCTCTTTGTTTTCTTGAATCCATTTTAAATATTCCCATAAACAGGGATACTAGGAATCTCCCCTTTTTCTTTTACAGCCTGTTCACAAAATACAGACCCTCTTGTATAGGTGTCAGGGCATTTGACAAAAGTGAGAAAACAGATTTTCAAGTACCTGTGTGTTCTTCTAATATGAATACTTTGTGAGAAAGAGAGACCAGTCTGCAGGAATCAGAGGGGAAGGGAAGAAACCCTCCTAACAAGCAGAGATCGCTAACTATTCTTTGCACACATACTAACCTCAAAAGCATATGGGTACACGTACATATGTGAACCATGGCTATGTGACAAACATTTGTATGTAAAACACTTTCCCAGGTTCTAACAAAGTTACATGAAAATGTATATGCAATTTAGGTAGGATTAAACATGCATATGTGATTAGTGGTTGTACGGAACTGTTTATAAGGACAATGGCTCAGATATATCACACAGCGTATTCCACTCAAGCATGGAATGATGCACTATATAACAAATATCTAGACTATTACTGAGCAAACTTTACAAAATGATCTTTACAGAGCTATGAGAGCCAAAGATCAGAGTGGAGCTAATGCATTTCAGACCACTGGACAAGTTATAAAATGTGAGATAAACATTTTGGTAATTTTTCCTTCCACTCAGTCAAGAAGTACCTTACCTCCTGAAAACAAAAATGGAACCCACATGCACTATACAGCATGATCTGATTTTTACTGGGAGTAAAAAAAGCCTTGCTTATTTGTCTCCATGTCCAGATCCTCTCTAAGGTGTTTGCCTGTCACATGCTTTTTAGCTGTGCACTAATGTTTTTCAGAGCTTCATAGTTTATGTCTGAACCAAATGATTGAAAGTTGATTTACAAGTGTACTTGTAGCATATCAAACCGATAAGGGGTAGGCTTTCTTAATACACTACTGATTGTCAGGGTTACTGTAAGACTTAAAGTATCTACATCATGTTTAGAAAGAGCCAGGGTCAGGATATCTGTTTGATATAGGCTATACTGCTGTACTCTATCCCATGCCCCAGGCAGCCAGGTGCAGTGAGAGGTAACTTCAGGCAACATTTAGTTGGCATGGCAGGGCACAGACTCAGTATCTCAGGTGCTGGACCAAAGACTGCAAATCAGTGTATGCTTTCTTGTAAACGGTAGATGCAGTGAATGAATCTGGACTATAGGTTTAATGATCTATTAAAAAAAATCTCCACAGGCTTTTGGGCAATTTACTGTCTTGATGTTCCTCTGTTGGGCTTGCTCTCTAGTGTCACTGCCTCTCCTGTACTGGGAAACAAAACCTGAGCAAGATACTCCAGGTGTGGTCACAAATGCCAAATATAGGGGATCTTGATCTGCTGGCTATGCTCCTGCTAGTACATCCAACTATGCAATAAACCTTTATTGGTGCAAGGCTATGCTGCTGACTGATGTTCAGCTTGTTACCTCAGGATCTCCGTTGTTTTGGGTTTTTTTAGCAAAACTTATTTCTATCCAGTCAGCCCTAGAAAATACTGCTGCGTGTGGATATTTCATCCCAGGTTTAGGACTTTCTACTTGCCTTTGTTGAACTTAGTGAGTTTCTATCAGCCCAGTCTGTCAGCAGCCCTGTTGTTTAGCATATCAATTTCTTCCTTTAAATTTGGTTTCATTCACAGACTTGCTGAGGATGCATTTTGCTGTTTCATCCAGGTACGTAATGAAGATACTAAATGGTAGCAGCCCTAGTACACACCTGTGAGGAAAGCCTCTAGTAACTGCCTGGCAAATGGATTTCAAACTGCTACTCATTACCCTTTTAGCCTCCTGATCTACCCAGTTTTCCATCTATCTTGTAGTCTATGCACCCAGTCCCTATCTCTTTAGCTTGGCTACAAAGACACAATGGGAAACCATGTCAAAAGTCATGACAAAGTCAAGGTAAACAGCATCCCCTGTCCACCAAGCCAGTCATCAGAGAGGGCAGTCAGGCTGGTTAAGAATGATTTTCCTGTTGCAAATCCATTGTGGTTGTTCCCATTCTTCTTCTGCCTATGAATGACTTCCATATGCAGATTTTCTCCATAATATTCCAGGAGACTGAAGTGAGGCTGACCAGCCTCTGATGTCTCAGATCATCTCTTTCACTACCCTTGAAGAGTGATGTGACACTTTCCATTCTCTAGTCACTAAAGACCTCTCCTGGTCACTCAGTTTTTTGAAAGGTGACTTTGACTGAGCTCCCTCATTGATGTAAGATCTCATGTGGTCTCATGAACTGCTATCTAACCGATTTATTTGCTCAGTTGAACCTTAACTAATCTTTCCCTACCATAGGCAGTACCTCAGTCTCACAGACGCTTCTGCCGCTAGGCACAGTGTCAGAGGAAATGCGAAGGGCATTCCTTATTAGTTAAGAACTTGACAAACAAAGCTTTGAACGCTGCTATCCCTTTATTTTTGGCATTCACATTCTTTGCCAATTTCAATTGCAGCAAAGTTTTAGCTTCCCTAGTTCCATGGCCAATCAATATTTTTAATCTTCTTCCAGGTTGTAAGGCTTCTTTCAGTCATCTAAAGAAGGCTGCATCTTATTTTGCCTTTTAATCAGGAGGTCTATAGCAGGAACCCATCACAATAGCTTCCTCACTAGCTTCCCTTTGATCCTGACCTATAAACTCTCAGCTGGCTTGTGGACCATTTCATAGCAAAGTTCCATGTAGTCAAGCTGCTCTTCTGCATAGAGCATGATCTCTCTTCCTCCCATTCGCAACCTGTGTTTCCTAAAGAACCTGTATCCACCCATTACAGTGCTCCAGTCATGTGAGCTTTCCCACCATGCTTCTGTTACTCTGCAAGTGCTCACAACTTCTAATTCGTCTTTTTCCCTCCCCACCCCACCCCCTCTCATGCCGAAGGAGTTCTTGTCCAGCCACTTGGCATAGGTCCCAAGTTGTACTGTTTTCTTAGGAAATGTGTGAGAACCTTCTTTATAGTGTTGTCACCCAAACTCCTTGCTCCCTGTTGTTCCATTTCTCTCAGACTTTGGTGCTGATCCCTTGAAAAGTCTTGTTTAAAGGCTTTGTCATTAAGTTGGCAAGCTAGTTTGCAAAAATGCTTTTGCCCCACTTTGTCAGATGAAGATAACCATTCCTTATTTCTGAGAGAGTGTCCTGTGATCATGGACATGGAAACCCTGCATGGGATACAAACCACACAGGCAGATATTGACACACAGCATACCTTTGCTTCTATCTGAGCCTTCCCCTTTCACTGCAAAGACTGAGGAAACACCACCTAACCTCTCAAGCTCTTCAGGGTCGCTCCCTCTTGATGCACTCTGGTTTCCCCTGGCCATTGGTACTCACATGGGTGAGTAGCAAGGGGTGATAATCTAGGGTCTGGCTGGGCCTCTGCAATATTTCTACAAGATCCTGGATCTAGTATGCACTCCAAATCTACTTAAAAAAAGGTAACAGGTGAAGAGATAAGGATACTGAGCTGGCATCCCCAATACTAATTCTTTGAGACTTGGTGAGAGGAGAGGGAAATGTATGATTATACTCTGTGACATCTGGACAGTATCTCAATGCTTCAGCAGCAGCTAATCTGACAATAGAAACAACGATGTACTTTCTTCACTGATGTTTTTACCATCATGTATCTTTCTAGCACCTGAAAGTCAGACAATTATGAAGAAACAGGAATAAGCATATGCCAGACAGGACAAGAAATGAAGTGAAATGACAAACTGAAGAACATGGAGGGCAAGAGAATAGCATCAAATGAAAGCAGGGATCCTGTTTGGAAAGTGATGTTAATAGAACTGAAAACATCTGGTGTGATGGTAGATAAGGCATGGGGGAAGAGAAATTAGGCGTAAAACATGGAACAGGTCTTGAAATACTGGAATAAGAATCAGAGACTAGATTTTTTTTCCAGCAGTGGAAAAGAAGGATCTACAGAATGAGAGGCTTGGGGCAAAAGCTGTAACAAAAAACAGTGAAAGAGAAAAAAACCTGAAACACCAAAGTGAACAAAGGAACAAATAAATGGGGTTTCAGGGCCAGTAATGCATCTGGTCAGACTGCAGCAAGAAGTAGGTATAGGGAAAGAGAATGAAAGAAGCTGTGAAATCATGCAATACAAAAAATACCTGGTAAGACAAGAGCATCATAGAGATGTTAAATACAGTCTGATGTGACAGTGGAGGAACATGGAAAAAGGGACATAGCTTTTACAGATGGTTTCCAAGTTAAAAGAAAAAAATCAACTCACAAAAAAAGGTGAAAGATTTAAGGTTTTGTGTGTTTGTCTCAAAAATGCATCAACTGGACAGAATTCTGAGCACTTCCATATTTTTCTTTTCTTGCTTCTATTTATTTTAAGGGCTTTTGTACCCTCTTGGTTCTGTTAACTGTCTTTCCATTTATGCTAGTTCCTGTCATTCTCTGCAAATGACTCACCAGTCCTACCAACTGTTGAAAATGTAACCAGCATGAGTAATCCCCCCCTAACAATGTCAGTGGGAAGTGAAGGGTGCATTGCTTCCTAAGAAGGGGTTTCTTTTCCTGACTCATCAAAAGATGTCATCAGACTCTTTTTGGGCCAGCTAGCCTGCCCCTTCCCCCTTGTTTCCCTCTAGTGTGCTCGGCATGCTCCTTGCAAGAGCGCGGTTCTTCTAGAGATGGTCAGTCTGTGCTTCAGTTTGTCCAGACCTGGCTGCATGCAGAGAACACTCGGGCTATCTGCAATGCTTCTGGCTCCCAAAAGCTGATTGAAAACAAGGGAAAAATAAATGACGCATGTTTTGAGTTTATACTTCTGCTGATCTTTTAAAAATCTGCTGTAGATTTAGTTGGAATACTTCAGTTTTCAGTTTGAGGTGGGGTGATGTAAAAGAACATGTCTTTAAATACTCTGTCATACCTTTTTTTTTTTAAACTCTTTTTTTGGTTGTAGTCTGTGAATTCGGTGATCAGATAAACACAGTGAATATTAGCACTTCCAAAGGAAGAATGTGCTTCCTAGGAGCCATCCTCACACAGTGCTGTGGCCCTGAGGCACCGTCAGCCCTGCCTGTCCCTGCCCAACCCCAGGGCTCCCCCCACCTGCCCACAGCCCAGGAGCCCATCTCAGCCACCAGGGCCATCAGCCCCTGCCCCGGCAATGCCCCAGAAGAGCCTGTCTCCAGCTCCCCACAGCCTGACCCTGCCTGGCCACAGGCTCTGCCATACCAGACCTACCTGCAGGCCCATGTGCAGGCCCAGCCTTGGCCTGTTCCCATCCCCAGGGAGGCGCCTGATGCCCGGGGCTGTCCCCGGTGCCCCCCAGCTGCCTGGCTCCTGGCTGGGGCAGTGGGACCGGCCCTGCCCTGATACCCTGTGGGGACCCCCCGGCTTGGAGTGCTCCTGGGAGCCACCAGCCCTCTTGGTGCCCTGACACACACACCGTTGGGCTAAGGAAAAATGCTAAATATCTCATCTGTTTGTATAGCAGTTGTCTCAACCCACACTAAATAAGCGGGAAGCCACATTCTCACCTCTGTTGCCAGCACCTGGCCTACCACACTTTTTCACCAGAAACTGCAGCTCACTTCCTCAAGAGGAAATTTGGGAAATGTCTGGTATCATTAAACCACCCGACGCAGTAGAGCAGACAGATAAATGCAATGAATAGCTTGTGGCCTAACCTGTTCACCAGCGGCGTAAAGAGGTGTTTCATGCAAGAGTCAATTCGGCAAGGAAACAGGGCGTACACAGGGAGCTGTCGGGCCATTAAAATGCATTCATCCTGCCAGGAACTGGCTGATACCCCAGGGACAAGGCTGTCTGTAGGTGATCAAACTTTTTTCACTCTTAATTTATTATTTAATTTTCTTATTTAGGGAAAAGTGATTTTTTTTCAATAGAATATTTCTCCTCTACAATTTACATTGATGCTTCCAGAGTTTGGAACACTGAGGTATTAATTTTGGGTGCCATTTTAAGCAATTAATTGATTAATATCTGGCCTTAGTAACTTGAAACAGTAATTAATTCTATTGTCATTTCGTTCAGGTGGGATTTTTTTGCCTTCAATTGGAGCAAGGCAGGCCTAGCCACAGCGAGTTGGTATTTGTCTGTTCACTATTGCTGAAATGTCACCATTCCTATAATTGGATTTATATATTTTTTAAGGTCATTTGACCATCTTGCAAGGCTGTATAATATAGCTTATGGTTTTATCAGGTTAGGAACCCCATTTATCCAATAATCCAGTTACTGAGATAATAGTTTGTCTATCTATCAAAGTGCATCTTCCAGAAAAACATATTATAATGATCTTTTCAGTAGATGGCAGTGCTGGGATTAAAACTGTTGCTTGACTAATATGCAAATTCCCGCCTGTTGGGATTTAGGTGTAAAAAGGCTTTTGGGGCATTCTCATCTTTAAACTGGGGCTCTGGTTTGCTTGGAATGCTGAAACTGTGGGGAGATTTATTTCTACTTGCTGAGAAAATGTAGAAAAATAGATCAAATACCACAAGTGCAGTCAGCTTGCTCTAGAGAGATGAATGAACAAGCTAAATCTGTGGAAAACATGTAACCATAAAGCTCCAAAAGTAATAGTTCCTCCACTGCATGTGATATAATCCCCTTCAATTGCTCTTTGTAAAATGGTGTTGCTAGCTGAGATGTTATAGGATCTGAATACACAGCTTGCCTGTGGAAGTGTTTTAATTTTATGTTCATTAAACTTTATCAGAAGCACTGTGGTATCCTTACATTATGGAGAACTTCTCTATATGTGGCACCATAAAGGACTCCATTATTGGGTTCTTGTGTCTTCATAATCCATTCCTTAAATTATGGTGAAGAACATTTTTCTACCAAGATGAAATATACAGGTTAGGAAGTTCTGATTCCTAATAAGGTCTAAAAAAGAGATCTGTGTCCCAGCATGAAGCTTTTTACAAACAGAATCTTTTCTCAAAAGGTGGTTTGACAGGAACCTCTTTAAAGTTCATTCATCTTAATGGCACACATTAGGTAGTTCACATGGAAAACTGCTCAGGAGTACAGAATAAATGGCAATAATTTCCCATATCATTAGAGCTTTGAGAGAGAACGAAAGTTTCTCCTGGGTTAGAGTTGTCCTGTACCTGTGTGGACAACAAAGGATGGTTTATTGTGGCCATTAAAATGCGTAGTGGTGGCATATCGTTGTTTATCTGTTGGGAAAGCAAGCTAGAGAGAAAACTTACAACTACACAGAAAGCGATGCTGAGTAATGTATTCCAGATCACACACTTAAGGTAATAATACTAAATCTATGAGCAGCTAGGAATTCTCGGTTATCTTGATGCTGATGACACAGTACCTCAGAGAGGATATAGGCACAGCACCTATGGAGACAGCACCTTCTCTTTAAACACAGCCCCAAAAGGGGGAATTGGGTATTTTTTGTTAGCTAGTAATGTGTCTATGGGAAATCTGGATTGATCCTGTTCAATGGGTCAAAATATTATACATCGTAACAAGAGGGGAAAAAAACCCCAAAAACCCCCAACCCCAAACCGAAAAACGGCTAGCATTTTTCAACATTAAGAAAGTGGCATTCACTTCTCGATGAGCAAAGGTCAGATAACTTGTGAATTCTTTTGACAGAAAATTGAAAATATTTTATAATTCAAAACAATAAAATAGCCTTGATATTTATGGTGGCTTGTTTTCCAGAAATTCGCTTTATTAGAACATTACAAAATCTGAACAAAGTTCTACTTGGAGTTAAAGCATTTCCAAAGGAAAGGGAAATATGTTCAAGCACAATGAGGCTTAGAAAAAGAATATTTGGGAGTAAATGAAAGCTGTGCTCTGAAAATGTTGAATTTAAATTGGCGGCAAAGGGACTCCAAACTCCTGTTATGTTTAGAGGGATTTGAAGACCTAGGACCCTCCAAGATGCTCCAGACTCCTAGGTGTGCTACAGAGATGCCTTTCTTGTGCCCAGGGCCTCAGGAGTTCAGCCCCCAGAATCAATAAGCCAGCTTATGACAGATCTATAGCACTGTGGAGTCTGCTAATTCTGCAGGTCCATAGATTTATCAGACTCCACAACAAGGGCTCAGCAGCCATTTTTAAGAAACTAAGTCAGGGTGTTTCCGTCTGCAGAGTAATTGCATTGGCTTACACTAGCTCACAATCTGTTTTGTTTTAGATGCAACTTTACTGTCAGAAACTAAACTTCACAAAAACATGAGTAAGTGTGGCTGCTTACTGTTTATAATTAGTAAATAAAGACACAGAAAATAACTTTTTAAGAATAGTAGAATTAGTAAGAGAAGAAGAAAATTGTACCATTACTTTTGACGGCATTCCTTACCTACATGCACTACATGCAAGGTTCATCATTCATCTCTCTGAAAACAATTCCTGAACTATGTAATATCATACCTAGATCAGTGTAAGGAGCTTGATTTCAGTATATTGGAAAATGTACTAAAATAATGAGGACAAGAGAATTTACTATCCACTTTATACTCATATTCTGCAAAGAATTGTACAAACCACAAAGCCTCTTGCAAAGAATATGCTAACTTTTGCTAAGACAAGAGATGTCACTTTGAACCTGAGAGATAGTAGAACTATCGAAAGAAAAAAATAGCCTTCTAAATCCTATTTGTAAAACGAAAAAAGTAGCTAAAATAGTTTCCATCAGCTGGAATAAATTCTTGTTCTCTTCAATATAAGCAGTGATTTCAGAACTGCTGGTACATAGGTCAGCTGCCTACTGCTCCAGCAGACTAATACTCAGTGAGAAGCAGAACCTGATGCTTTTTAAGCTCTTGAATTTTTACTATGTCGTGCAGTGAGGGGATAAGATTTGCCTTCTGGCAAGAGTATGTCCCTCAACTCATGGATGACCTGAGATCTTTTGAGGCGTGGATATCATTGTAGAGTTACAGCTTCTCTGCAGCACCCCTTAAGCATCTTGTCCTAATGGCAACTCCACTTCCTCAGAAGCCATCGGCCAGAGTGATCCTACCTAATTCCATTCTCAAGGGTGTCCTGAAGCCAGAGAAAATGAGACTGTGCATGTTAATGTTGATTTTGTCAACATCAGTTTAGCAGCAGAACAACCTCATGGGTTTTCAGGGCAGATGGCGGTTATTAATTGTGATTCAATGTATGTTATTTATGTATCACTGTGTGTTGTAGGTGCCTTATAGTCATGTATGAACACAAGGTCCCAACCTGAAGAACTTATGAATTGAAAAAAAAAGGAAAAAAAAAAAGATGACAAGGCAAAAAAAGGGTACTTTGTCAGAATACATTTCTGTCAGAATACATGTCAAGCAGATAGCTTTGGCATTATTTTTTTGCTTTTTCTTTGAAATATTTTAATTTTCCCAACTATTTTCATCCCTTGGCCACAAAATTCTGTGGAAGATTTTGAAGTTTGGGAATGGAGCTTTTGGGAAGACATCACAATGTAAGTTTAAGAGACAGTAGTGCTTCCCTAAAATATAACATCTTTGGTTTTCCTACCTCCATTTCTAAGGACTTCTAACCCATTCTTGAGGTAAAGGAACTTCTGCAATCCTGTGTTGGGAAAACAAAGAAAGAAATGTAGAAAAATGCTCTTGAACTGTACTGAGAAGGACATAAGAATAATTAAGCTGCTGAAAAAATGTCTCACTTTTCCTAAATAGGTACAGAATCGTGTAGGTTTTGCAGAAAATCTTCAAGCACAGTTTTATTCCCTTTTTTTACTACACCCTGATCAGAACATTGGTAAAGGGGGACAAAAAAAATAATCTTTGAATTGAGCGTGGGCTTGAAAGAAATGAGAATGATTTTAAGAGATTTTTTCTCCTTTTTCATATGGCCATCCCTTCTTTGGGATTAATTTTTCTTTTAAACTTTACTTCTTTCCTATCTTCCTGTTGACACAATGTGCCAGAAGAATGATGTAGTTCATTGAATTAACAACCCCCCCTGGTACCTGTGTCTATTTTGATCTCAGTTACATTCCTAAATAACAATAATGAAAAGTCTAAGATCTTTCCTTCCTGGTATTTGGTTTCATATATTCAAAAGGGCAACATTTTATTCTCTTAGGATGTTTTTACTCTCAACCACTCTCAAGCTAGTCAGTGTAGTTTTATAAATCAAATGCCAAAACCACTTTAACCAAAATCTATGATATATCCTTTGCCTAAAGGACCTGTGTCATTTTAAGACCATAAGTGTATCATAGAATGATATTGCTTGCTAGCTAGTTGGAGATGACTAGGGGGTAGACTGGGAGCTGAAATCTCAGCTGAAACTATTTTACCCTGTGCCACTCTCTGAAGTAAACTCATACAGGTGACGTGAAGCTAGCAGCTCTGCAGGCTGCTGAAGCCTGTTATTTAGCTAGTGCAGTACAACTCAAAGATGGGGAAATAGGATGCTTAAGCTCCATGTTTTAATTGATGCAACATCTTAAATGAATAAATTACATCTGTGTGGAATGGTCCATTTTAAAGTAGTATCTACAACAGTCGTAAAGGGTTTGAGTTTTTGAAAATATTTTTATTTCTTGCTGCTAAACAACTTTTTAGGAAAAAAAACCAAACCACAAAACAACATAAAGCTGAATATGCCTTGATGAAAATTTAGTCTGTCTCATCAAGCTTAATTCTCATGCCTGCTATGCTGATTGATGGTAATGGTGGAAGTGGTTTCTGTAGTTAACTCTTATGTTTAGGATAATATGTGGAATATTGGTAAGAGAAATATCTATTTTCTGGTGACATTTTAAACAAATAGCAAACAATGAAAAAGAATTGTAGAATGGTTTGGGTTGGAAGGTACCTTAAAGATCACCTAGTTCCACCCCTCCTGCCATGGGCAGGGACACCTTCCCCTAGACGAAGTTGCTCAGAGCCCCATCCAGCCTGACCTGGAACACTTCTAGGGATGGGGAATCCACAACTTCTCTGGGAAACCTGTTCCACTGTCTCATCACCCTCACAGTAAAGAATTTCTTCCTGATATCCGATCTAAATCTACCCTCTTTTAGTTTAAAATCATTACCCCTTGTCCTATTGCTACAGACCCTATTAGAATGTGGCCTCTTTGCTATAGGAAAGGGAAGAAAACACACATATTGGTTCTCTGTTTTATGGGTGACAACATTTGACAACAGGAACAAACTGGTGAATTTCATTGACATAATTCAGTAAAATCAAAAGACCTGAAGTTTAACATGTAATAGGCCTCCTTAGATTTCATTAAGTTAAATATTGGTGTTGTTTAGAATCTGGTAGAGATAACCTCCACTGATAATTGTATGAAGCAGACTATAGCAGGAAGGATTGTGCCTTGAGGAGCAGGAGGCTGAGGGTCAATCACCCTTGCTCATTTGTGACAGTTGGCTGGTATGGATCAAATGAGTTCTACAGAGCCTCTTCAGAGGTAAATTTCAGGAGAGAAAATGTTCCCTTGTTGTATCTTGGAAGAAGACATTTTGGGGTAGATAGATGTAGGGAGAAAGGTCTGTGGATCATATTCTGGTTAGAGAACTGGCTTTGCTTTGTTGTTTACTTTGTGCTTGTTTGCATCTGGAAATTCAGCTGTACCTGAGAACATACCCCAGAAAAGAAATATGGTTCACTCCTTCCTAAGATATGGCAGCCAAAGTTTGGACCATGAAGTGTCACAGGGAGATCCTGGAAAGAAAATTCCCAAACTGATAATTAACATAGTGAAAGAAGGCACCCTGCTTTCTGATTGCTTGGCTTCAGTAAAATTTACACACTGTATCATAAAGATGAAGCACACTGCATAAAACAGTTTAGAAAGATAATATTCTTCAATGCTAGCAGTAGCAGTTCTCAGAAAAGCTTTTCTGTGTATTTGAGTTGTTATAGATTCTCTGGTTTTGCAGACCTTTTGGCCAAACTAAAAAGCAGAATTAAGACATGGACCCTGCTCCCTTTGGCTCTTAAATACCCAAATGTGAACACTAGCTCAAATCTGCATAATTTCTCTGTGGAGCCTGCATGAGTTACACAACATTTGAAAATGGAAACAACAGGGCACAGGTTTTTATAGAGGAAGAGGTAACTGTTGTATATGCCAATTTGAATTTCTGTCATGAGATTTGTGCTCCCTTTATTCCATGAGAGGATGCTAGTGTAAACATGTGTCAGCTGTGAAATGTATAGTCCTTTCTTAACAGGAAAACTAAAGGATAGATAGAAGATAGCACACATAGGGTTAGTACATGTCCTAGTGCAACAAATGATAAGAACAGAAATTACTTAGAACCTGTTGTCAAAAAGCAGTATAAAGACAACTTATAAAAAAAAAAGGCAGTATAAAATCTTTTATAAAAATAAAAAGCAGTATAAAGACAACTTTCCTCTTATATACTATGCATTAGTTAACAATAATGTATTGTAGTCTGAAGTCATGAAAACATATTCACAATAGAAATATCTGGGAATATGCACCAATTTCTCTTTGTTACATTTGACTACATCCTTGAGTTTGGTTGTAGTGTTATTTTCCTGCTTGTTGGCTGCAGTTCAGTAGATCATCAAAATGTACCACTGTCAAATCAAAAACTTCTTATAGCAAAAAGATGTCAGCAGCTGCTTTTTTTCCACTTGATTAATAAACTGTAGGTAGCCCAGTTCTCATATCTGAAAGACATGCGCAGCATAGTCATAGGAATACAAAATACCTGGTTTTGTTACTAAAATACCAACATTTGTTATTATATATATCAACATACTAGCAAAGATGATAATATGCATTTGTAATGACAGGAGCCTGCTCTGATATACTGGACACTAAAGAGTTAATGCTGTACTCAGCTAGCTAGATCACAGCTGTGAAGAGTTAAACAATGAAGCTGGGATGAAGGCCCGATGAAAAAGTCAGACCAAAGGTTATAAGTCTGAATAAATGACTCCCTGGTAGTTAGTAGAAGAATGAATGATACTAAAACAAACCTTAATAGAAGCTCTTAGAAAAGTGTTATGAGAACAATAATATTGTGTGGCTTTTTCTACTAAATTGTTTTGCATACCACATTTAAGAGCAGGTGAAGGTAAGAATTGTGATATTTGTAATAATGGAATCTTATGCAAGTAGTTTTATTGATTAAGTTACTGTTTTGATAATTGAAGTTTTAGAAAGGTGACTTACTATGTTGTACCCACTTCAGGTTTTTTCAAATGTTTTTTAATTGTTTGCAGGTAACCAGAAATTATTAAAAAAAATAAAAAATGAATGAACAAGTAATTCTTTTTAGCTTTTATGTTCAGGGGGTTTTTAAACAAAACAACACTTCTGTTTTCAAAATGCTTGGAATAGTGTTTTATTTAGAACTGTTTTAATACGCTAGTGAGCCAGTGTTAATTCTTGAGAGCTATTTTATCTTTTTTAGGACATAGACTTCCTGAATCATGACTTGGTCTGCCTATACTATGTTTAAGGTTACATATGTATTAATAAAAATCTCATTATATTTTGCACTCAGCATCTATTGTATATCTGAAGGAGAATTTAGAGATGAAGATTAAGCTATTTATTTATTTATTTATGAGCTGAACTGTGGGATTGATGACTGAACCCCTCAGCTCTGGGGTTAGTAGTATTAGCTGAATTCCAGCTCCGTGCAGAAGAAAAACTAGGCATGGATCACTCCTTGCATCCCTGTTCTCTGGATTCTCTCAGAATATAACCTGGTCATATGAGCTAGAGGAGATCTATGCTCCAAAAAAGTATTTGATCTGGCTGATAGCAGGGATTAGGACTCAAGATTATGCTGTTGAATATTCTTCCTCATGTTTAGATGCCTCCTCAGTGTTTTACAAGGGGGAGCTTGGAATGAGTAGTATAGATGCTACACAATTCTGAGAAGGAGGATGGAAGGCAATGTGTGATTCTTCTGTAAGATGGAAGCTGTGAGGAAGGCAGGCTTGTACATCAGGAGATGGCATAGGAAACATCATATCTGTAACTGCATGCAAGTATTATTTACGTTCTTCCAGGTCTCGTTTTTTTTCCTTGATCATACTGGAATGGTGCTTTTTGCAGGTGCACGCTGTTTTTGCATCTGTCTTAGCACAGGAGCAGTGAAGAATAGGTTTGTGCTTTTCTTCATTAGTGTCAAATGACTGGAAGTACATACTTTGACTCAGCTGAGGTCATATACTAAGGATATCTTGCCTCCTTCCCTGTTGCAGTGATTAGCGTAGGCCACTGCAGAAATTCAGAATTCATTACTTCAGTGTTGTCTCCTTACCATGACCTACTAGAATGCTTCCAGAGGAACAGTGAAGGCATGCTGTGATTTTGTGATGAGGGAAGTGTTTTCTTCACAGGAAAGGTTAGTCATGTGTTGTGGCTCCTCTGCACCAAATTTCTTAAGTAGGAGTATCTATTCTGAATTCAAGATGCTAAGCCTTCTTATATGCATTAGAACCCCCCATGTTGTTGCTTACTCTGACCCTGCTGTGCTGTATGAACTTCACTGAACCTACTTAGGAGAGCTGGAGAAGGGAAGTTTTGCATGTACTTATGCATGTACTGCCTGGGACTTGTTGTCTTTTGTTCTGTAACTTTAAACATTTGTGTGTGTGTGTGCACGGAATTGCTGCACATTTCCTTTAGAGAGTTGGCACAACTTCTAACTGACAGGTGGCACATACTCTATTATATGCTTTTTTCTCTTAATATGCAGAATCTAACTAAAACTCCTTTCTGACAGATGAATATGTTGTTTAGTGTTTGGAAATGGATTATCCTGGGTTATATGCTGCTTCTTAATAACCGCAGTTTCTTCTACTTAGTCTGTGCTTTAGAGTTCCAGGAGCACCAAGTTGGAACATATGAATGAAGGATATTTCCTGGTTTGGAAAAAAACTAGGTACTAGAAACCAGTATGTGCTCACCTGTTCTGAGAGCACTTGCAATTCTGATCCTGTACTCAAAGGTGCCTACTTTTGCCTTCAGGAATAAACTTCGATTTATGCCCCCTCTTGACATCTGGTTTGCCTTTTTCTGCATTACAACTTGGTTTCATACAGGACTCTGAAGAGGACTTGACCTCTGTGTTCTTTCTTTTGTCCATTCCCAGTCACTTTCGGTAACAGAAGACTGGTCAGAGGGCTCCTCCCCACCAACACTGCCCCTGCCTCCTCCAGTTTTCATTCTTCTGGAAACTGCAAACACAAATAGGAGACTTCATAAAGCAGTCTGGGCATCTGGATGGCTTACATGAAGAACAACTGGTATCTCTATTACAAGCATAAAAAAAAGTCAGGATAACACTGTATAACTCCAGTCAAGTACTAGAGAGATAGATAATTAAAAAAACTGATTTGTCTCAGACTGCCATTTATTATGTGCCTTTATGGCACCAACTGCAGGAAAGTCTAACCTTGTCATGAACCCTGGTGCTTTAACAAGATAAATATTAAATAATAAGATTTTTCAAAAGTATGTTCAAATGACATAAAAAACACTGTTAAAATAGTTCTAGAAATACAGTGTCAGTAAAGCAAGCTATAATTTTTTCACTTATGAGTGTTACCAAATACTGCACAACTTAAATTGAACTCGCAGTAAAAATATAAAGTCATATTAAATTTAAAAACTTGTGTGCTTTAATGTAATACTCTGGGAATTCCACTGTTTATGATTTTTAAAAGTTTTATAGCTTCAGGTATCATAATGTACTGGAGAGCTTCCTGTTCTTGTGCTACTTTTTATTTGTGAGTCTTTCCAAGTGCTATGTGTGCCCTCATTTTAAACAAAGCAATATCATGATAGACTTCAATTGTGATACACTTAATGTCTTGATATATCACTTCTGCATGAAACATTTGGTCAGTATTAGTCTGAAACATAGACCTGATGCAGATGAAGGTGCACATTGTTAGAATGGAACAGGTGGTATACTGGTAAATAGTGTGAGCAGCTGAGTGGCACTTCGTATCCAAGGGTATTTAATAGGCTGTACTGCTGGAGTGATATTAGCATATACACTTTTTGAGGGGAAACACATTAGTCTAGAGTAAAAATCATAATTTCATAAATTCATAAATCAGTAGTTTCTTCATTTATCTTAATTTTTTGAATTGAAAATGCTGTTTCCATGACTACCATTTCTGCCTGTGTTTGATTACATTGTATTGTAATTTATGGCACAAAAATGCAAACCCCACCAGCAGTATCTGAATTAGCATGTAGCAGGTTTATAGCTTTGTTTGGCCCCAGGCACAAGTAATAAAATCCGAGCTTTAAGTACCATTGGGGTTTATGGAATGAAGACATCTGCATTATTGTAATAAAATGTTCCTTAGTGTAATAAATATAACTGACAGAAGTGCGTGACTTCCTTTATGAAAAATATGTTGATAACAATATAGTCTTTAAATACTGAAGAAACTGACTATTAAAATTTTATGTTTCCAGTTAGAGACATCTGTTGAGCATTTAGCTGGTATTATCAGTTTACTGCTGGGTATACCTAATAAGACTTCTAGTTTACAATTACATTGAGAAATACTGATGAAAAAAAGGTATTAACCTTCTGCTGATTAATGTTTTTTAACAGTTAACATTTTAATTTTGCAATAGATATTTATGAACAGAGGGTAATTGATTGGATCATAAACAGTTTCTTTTGCCTTCTCCAAGAAGCTCTAGGGAATTTTCATTTCCAGTTTGATCAAAAGCAATTTCACTCTTATCTTTTAAAAAATGGCCAAAATGCTATAGATGTTCTAGTTCTTGCTTATTTTTATCAATCTACCTTCATTTATATGCTATCAACAATTCATTATACAGATGGTTTAGGTGTACTGATTAACTGAAAATATTTCCAAAGCAAGGTTAAAACATATCCCAGCTGGGCTGTAGTTTCTACTTGAGACATGCTATCGTCTTTTCCATTTGATGTCCCTGTCAAAAGCTTAGTGTAATTCACTCGCCTTTGATTATTTAGATGTGTATAGCCCTCTTTCTTTATTGAGCAGAGTATTTTTTCTTTTTTGAAGCAAGGTTGGTAGAGGTGGGGAGAATTGGATGTACGAAGGGTTTATTCCCTTCAATCTTGTTTACCCAGTGTTAGAAGGTGCTGAATCACTTTGTACAAGTTAATCTCACATCCAGTATTACATTGCTCAGTTTGCAACTATGGAAGTAACCAAAAGGACTGAAATACTGGTCTTTGAAAGCTTTCTTATAGACATAGATGGAAACTATTTTATTTTCTGGATCCAGTGGATAAGCAATTTGAATTCCTGGCTATGAAATTTCTCAAGTCTTGGAAGAAGAAAAGGCAAAACAATTTATGCTATCTATACATACCACTCTTTAAAACTAATCTGGTTTATTACCTCAGCACTTAAAAAGTAGAGCAAAAACCTACTGTAAACTCAACAGGGTATTTAGTAAAACCATGGAGCTCTAAAGAACAAGACATTAATTTTCAAAATGTAGTTCCAGAGTTATTTGTTTTCATTGTAATAATTATTTGAAACTAACTTTATATACTTTATTCAGAAATCTAGCTGTTCATGTTTGCAGACTTTCTCAAGCCTTTTTATGTTATGGTTTGTTTTGAACAGAACATCTCCCTAGGTTTTGTTGCGCTGAAGGTCCTGCTTGAACACTTGCTATTTTGCAGTCATAATGTTTGGTTGCCAGTATAACAATCATTTCTACTCTCTGACTGACAGGTTCCCACAATGATTACAGGAATGTTTTTCTGTCTTCTTAACAACTCTAATGTATTGAACTCTCACTCCTCATTCTGTTATTTTTTGCAGCCAATCCATTTACTGCTTTTTGTTTCCTTTTCCATCTTTCTTTGCTCTTCTCCATATTTTTCTTTTGTTTGTTTGTTTGGGTTTTTTGTTCTTTTTCATTCCTACTCTCTCTGTATAGCTTTGTAACAGCACAAAGACTTCAAAGATGAAAGACTTTCTTTGCACTGTCACAAAGCTGTGAGTGTCAAACATTGTACGTTAGTAACAAACCAGATTCTTCAGCCCAAAATAAAAGGAGGTACCAGAGCTGGACCTAAGGCTATTGCAAATAGGAGAAACAAATAGATTACTCAAAGTCAAAATTAAAACTTCAGTATTTGAGAGAATGGCCTTTCCTCTTAGACGATCTCAAAGGAGTAACTTGTGCTTCTACTAAATTGTTTCTACTTGTGTCAAACCATGTCTTTGTTTTTGCTGTCTCTGACCTCCTGCTTGTGGAAGGCACTTTTAATGAACTTTGGCAGTGGAAAATCACATGTATGCTGGCCTTTGTCTTAGTTGGACAGTTCTAATTGAGGTGTGCTTTTATTCTGAAGCATAAAAGAAATATATGAAAATGTAAAAAGTAGTTCCTAGACTTGCTGAAAATTTTTGGAAGAAAAGATGCTTGAAGATTTTGTTCTCCCAAAAAACCAAGTTTGTTTGGTTTTTGGCCCCCCTTTCCCCATCTCTTCCTCCTTTATTTATATTCCTAGTCATGTTGGGGGAATCCTTCTCTAAGACAGAACTCGGAAAAAGCTCAGCTACTTACAGGGCCATATTATTGTGTGGTCATGATCAAATCTTGATGTAATCAAGATTATCACCTGGTGAACACTAAAGGCCCTTTAACAAAATTATTCTTCAGTGATGATTCAAGTGAATATCTGAATAATACTTTAAATTTTAATATTGAAATTCATTAAAAGGTCTGCCTGTGTTGCATATGAGCTATATAATCTTAGAATGGTCACGCGAGGTTGGCATTAGTATTATCATTTCGCAGTAAACTGAGACTAAGTAGTCTAAATTATCTAAATTACTTTCTCAAGTTTATGCTATAGTTCAGAACAAAGCTGAGAATAGAATGCTAGTGAACTTAAAATTATGTTTGATCCAGTGGGTGTTCTCAAATGTAAAAAGTTGTTAAAGTTGTTATTTAAACTTTAAGTAATATTATTATAATAATATAAAACATGGGAGAACAAATCTAAGCTCTCTGAACACTTATGAAGTAAGGTATATAGTACATCTCACTTAATGACTATGTATAGTAAGGCAACTATCCAAAGCTTTCTCTTGGCTGTCTTCTCAGTACCTTAATAAGATCTCAGAATATTACTATTGGATAAGGACTAGTGGGGTTTAAAAAACTGGATGCTAAATAGTCTTCAGTCAATGACAATATCTTGCACGTGTTATTATACCCTGGAATTAAACAAATAACTTTCAAAGTTATCAAAGAAGCTGATTCAATTTGGGTAAGGGAGAAAAGAGGAAAGGTATAGAGAAAGGTAGACTAGAAGAACCTGCCTGACATAATAGCTGGTAAGACATGGGGATTCTGCAGTTGTTGGCAGCAGGCATGTATGCACACACATATGTGCACTTCTAAGAGTCAGTGTCTGAGTAGAATAAAATAAAATGCAGAATTGAATCCTTGATATTCCAAGCAGTATGATAAGAATATAAAATGCATTTTAAGACATACACTGTTCAAGCTAACATGAGCTAATATCATTATGAAAGCACTTTCAAAAATAAAGAATAGCAAGGTGAATCTGGCCCTAATACATCATTAGTATTGTACTGCATTCAAGAGATCAGACCATACCCTGTTTTCATGCCACAAGATTCAAGTCGAATTTGATAGTGGTTCTCACATTTATTAAGATCCTAAAAGAGGCTGTGGATTTTTTGGGGCGTGGTTTTCTTTTTTCTTTCTTTCTTTCTTTCTTTTTTTTTTTTAAAGATTCTAAACAAGTTGTAAACTTATAGGCAAAGTAATAATAAATAGTGTCGGGTTTTTGACGGTACATAACCTTAATTTCACTTAATGATTTGAAACTTATCAGATACCCTATTAGACATAAGAAAGAAAAGTCTCCTTAAAATCTCTTTTGGTAATTTCGGGGAGTGTTTATAATGTTTTTGGGAGCATTTATAATATTCAGACATGCAGAAAGAGTAAATATGTCTGTGGGTTTCTGTCTTGGCAAATACACGTATAGCCCCGTTTCCCATAAGATAACCAGTGTTTGATGGTCTTTTATGAGCTCCCTCTTCTTTAACATACTATCTAACAGCTATTAGTTGCTGAATTTTGCAGTTATTGCCTGCAGTAAGTATTACACTTTGATGTATTGGTTACTCTGTGCTCAATTTACAAAAAGGCTATGGACCACATAATAAGGATTTTTTTTCTGAGACATCAGAAAGAAAAATAAGTAGCTAAAGATTAGTCAGAAAATCAGATGTTTGCATATTTAAGGGGACATGTTGAAAGCAGAATTAATTGTTCATGTAAGGCATTTATTTCTTTTTAAAAAATGTTGTGGGTATGAGCTGGATTATTATTAAAGCCTCCCATTGAAATTAAATAAACTTGTCTGATTCCAGGCTTTAATCTGATTTTTGCATCCTGTATAAGAATTTGGTTACTTTGATACAGGTCTTTCCATTTCCTTCTCTTTGGGATGCTTCTGTTTGTATAAAATGCTTAAAGTGAGTCTTTCCTATAGTGATTAGCATGCTCAGTGAAGATGGAGACTCTTATATGTTACTGATAAAATCAGTAGCAGAGATGAAATTCTTCAGACATCAGATGAACATGGAAAACAATCACCAGGTGGGAAGCTGGGATCCAAGCTCTTTTGTTTAAGTTTGCTCCAATCTTGTTTGCCATGTTTGGGTGATCTTCACTACTTCACTACTCTCCTTTTCCTCTAGCAAAATGCTAGGTAAGGCTGGGTAAGATTCCTCCCCCAGCCTCCTTGCCCCATAAGGTAAACATTTAGCTTCATTAAATATTGAAGCATTTCAGGTCAAATAGGGCACCCCATGTGAAAAAAATACAAATCTTTCATGTCTCATAACAGAAAACTTTTTTTTTTAAATGGAAAAATAATTCTTCAGTTTGGTTGAACCTAAAGAAAAACATGCTTTTGACATTTTTTCTGCAAAATGTTTTCTGTTAACAGCTGAACAAGCAACACAGAAATGCTATTTCCATTTCTGTTGTTAAATAAAGCAGCACCAATCCTCATTATGCTCGTCCCTCAATAAGAGCCCATTTCAGAAGCACGGCATCTTCTCAGACTGCTCAGGTTTTATTTGCCAATAACATGTGTGTGGTTCTGTAATACTTTTGTATGATTACACAGAGTAAGACATTTATACTATCAGAAAAAGAGTTGCTTTTTGGTGGCTGGTATATGCTTAATGAATGTCACAGTTCCTTCAACAATTTTTCTGCTCTTGTCTTTTCTTTTTCCTTGATTGTTTCTGAATGATGTTTCAGACAATACAGTGCTTAGCAGCAATCTTGCTATTGTTTTTGAATGAAATGGAGTAATTACTTATAGTAGTTTGTACAATCAGACCTTATCCATGTGTAGGACATTGTTGAATGAGAATTCTCTGATGATTACTGTAGTGAACTCATGACCATTAATTTATCTCAACAAGTGAATTTCTGATTTGATGGGAAGGCAGCAAACTGTTTTTGGTTTGGGGAGGTACACAATGATCTGAAATGCAGATATCACAGTTCAACCACCATATGTGTTTGCAGCTATTTCATTGCGAAGTAGGAATATTGTTCCATCAGATGGACTTTGCACAGATACGTACTTCAGATCTTGTATTTTGCAACTAGCTATTTGACTGAAAATTATTAAAGTGTGTGGGTACTGCTGTTTGATCATGTGGATGCTGTGAATCAAATGCAAATAGAACCCATTCAGCTCTTCTCAATATATACGTACATACAGTGCTTACTTCCTTGAATAAGGTTACTAATTTTGTTGTACTCTATTGAAAATATTTTGAAAGACCTGTTACACAGTAAAGAAGGTAAGCCAAGATGACATTTCCAGTAATGAGTTTCTATTCAGTGAAAGTCTCACTACTTTAAAAAAAACAAAACAACAAAACCCACAAAACAACCGCACCCACAAAAAAAAAAGGTAGATTCTCAAATGTTACACTGCCTTTTTTTCCTCATTGCCCCTGTCTTTCACTTTGCCCTATAGGAGTGTCAGGTAGCTGATACAAAACTAGGAGGAGTGATTGATAGACCAGATGGTTGTGCTCTGATTCAGAGGGACTTCAACAGGCTGGAGACATGCAAATGGGAAACTCACTAAGTTCATCCAAAGGAAGCGTGAAATGCTGCACCAGGGGAGAAACACCCTATGCACCAGAACAGACTGGTGGCCAAGTGCCTGGAAAGCAGTTTTGCAAAAAAGTACCGTGGGTTCATGTTGAGCAACGGATTGGCAGTGAGAAAGCAATGTGCCTTTGCAGCAAAAGAGGCCAACAGCATCCTAACCTATATTTGGAAAAGCATTTTCATTAGGTTGTGGGAGGTGATCCTTCCTCTCTGCTTAGACTGGTGAGACCGCATCTGGAGTGCTGTGTCGAGTTCTGCACTCTGTGGTATGAGAAACATGGACATACTGGAATGGGTCCAATAAAGGACCACAAATGTGATGCTTGAAGTATTAGACACAGGATGAGAGGCCGAGAGGTGGGATTATTCAGCTTAGAAGAAAGTTGGCAATTATATGTTTCTAAATACATGCTGGAGGGAAGGGGGCAGGGAGTGGGAAGAAAGTAAGGATGATGGAACCAAACTCTTTTTGGTGACAAAGCAAAAGGCCGTGGGCATTGGCTAATATACAGGATAGACTTTTTTTTTCTTTTTTTTTTTTTTTGTGAGAATGGTCAAACACTGGAACAAATTTTTCAGAGTGGTTAGAGGGTCTCCAAACTTGTAGATGGTTGACACCTGACTAGATATCGTTTGAGCAGCTAGCTGTAGTGTACACTTCTTTGAGCAGGGGGATTGGACTAGGCTGTTTTACGGTCTCTTCCAACTTCAACTATTTTTGTGATTATAGATTAGGTAAGGTTAATCCTAGTAACAAAAGAGATATCAATCTACTGTGCAACTGTTACTCTTGAGGAATTGTATATTTAGCCCGTTTAAAAGCCTGGTTGACAGAGTCCCTTGGGAAGCAGTCCTGAAGGGCCAAGAAATCCAGGAAGGCTGGACAGTCTTCATGACGGAAGTTTTAAAAGTGCAGGAGCAGGCCATCCCCATGTGCCAAAAGGTGAGCTGGTAGGGGAGAAGACCAGCCTGGCTAAACAGAGAACTTTGGCTGGAACTCTGGGGGGAAAAAGGAGAGTTTACCCCTTCTTGAAGAAGGGGCAGGAAGCTCTGGAGGACTATAAAAGGTTGTCACGAGGTTATGCAGGGTGAAGATTAGAGAGGTGAAAGCCTAGCTAGAACTCAGGCTGGCCAGCCTGCCATAAAAGATAACAAAAAATGTTTTTACAAATACATTAGAAACAAAAGGAGGGCCAAGGATAATCTTCATCCTTTATGGGATGTAATGCTTTATTTGCCTCAGTCTTTAAGAGCAAGACCAGCTCCCCCGCCAGGTACTCAGCCCTTTGAGCTGGAAAATAGGGATGAGGAGGAATAGTATGAAGTCCCCACAGTTTAGGAGGAAACAGTTAGTGACCTACTGCTCCACTTAGACACACACAAGTCTATGGGGCTGGATAAGATCCACCCAAGGGTACTGATGGAGCTGGCAGAGGAGCCTGACAAGCTGCTTTCCATCATTTATCAACAGTCCGGGCAAACTGTAGGGGTCCCAGAAGACTGGAGGTTAACCAATGTGACACCCATCTACAAGAAGGGCAGGAAAGAAGATATGGGGAACTATGGGCCTGCCAGCCTGACCTCAGTGCTGGGGAAGGTTATGGAGCAGGTCATCCTGAGTGCCATCATGTGGCATGCGCAGGACAACTAGGGGATCAGGCCCAGCCAGCATGGGGTTATGAAAGGCAGGTCCTGCTTGATGAACCTGATCTCCTTCTATGACAAGACGACCCACCTAGTGGATGAGGGAAAGGATGTACATGTTGTTTACCTGGACCTTAGTAAAGGCTTTGACACAGTCTTCCACAGAATTGTCCTGGAGAAACTGGTTACTTATGGCTTGGATGGGTGTACTCTACATTGGGTTAAAATCTGGCTGGATGGTTGAGCCCAGAGAGTGGTGGTAAATGGAGTTACATCAGGCTGGTGACCGGTCACAGGTAATGTTCCCCAGGGCTCAATGTTTGGGCCAGTTTAATATCTTTATCAGTGATCTGGATGAGGGGATTGAGTGCACCTTCAGTAAGTTTGCAGACAACACCAAGATGGATGGGAGTGTTGATCTGCTTGAGGGCAGGAAGGTTTTTTACAGAGGGATCTGGACAAGCTGGACCAATGAACCTGATACAACTAGTCTTGGCTCAACAAGGAGAAGTGATGGATCCTGCACTTGGGTCACAACAACCCCATGCAGCGCTACAGGCTTGGGGAAGGGTGGCTGGAAAGATGCCTGGTGGAAAAGCACCTGAGGGTGCTGGTTGACAGCTGGCTGAATATGAGCCAGCAGTGTGCCCAGGTGGCCAAGAAGGCCAATAGCATCCTGGCTTGTATCAGAAACAGTGTGGCCAGCAGGACAAGGGAAGTGATTGTCCCCCTGTTCTTGGCACTGGTGAGGCTGTACCTTGAATGCTGTGTTCAGGTTTGGGCCCCTTACTGCAAGAGAGACATTGAGGTGCTGGAGCGTGTCCAGAGAAGGGCAGTGAAGCTGGTGAAGGGTCTGGAGCACAAGTCTTATGAGAAGCAGCTGAAGGAACTGGAGTTGTTTAGTTCGGAGAGGAGGACACTCAAAGGGGATCTTATTGCTTTCTGCAACTACCTGACAGGAGGTTGTAGACAGGTGTGGGTAGGTGTCTTCTCCTGGCTGACTAGTGACAGGACAAGAGGAAAGGGCCTCAAGCTACCCCAGGGGAGGTTTAGGTTGGGTATTACGAAAAAAATCTTCACTGATAGGTTGGTCAAGCATTGAAACAGGCTTCTCAGGGAGGTGGTGAAATCACCATCCCTGGAAGTGTTTAAAAAATACATAGATGTGGTGCTTAGGGACAAGGTTTAGTGGTGGACTTGGCAATCGTGGGTTGATGGTTGGACTTGATGATGTCAGAGGTCTTTTCCAGCCTAAATGATTCTATGATTCTATTTCAGACAGCTATCAGTATCTTGAAGAACACTGCTCTTCACTTTCAAAAGAGGTGGCAGATATTTCTGAGAACCTAGATCTTTTGGCAGTGGCATAAAAGGCCCTAGATATCTCTTGCCAACTGTCCTGGTTCCAGAAAGAGTAGTCTCAACTCCAGGCAGTGTTCCTGCTTGTCAACGCTCTCAAGTCAGGAATAATTCAATTTAATATTTCTTCAGTGACATAAGTGACTTGCACTCAGACCTATCAAGATGTCTATTATGTTGCTTCTACATGCTGTGTGTAGGGTACAGTGTGGTCCTCATATCTGTGAACCATCACATGGAAAGAATACATACAGTCTTTTCACAGCTTAGGCCAAAAGAAGCCATCATGTCTTTACTCTCGTTTTCCTTTGGAGGTCTCAAGAGAGACAGCTGGCAGCTGTGGGAACTGTAAGCATAAATCATCACTGGAAACAAACTAGTGGAGTATAGATAACCGCAAGCTTGTGCAAAGGCATCATGCTTTCGTGCTAATATTGTCAACCTGGATTCTATGTGGGAGACTTCATTGCTTTCCTTTGAAAAAAAATAAAGACTAAAAGGAGATTTTTTTTTTTTTTTTTTTTAAACTTCATTCTGTTTCGGGAAGGGAGTTGGACTGTAGGTGACAGGAAAAAATAAGCTACCGTTTAGTTTGGAAAGAGCTATTGGAAAGCAGCTACTGTGCTACAAAATCAATTTAGACAAATTAAGTATATTTGCATAGAGAATAGACAAGTAACAAAGAAATAAATGGAAACTAAATAAGCCCATCCTGTTGTATAAAATGTTAGTGAAAAACCAGAGCTTTGATAAGGCAGAGGCAACATGCTTTTATGTAGAGAAACTACTAAATCAGAGCCTGAGGTTGCTGGTAGTTCTTGGCTTGTTAAAGCACACAGCAGGCTGGTGTCTCAACACCGCTGGTGCTTGAGAAACTAATGCAAAAGGTCAGCAATCTTCATAAGTTTCTGTTTGGGCCTGAAGCTTCAGAGGACAATTTTGCAAAAACACCACCCCACAACTCAGCCCCTCTCAAAAAAACCCCCAAAACCCAACCAACAACAAAACCCCCCAAACAACCTAAAAAAACAAACCCAAAACAAAAAGCCTTCTCCACAAGCCCCCACCAAACTGGAACAAAATAAAACCTAACAAAAGTAACACTTTCAGAAACTGCATGAAAGACATGTTGCAACGTTGATGTTAGTGGAAGGTTGCTGGAAGTGAATTAAACAACAAACAAACAAAGCTGAAGAGACAGGAGTGTAAAACGTTGTTTTGAGAAAGATACAATGTGATAAAGGCAAGCTATCGTCTGTCTTCTGGAAAAGGTCTGCCTGATTCAGTGTAATTTACTGTAATGATTTGTGAGAATGTATCTGTTCCTGAAACTTTTCTTGTGTAAAAGAAGGGGGAGGGAACAGACCAATGGTAATTTAAATACTACGCACATATTTCCTTCAAGTGGTGCTTACAGTATTTCATAGTAGTGCCCTGTTTCAATTCTACATCACAGTAGCTTACAAGAATCATGGGGTAAAGACAGTACGTAGAATTTCATTTTCCATGTCCTGGTGTACTCTTTTAAATCTAGTACAACAGACAGTATAAAACCAGGATGCTGGTACATTACAAGGATGGTTTTCTGAAGGCTAGAAAATGGTACATATGCAACTGCTTAAATCCTATATTGTTTGTATTTAGCTTTTATCTACGTCAATTATCTACAACCAAAAACCCCTATATTCCAGTAAAATTTCTTAAATGCATCCATCTCCGCTCCCCGCTCCACCCCCCTACCCCCACCCCCCGCCAGTATTTCATACATGGGGGGCAGATCAATATGTGTTCACACTGGCCTTCACTTTCTCTTGTGACAGAAGTGATTGTGTCTAATATATGTCTAAAGGTCAGTTAATGGCTGAGTTTTCATTAGGCTTTAAACAAACAAACAAAAGTTTTCTTCTGTAGAACTTATGTACTGAAACCAGGAGTCTATGAAATCATGTTAAGAATAAAATGACATACATCAGAAAATTGATTATTACTCTACTAATGCATGACTGTCTATCTACCATACTTGAAAAAAAAAAAAAAATTAAAATAACGCCACCCTTATTTGCACATTCTATAATCTGAAGCAATTCAGTTGTAAGTACTTTGTGGTGTATAACCCTAAAGCACGTTCAGAGTTTGCCATTGTTATAAATTTCAAGAAACACTGTTGTCGTATTCCGTCTTCTTGCCTCAATCTAATACAGTATTCCCTTCAATTTCCCATAATGCTGATATTGCACAACACATGTTTCTTCAAGACTGGTAGGTTCATGAAATATTAGCAAAAAACAAACAAACAAGCAAACCATCTGTATTTTGGGCTTTAATATTTAAAAAAAAATACTAAAGGCAACCAAAAAACCCCACACTGAAAGCTGGAGTCTTTGTCTAATCAGCTGCTGCTGGATTTAAAATTCAGATTTATGGAAGAAGCAGTCTTTATACATATATTTAATACAATTGGATTCTTCAGACTTTGCGCTGAATGGGACAAGGAAATGAAAACTTAATCTCTAGAGAAATATGAAAATACAACTGACTGAAAAGGAGAAAAAAATAATATTGCTTTAAATTCCAACTTGACTAGGAACCTACTGCGGTTTGCATGTATATTAACAAACTGATTATTGCCCTAATCCTACTGAGATTTTCCTTTTCATGTGCTAAATTTTGGCATGTTTTCCTCTATTACTTTCATATTAGATGTTGAAAGTTAGATTCAAATACAATCACAAGAACTTGCAAGTGATTATTTCCAAATAAATTTGAAAACAACTACATTCAAAATATTCCATATTTCTTTAAGAAAAATAAAAAGCCAGCTTCAAGCTTACTGAATAATTTAGTTAAAAGCAGATTTCTGTGCTTTTGTTTGATGGTGGAAAGGGGAATCGGTCCTTTATTCCTCCCTACAGAGTGTGCTCTGACAGCCACAAAAATCAGTGGAAAGACTGGATTGTGGCTGCACATCTCAGGTGGTGACAGGATTTTTGCTGTTCTTGGCAGAACTTTGTGTTTGATTTGTTTATTTTCTCTCTTCTTTACCTCCAAGACAAAGTGAGTTAGTTACGAGAGAGAGGAGGTGGGTTACCTGGGAGTTATGGGTTTAAAAAATAGGCTGAGTTGCTCTGGCAGAATAGCTTCTCCTGAAATAAAAGAGGATCTGTTGCATTTCTAACTTGTAATTTTCTTTTTTCTGTGCAGGCACTATGGGTTTTTTTAGGACTTGTCCTCATACCAAAACCTTACCAGTGTAACTCATTTCCATTTTCATTTAGATAATCCAGGGCAGCATTCACATGGCTGGGTGAGAGCAGTTTAGGTTGTTGCTGGTGTCTGAGTGAAATTTGGCAGTGACTGGCTGCATATATTTTCTTCCTTTGTCTTCACAGTTCCTTATGTCACCTCTATTACCAGTTTAACCATACTGTTCCCAATGTTTTGAACTACTCCTTGCTTATGTTGAACTAGACTCTAAGTCTGATCATGTGTAGATAAATTGATACAAAGGGGTTTTTTGAAGAATTTTCATTTTTTAAGTAAGGACTTCACTTTGTGGACTTTACAGTTCTTTTTGAATCTGGTGTATTTGTACACATAATAGTAGCATATTTTTAGCTGATTTTTGTTTCAAAAAGCTGGCACTGCACAGTGTTAATCTATCTCCCTGAACATCCTAGGTGAATATTCCTGTCTGAAAATTCTTACTTCCCCCACCCCAAAATTTGGTACAGTTCTGAAAAGGAACTGTGAGGCCAAGGATCCCCTCCTCATACAAAACATGTTATTAAATCTTGCAATCCCAGCCTCTCAAAGTGGTGACAGCTGGCTGAGACATTAGTGAGGTACACTGATAAATCCCCAGAAGCAAATAGCACAAGTTTGTTGACGGTCTTATTGCTGTCTTGTGGTGGTTTTCTCTTACTACAGATTTGTTGCTATCAAGCTAATTCTATTGCGGTCTTTAATAACAGTTTTCATACTACTGCCTATGAAATGATCTTTAAAACTATAGTTCTGATGAGCTTAACATAATTACATAATATGTATATGAGATTATTGCAATATCTTTATTACCAATGATTAGCTAACCAAATTACCCAACAAATTAATAATACATTCCTGAAAAGACTAGTCATGTGTAATTATGTATAATTTAGAAAATGCTCAGAAGATGGTGCACTGTGTTTTTCTACAGTATTCTATCTGCTTATTGGAATCAATTTAAATTATGGGCATTTGTGAGTTTCCAGTGTGTAATTCTGCCTGGAGAAAGCAAGTATTTTGTCACTGGTACAGTGGAAATATTCTTGTTAGTGATCATACAAAGCCTGTGAGAAATGCTGAATGAAGTCAGACACTATATTCAGTTACAGGAATAAACTGGGAGAAACTTTATTTTAATCAAGTCAGATACAGACTTCAGCTCATGATCTGGATACACAAGTATCTGTCAACACAGTGATCTGATTTTGCAATCTTAATGAACAAACTACTCACATTTGTAAATCTTCTAAGAAGAGGTGGGCTTTTTTGCAGATTTCTGGCAAGTTTGATGAGTGTGTGTTACATGATTACATGTTACATGATAAATGCAAAATATTGGTTGTACACTTGAATGTGTGACTTTCTAGACTTTGGTTGCTAGTCTAGATTAAGCTAAATTAAATTTAGATAGAGTTATGAGGACAATGAATAAGTGTTAAACTGCAGAGAGCTGTATTTGCCAAAGCAAAAATGGTTCTTTTCCCACAAATGATCTATTACTTGGTTTGTAGTTGACACAATATAACAGACTTCTCATTGGTAACTGACTTGTGAGGCTTACATAGGAAGTCTAGTCATGGTGAAAGATTGGTTCCTTGAGAAAATTCTTTAGTTCGAGAATCTAATCTTCTGAGATCTCCTTTCTCCTAGCTCTACAGAGAGACTATTCTCCTTATGTAAATGCTTGTATCATGTACACTGAGCTAGGTGGTGTGAAAACCTCCGAAGAACTGAAAGCTGTTCTACTAAAAATAATGTTGGTTTCTGGATGCACCTTTCAAAGTGGTGATGGTTATAAAACATGACAATAAGATTCTAGCCCCAAAATGCGTGCTGCTGATACTATTGAGATATTTTTTTTTTTTTTTTTTGGTCTTTGTGTTAAAATGTTATTTATTTATTCATTTAAAGCTTGATATTAAATTCGAGCCTCCTGGGATTCAGGTTCCACACATTTTCTTTGTTTTTAGAGATTCCTTTACATTTTTACTGAGGTGTGTGAAAAGGACATATACAGGTGGAAATGAGATCTTAATGTGACCTTAAGGCCTTGTGATATATGGCTCCTCCACAAAGTTTACAAAATCTGGAAGGAACCAATCCCTTGCTGAAGTATCCACTCTACTCTGACACCAGAAGAGGAAAATGCAATGAAGTGTCAGAACATCTTGGACACATGTTGGTCTTTGCAATAGAGTTGTGACAATCTATGTGCTTTGGTGAGAACATTTCATGAAGCTGTTCAGGCAGCTGTTGATGCTGCACTCACCATACGCCAATGGGTATGGGCAAAAGAACAACAGAAACACAGAAATAAGACTGAAAAGAAGGAAACAGCTTCTATGGTTGGATACATATCCATACCAGCTTTCTCAAGCACTTACTAGTTATACAGCTCTCACCATAGAAGACTGAGGATTTTGAAATGGAAGGATCCCCTTTCCCCTTTGCCCCCAGTGGGTTGGCAGCTATTGAAAGTCTGTAAAACAGATCCTTTGATTCCAAGGCTGGCTCTCTATTGTCTCAGCACAGAGGGCACTGAATATGAGAGTGTTGTACCACTCCGTGCATTTTCACCTGTCCAGCTTGCCTCACAGTTTGGTTCATTTATTTTTCTGCATCGCCTACAAAACTTCAGTCTGGATGTTGGATCACTGCATGCTAGTTGCCACAAATAGATACTTTGTGAGCCAGCCTCTTTCTCCTTACAAATATCACAGCTGTCTGTAATTCATTCATTTTTCTGACATTGAAAATTAATTTCCTTTGTCCCCTGATGCTACATTATATGATGACTGACAAGAATCATTACAGTCATTCAAAAAACAAACAAAACCTGAATGCAAGTCCATAAGAGCAATCCGCTCTGAGTTCTCTAGGGGGAAGCATTCTTCTCTTCCATTTTAGCAATTACAAGTTGGATTCTTTGCTGTCCTGGGATTGAACTGATACCATATCACAGAGCCAAGTGCTGGATGAAAGACTCCAGGAGGAAGACACAACCCCCATACTGGAAAAACATACCACTAGCTCTTCATCTTATTATGACAAATACTGTGAAAAGGAAATACAGGGAAGTGTAGGATATCCGAGAGCTGTTTAGAAGAAATATCCTATGAAAACATTCTTGCAAAGCTACTTGCATGCAACTAAACCTACTCGATCAGGTTTTAGTTTTATTGATACAATCCAGTGTGCTGTTGCCCTTTGTTCAAGGTTGTGATGATGACCAGTTGTTATGGTTTAACCCCAGCTGGCAGCTCGGTCCCACACAGCCACTCGCTCACTCTCCCTACAGTGGCAAGGGGGAGAGAATTGGAAGAGTAAAAGTGAGAAAACTCGTGGGTTGAAAAGAAGACAGTTTAATGGGTAAAGCAAAAGCTGCGCATGCAAGCAAAGCAAAACAAGGAACTCATTCACCACTTCCCATGGGCAGGCAGGTGTTCAGCCACCTCCAGGAGAGCAGGGCACCATCACACCTAACGGTTACTTGGGAAGAAAACCACCATGACTCTGAAGGTCCCCCCGCTTCCTTCTTCTTCCCCCAGCTTTATATGCTGAGCATGACATAATATGGTATGGAATATTCCTTTGGTCAGCTGGGGTCAGTTGTCCCAGCTGTGTCCCCTCCCAGCTTCTTGTGCACCCCCAGCCTACTCGCTGGTGGGGTGGGGTGTAAGACACAGAAAAGGCCTTGATTCTGTGTAAGCACTGCTCAGCAGTAACAAAAATATCTCTGTATTACCAACACCGTTTTCAGCACAAATCCAAAACACAGCCCCATACCAGCAACTATTAAGAAAATTAACTCTATTGCAGCCAAAACAAGCGCACCAGGATACCCAGATCCTTTTCTGCCTATCTCAGATCTTGCACTCTTGCTTGGGGTTACTCTATTCAAGATGTAGGGCTTTGCTTTTTCCTTTGTGGGACGTCATAACATCTTGTTTGCCCATCTCTTCCAGGAACCAGAAGTAAACCACCATGCTCATTGAGCAAGAATATGTGAATTTTGCTGCTACACCTCTTTCAATGAGTTACAGTCTGTGAAGGTCTTTTCTGATGGTTTCTAACGTGTGACTTTAATGCCCTTTATGACAAATTTTCAGGCTTACAAAGTTTCACCATATTTAGAAATTAAAAATTGTGTCTCATCAGCACCTGATGTTCTCCTTTTTGATAATTTTCATGTATATTCAATCATATGAAGCAATTTAATGTACTGAAGTTTTGTGGAAACTACAGCTTCTTTTTCCTTCAACTACTTTTAGTGCTTATCCAAACTGAGCTATGCAAGAAAAATCTGAGCCAGTTCATTTACTGAGGTTGGTTACTCTTGTGTTTAATATTCTTTAATGATCCACTAGTGTATTCCTGCATGCATGTTGCTATCCAATAGATTATAGTACAGATACATAAACTGCATAACAAAAGGAAAGTAGTTGTGGAGAAGGATGACTATTAGGTAATATATTCATGATTATCTAGTCTCAATTTGGCTGTGTCCACACATTATTTGGATCTTTTTAATTTAAGAATCTTGATGGACACAAAATGTAACTGAGATGAAAGTCTGTTAGAAATAACTAATGAGGTAATGTTCTCTTGGGAACAGGAATTAGCTGTGCTTGGTCTTTAGCTTCTAACAGACATGAATGAACACAAACATTGCACTGTTTAAGAATGTTTTTGTCAAGGAGTGTTGTGGTAACATTCCGTGTGTAGTGCTTTCAGGATTTTAAGTTCTGGCAGTTTCAGCTTCCACTTATCTGGAAGATTTTCTTTTAACTCAACATCAAATGAACATGAATGAGGCTGGTCATTGGTAAGTGACTAATCCATTACTCTGTAAATGCACATGACACGCCATCAAGTTCTGCCTAACATCTGAAACTGTCTATTCAGCAAAGCATTTGATATTAGAAGGCAAAACTTGATTAGAAGTAATACATTCAAAGAATGTTTCGGTAAACACTTCTGTGGAATATAAATAAGAAACTCAAGGATTCTTTCACTTTCTAAACTTAAATGGTATAGCTCTGTTTTTATCAGCATGTTGGATCACTATTGCTTTTCCAACCAGGAATAGTTGGACAAAGCCAGCATAAAACCACTTTGCTACTTGTGGTTATTTGGGTTTCTTAAAGATCAAAACAAAGGGACAAAGCTCCTTCAGGCTTTCTTGGTTTGGGTTTGTTTGGTTTTTTTTCTTTTCTTTTCCCCTCAGGTAAAGGAAAAAGTTGCTTCCTCCCTGAGGTCGCAGACAAAAATGAACTGTGTGAACTGTGACCAGACTAGGTCTCCAAATTCCATTATTTAGGAGGCTAATCCTGTTTGCATATTGATGTCCCTGTACTGTTCAGACGAGCAATGAGAAGTAATACATATCAATTCTCTTAGTGAACTACCTCTTGAAAATGAAAGGCAAGCAGCTCCTCCAATAGGAATCTCAGGGCAAAGGATGTTCAAAAAGATCAACTGAGACACTTCCCTGAAAGAGAACTCTAGCTAATTTTGTAATGAAATATTTATCATACAGAACTGAACTGTTAAGTAGGACTATTCAGAAAAAAAATGTCTATGTATTCATAAAAATATAAAAAACCAAAAATTGGAGGCTGTGTGTAACAGTAGTAATTGTCCTTTCTTGTTAGAGACATTGAAGGCAATATGCTCCATTAAAATGTTGGCGTTTTGGATCCGTATGAGATTTGATGATTGACATCTGACCTATTTTAATGAAAAATTTTGCCTACTGATACATTCATTGACAGAATTTGCTTTGTATACTGTAAGTATAAAAGTTTCTTTTGGATTCGATTCCTCTTCAGACCTGGATCATTTCCAGTATATGTATGATTGGCCCTTTGTCTAAAGCCATATGATAAAACAATGTGAGGATCAGGTCATTTAAGCGAAACAGAGTTCTGACACATCTGAAAGAATGAAATACAATTCAAAGACAGGAAGAGAGGGAAAGGAAAGTAAGAGTTGAGGGGAGAGGAAATGATAGCCCTAGGTCTTCTGTGGAATCTAGACTCTTCAAATGATTTCTTATATGCAAAACTTGATATCAGTAACTCTCCTGAATTTATAAAAGTACTTATATGAGTGAGCTAATATTCAGTGTTATAAACACATATAAAAATGTTTACTTATACTGATATATATTATAAGTATATATTAAGAATTTTAATGATTTAAAGTGATTGGGTTTTTCTCTGTTTTTCTGGATTTTTTTTAAGTCAAGAGATTTGTATCCTCTGTCTTGTTCCTAGCATGTTAAAACCGAGGTTCTGTCTGTCCTTCAGTCATTATTAACCATGAGGTTCTATGATCCTTTCCTTATCTCAGAAATAGGAGTGAAAATGGCAATGGGTGAATTAACAATTTAACAAATGTAATAGCAGCATATCATTGTTCTTTTCTCCTCTTCCACCTTTCAAAATAGCAAGAGACTTGACAATGAATTAATTACTAATGGGTGGAGGCATGAAGAACACAAGGCATGATCAAACCCTTACTATCTGAATATTTTAAATAGCTCGTTATTCTCTATAACACAGATACTCAGTGCACCTTTTCTTCATTTGCTCCAGTCATATCAAAGCTAGAAAAGCATAAAGGAGCCTGAAAGTGTGGGGTTTTTTCTTGTGGCTTTTTTGTTTGTTTGTTTTATTTTTGTTTCGTTGATTTAGTTTCCTTGGTTTTTCCCCCTTCCCTGACAAAGGGCTCATTTTCCTCATACAATTAGAATGACAGAGTCCTGGAAACCTTCCTCATGATCCATTTTAAGGCTCAATTTTATCCAGAGGTCTATTCAATTCACCCTGAAGTGGAGATTTATACTGTGGACACATCTTCATTAGTGTTCATATGAGGACTGAAATTTTGAAGCTAACTTCCAAACATCCATGCTTGGTTTGCTTTAGGGAATGGTCTACGCTTCCTGAAAACTACATTCCTTCTGTATGAAATCATCTGCATATGCATTTCAGAAGCATGCCTAATGCCCTCCAACTGCTAAAGGGCATTCAGACCATTGCCTCAACTAGAGCTAATAATGTATACTCTGAAACATATATACTCTAGACTTTAATTCCTCAGTGCCATCTGTTTTCCAATGCAGACCCTCTACCCAATACATTGTACTATTTGCCAAACCAGACATTGTCTGGATGAGTAAGTGCCAAGGAATTTATTGTGAAACAGGGTGCTCAGTGGTGAGAGAGATACCAAGGTACTGAGCAGCTAAATCAAAACTATGTAGCCACAGGCACAAGAGCACTGTGTTTGAGTAGCCATACAAAGTCAAGGGCTAGTAATTTAGCTCAGGCGACTACAGCAGTTCTCTGGATTGTGAATGCTTTTCTGGGTCTCGTAAACAGGATGTAAAAGCCTCATCCTCCATATGTGAACACAATGAGGATGAGAAATAGTTAAATGAATACATGTAAAAGAAAAATGACTAGTCATTAGTATTTATTTTATTTAGACAAATCCTATTCCTCTTCCTAGAAGAAAATGTGGTACTAGTTTCTTGGTTTCACAAAGCAGTGCAGAGTACAAGGAAGACTAAACTGTCAGAAGATATCTGGGTGTTATTGACTGAGTGTCTTACAGCAGTACTTGAAGAATGTCCTGCAAATACTCCAAATGGTTTTTCTCATAAAATTGTGTGACATGCAGCAACCTTCACTCATCTTGATTTTTGACTGGGGAACTGAGGTAAATTAATAAAACAGTTAGTAGTAGGAATGTTACTGGTTTTGCTGATGTTTATTTACTCAGGTTACAATCTAGAAAACATGTCTATCAAATATTTTCCCACGTGGCTGAGTCATATGTCATGTTACTAGGCATATTTCTGATATGGAGGGGATGGTGGGGTATATAAATAGTTGATTATATTCAAAATCAACTCTGACAGGTGATCTTTTATTTATATTATATCAGATATATACATAGTGCTTTTATCGCATGTAATGACCATATCATCACTGTCTTAAGAGACGTACAAGCTGCTCCTTAAGAGTGAGCAAGATGGTTTTTTGGACTGCTTGTTAAAATTTTTGTTTCTTTTTCCTTTTTTATAGATGCTCTTGCAAAACTACTTGTTACAAATGAATATTAATCCTAGAAGTGCTGATCAGACTGCCAAGGCACTGATTTTTTCGCCAGCTCTTCTTTTTCTGTTCTTTTGTTTTATGAATACAACTGCATTTGTATTGTGTTGTAGCTTAGCTTTCTATAGTAATATTAATATCTGTATTAATATCCATACTTTATCCATACTAACATCCTTGTATTATCAATATATCCAAGTTAATATCCATATATTAATTAATGCACTATAACAGGAATGTGAGGGGAAAAAAATTAATTGTTACTAATGAACACATCAAAATAAATGTGCTTTAAGATCTTCTTGAAAACATGATAATAATTATGTGTTTAACTGCTGTGTACCAGAAACTGAGCATTGTTTAAAAGGCGCGCAATCCAACTTGTCTACTACTATTTCCAGCTTCTTGTAGAGTTGCCAATATAAATACAGTGTTGAAACTGAGTAATAAATGTTTAAAAAAACTCTATAAAGAGACTTCCAGCTGGAAAGAATCCACTGAATATAGTTCCTCAAAGAGTTTTTTGTTTGATTGTCCATGTTATACAGGAAAGAGGAGTTTTTGTGGAAACTCCCATCTCCATTATTAATGTGGGAGATGAGGATGCTAGTAGGAGAGCACATCAGAAGAGCAAAGTCCAGTGCATCATGGTCATTGCTTACAGAAATTAATTTTGTATTTGTAAAGTAGGATATTTGGAATGGCAGGAATTGTATTGACATGTTCATAGAACACAGCTCAGGAAGACTTCGTATCATCTACTAATTCACCTTATTAAATTAATAAAAATACTAATCACATTTGCCATTTTAAGTTCTGTTCTCTTTAAATACTTGTTGGTTATGAAAATGGCTTCAGGCTATAGCATAAATTCCCATGTAGCTGTCACTTACTCTACTGTACCATTTTAAAAACACAAACCAAATGAAATTTAAGCAACTAGAAATGCTTAAATTGTATTAATTTACATTGCATGCCATATTCTTTTCTTTAGATAGAAGAGAAAAGAACAAAGTACATGTGACCATAGGGTTAATGAAGTTCCTTAATGTACGTCAGGCAGATAGTTGCAGTTCAGCAATGCAAAGACAAGTTTTTGCAGGGTGAACTGAAATGGGAACTCTCAGTTATGGTTGGATTACTGAAATGGTTGTTACCCATTTCATTTAATGATACATTTCAATACATTCTTTTTCTTAATGTATTGAATTTCTTAATAACACCCTTAAATGGAGGGAAGCAGGTCTTAGACAGTCTGCTTTCTCTTGCCCCCCTGTTGTGGGTTTACCTGGATGGGCAGCTAAGCACCACACAGGTGCTCAGTCACTCCCTCCCATACCCTCAGTGGGACTGGGGAAGAGAAAAGGAAGAGTAAAAGCAAGAAAACCCAGGGTGAAGATTTAAAAAAAGAAAAAAAAAAAGAAAGAGTGGAAGATAAATGGAAGAAGAGACAAAGAAAATAAAACAGGTGATGCAAAAGCAATCACTCGCCACCTCCCACTGATGGCTCCCAAGCAAAAGATGGGTAACCTTCCTAAACCCTCTTCTTTTCCCTTTTATTGCTAAGCATGGCATGATATTGCATAGAATATCTCTGGTTAGTTTGAGTCATCTGCCTGGTTGTGTCCCCTTGCAACCTATTGTGCAGCCCCCAATCTAGTCACTGCATGGGGGCAGACTGAAACAGGCAGCCTTGGTGCTGTGCAAACACTGTTCAGCTGTAGCTAGAATGTGTGTTATCAGTATTGTTTTCATCATAAATCTAAACCAGCAACATAAAAGCTGCTAAGAAGAAAGTTAACTGTATCCCAGCTAGACCCAGTACACCTCCACAACGTATGCATTTCTCTCCATCAAATAGGTTAAATCACCAATCTAGGAATCCTTTTATTCTAAAACTGATGGAGTAGGAGGCTGAAATATTAGGGGAAGAGATGAGTGTTAAAAATCTCAGCTAGCAGTAGACAATCTCGTCTGTTTCCCCTCTTTAAATAAGAGAAATTGTATGGACTAATTCTTTTGAGTTATAGAGGATTAATTTTGTGAGAGAGCATGCATTTGAAGAAGACAAAATCTGACAAGGGTAACGTTCAGTAGATTCCAGCATCTAAATGTGTGCTTCATTGAGGAAGGTTTTGGTCATTTTCAGTATGCTACTTGGAAAAAAACCTTTTTCTTCAGAGTCTAGCTGGGATCTGACAGATAGATAAAGTGCTGATCACAGAAAGGAATAGAAAAGAAATAAAAAAGAATACAAAATATTGGAGGAGGGGGAGGAGGGTTATATCAGAAGTCTCTGTAGCATGGGAGTATTATGCAAAGAATCACTTTAACTATTATTAAATGTTCCCTGCATAAATTCCTGACATGTTGATGAAGGAAAATGTGTTAAACACAGTACCAGGAAACATTCATTATGTGTAGATTTCTGAGTGAATAGATTGTACAGTATTGTGGATAATTTACAAATAGAACTACGGGATCATTATATTATGACTTTGGTGTCTTAAAAGCTTCCTTTTTCTTAGATTCATTGCAAACTTCATTATTTGAGTTTTGACTCCTCAAGAGTAAGGAATGTGTTTAATCTAACTGAAAAAGAACTGAACACCATTTGCTCCTCCTCCCTTCAGAGCTTCTTCCCTTGTTCATTGTTAACATGTTAAAGTGGTCTCAAACTTCTGGCTTTCAGAATAATTCTTTCCAAGGAAATACTGCAGTAATATTTTGGAGTTCTGGAAAGTGCTGTCAGAATCAACGGGTAGTGTTTTTAGTTTGACTTTCTTTCAGACGCACTTTAGCATACAATTAGCACTTACTGGACTCTTCCAGAATAAGCAATAAAAATTTGACTAACCTGCTGGATGATATCAGCATTAACTTTAACTTTAAATCTGTGACTGAATTTGTCAAGGTTTGATGTTCTTTTTCTTCTCCCTTTAGAGGGTGGGAAGATGCTACTGTCACGGTTATGTGGCCAGGCCACTGTCGAGAAGAGGTGAAAGCTTCAGCTATTGGGATCTGCAAGTGTTTGTAGCTCTGGAGCCCTCTTTTCCTGGGCTGGACTGCAATGGGCTCTCCTGCTTTGGATTCTCTTGAGCCTGGCTGGTGTGCTGGCAAGAAACAGGATGGGCTTCCTGAAACCTTTCTGCTTTTAGACCTTTAAATGCATCTTCTCTAATAGATGCTCTGTTGTGCCAGGTAAATTCTGACCAGCATTGCTTAGTAATCAGAGCCTTTCCAGAGAAGTTGAGGTCCCAGGAAATGGAATATCTGTTGCACCAGCCTGGCTATTTGGGGCAGAATTTATTTCCTTCTCCTTATGATACTCAGAAATGGGGTGGGAGGGATTACCAAATAATCTAGGAGCACTAAAGGTAGAGGAAAAAAACGCAAATTGGAAAAAAACTCCTGAAAAAATGTTTCATTATTTGTTACTCTCTATGAATGACAGAGCAAACGAAATGTTTGATAGATCAAATGTCTGGCATTTACTGTAAGTCTGTTTGCAGTTGCAAATTTATATAGGTTATTCCTCATTGATAAATATAGCACTCTTTGGTTCAGGTAGTAAATACTGTACCTTTTATTCCGCATGGCTACCCAAACAAGTTTTTTGTAGTATCACAACTTTTATTAATATCATTAAGGGTCAAAAATAATTTTTCCTTTCTTTTCTCAATATTGTTTAAACTGTTCCATAGTTTTTCCAAATGCATTTTCTACCTCAGCCTGCTTCAATGTTACAAATAATATACATTTTTTCCTTTCTAAAAAGCTTTTCTTCTTTTAAAGAAAAAAATAAAATACAATAATTTACATCTTACAAACACCGTAGAACTGATTTAACTCCTATATTGTTGTAAGAGTCAAGCCAAATAGCATCACTCTATTCTAAATTCCAATAAAACCTTAATCTACATAATAGAAGTATTTCTCATGTGTACATCATAAGTACATAAACACTTTCATTGCCTAGGTTTATGCATGCTATTTCCTCTTGTAATAAATCAATCACATTTTTCTTCTTTAATTCAGGTTACTTCAAATATGTTTCATTTTTCTTTGTCACTGTAATTTCAGGTTCTTAAAAGTGAATTCCCTTGCACTACTTCTTTTCTATACCTTTAACTTTTTCATAAAATAAACATGCAGCAAGATGTCTAACTCAGCCAGTAAAGTAATGCAGATAATTGCATTGTCCTTTGAATGCGGTGTAGCTTTATTAATTCTTAACCAGTAAAATAATTTTGAAGTATTTTCCTTCATCTAAGGATAATAAATGGTATCCTTTGTAGATGTTTTTATGAACTGAAAATGGTCAGTGGCTTTTCCAGAAGGTTAGGATGAACAAAATGCAGAAATCGGGTATGATAGAGGGAATTAAAAACATTAAATGCCCAGTTTAGTATATTGTGCAAAGTGTCTATGAAGGTTATGCAACAGAACTCATAATTAAGATTTCTAACAAAGTTTTATAGATAATATTTCCCTGTTAATTATTTTGTAAGATACTCGACTTATAGTTATATAATGCCACACATCTCTTATTTTCCTTTCATGGCAGCCTATCATAAACACAGCAAGCCAGTTAGTTCACCATAGTGGAGAAAGATGCCTGTTTGTAAAAGAAACCATGCTGCAAGACAAATGTATCGCGAAGATGAGTTTCCTTTGCAGATGACTTAAGAGGAACTAAACAATACTTTTCAGTTGGTACAAATTTTGTGCTAGTTACCAACTGCTTTATATTTTTTTAGATACTGTGGTCAAACATGGTATTAGATAACTTTCTCTGATGAATGAAATAGCATACCTGGTCGGGTTACGTTTAGAGATTTACAAAAATAATTTGCAACTTATTCTGCCCGTATCTGTTATCTCATTTATACCACTTACTATTTTTAAGCAAAAGCTTTTGCTGGATGTATGATCTGAAAGTTCAGTGGCAACAGCTCTTTTCTCCTTCTAATTCTGCAGAGCTATATTGCTGCATTATAAATACTTTCCTCTAATACTGTCAGGAAATTAGAAGGGAAAATTAGATTTTTTTTTTTTCTTCTTGTACTGGTGAAATCATTTACTTCTCTTAAATCTTCATTGTAAGCAGAAGTTACTTACAGGTAGAAATGTAACTGTATGCTGTCAGCTACTGAATCAACTGGTGTTTTTCATTGGCACTTTAATATAATGAGAATCACTATATCAGAGTTTACTAGTGAATGGCTCTGATGCAAAAAGTGTAAAATAGTATAAGGTGGGAACAAACTTCATCTTCTTTCCCTCCCTATACTTCAAATTATATTGGCAAGTATAGTGTTGGGTGGTTTTATCTGTCACTCATTTCTGTAGATAAAGGAAAATAATTTTGACTCTGAAGCTGTGGGTATTGCTTTAGTAGTTACTGGCTTAATTAACATTTCTGGGTGAGAGCCTGAGAGTGAAAGGCATGTGGTCTTGTTGACAGATTCAGTCCCAAAACAAGATGTGGAAGAAAGCAGGGTGACCATAATATTGTTATGTTAACCTAAAATGATTACATAAAAAAGTCTTTAAAATGGCTCTAAATATTTATGCAGGCAGCTATAAATTTCCTGTAGCTTTTGACTACTTCACTGTATGTTTCATGGTCCTTTTCTCTTTCCAGCCTCATACTTTCACACACTTTTCAAGAATGACCAAAAGCAGTTGTACCCTATAGCATAACCTTGCTTTACAGGCAGAGTATAGTGATATACATAGGTGTATAATTAATATCATAACTGATATTATTTCACTGATATATTTCTTTCCCGGTCCCCATTTCACCCGTGCGGGTTGGGTTATCTGCTGTGGCAGGGAATATGTTGTGGTGTATTTAATACTTTTTAATACCTCTGAATTGAGCTCATTTTCAGTGATGTGTGAACATTTCTTCCTCCTCCTAAATCTGCTCTTTGTTACCTTATGGCAAAATTTTATATATTCCTTTATGGAAACATATCCAGGATCATCACAGGGTTTTGACTGAGAAAATTAAATGGAGCAAAGCCACTCAATATTCTTGCCAAACTTATTTTTTAGACTGAATTTCTAATTTGAGTTGTGAGCTCTGTGATTTCCCAAAGAGGCTGTGAGTTCGCTGTCCTTGGATATTTTCAAGGACTAACTAGAAAAGACTGTGAGCAACCTTAACCTAGATATGAAGTTAGCTCTGCTTTGCCTAAGTGACTAGGTGGTTGGACTAGATGAGCTCCACTTGTCTTTTACAAGTAAATTATTAACTGAATTTATTGTTTGATTCCAGGTAGATGAACATTCTTTAGATCACAAAAGGGGAAATGTATATACAAGCAAAACCAATGGAAGTCAGTCTGTGAAGTAAACTCTTTTGAGTAGTGTTTTCTACCTGTCACTGAAGTGTTTGACTAGGAGCACGTACACCTTTTTAAATGTCTATAATTTCTTGTTAATATAGAAAACATTTTAATAATTCTGATTTTAAAAAAAACAAACTTGAAGTTGCTACAAACTAGCAGGTTTCTGGACCTTCAGTTGAGACATTGGGTCGTGTGTGAAGCTGGGTGTGGTAGATAGTAGAAGTTTTGAGGAACATGGAAATTACATCTAGATCAGTGGATTAGAAGTCATCCTTCCTGTGTGACCGTGAATTATTCACTACAGTGAATAAGGAGTGTGGTGACTGTTGAAAAGCCAAGCATGCTCCTTTGACATGGTATTTGAAGGACTAAGCAGAGCTTAGAGTCTCTTGTGATATTACTTGGTAAAAGTACAAATGTTATCAGTATAAGATGCTGGGAAAGGGTTTTACAGGTTTGACTAGATAAGAAAAACAACCACTTTTCAATTTTCTGGACATCAGCACTATGTAGAGAGAGTTAAGAATGGCAGTTGGGATTCAACCTGAAGCCAAAACTGCCATAACAAACATTTAAACATGCTATAAGGTCATTAGAGAAGGAGTATCTTTGCTGATGACCACAGGTGTGGACCTGGCATGGTAAAAGCTGCTACAGATCACAGCCACAGTTTCAGCTGTCTTATGGCCTCATTTTCACAACTCTGGTGTGTATCTGTTTGATGTACTTACTAGTATGCCTTATAACGTTTAAAGGCTATCAATTGATTCCCAAGGCAAATGCCAGTTAATGTCAATGTTTGTAGGTATTAACTAGGCTATTGAAATCTTTGAATTGCTGGTAAATGTCTTCCAAAGGTTCTAATAATCTCAAGGCATCTCTGCATTACTGAGGAAACTGTTAGGCAAAGATGCATTATGGACGTGGTTATCTTCACATAACATAGCAGCAGATGCACCAAGAAGATGGCTGAATCAGGTGACTGATTATATTGTCTCCCAGAAAGAAAGTGTAGTGTGGTTATAGCGAGATGGGGCTCAGAATATCACTTTTACAGTTGCTTTCAGGTTGGGGCCTATTGTCAAGTCAAAACCTATCATGCTATAACTTTATTTAGCTATAAACAGTGCAGCTTGTCCAGGAACTTCAGAAAGGAGTCATAAATTAGTAGGACTTTGTCATGGTTTAACCCCAGATGGCAACTAAGCCCCACACGGCCACTTGCTCACTCCCCTCTGGAGAGATGGGGGAGAGAACTGGAAAGGTAAACATGAGAAAACTCGTGGGTTGAGATAAAGATGGTTTAATAGGTAAAGCAAAAGCTGCGCATGCAAGCAAAGCAAAACAAGGAATTCTTTCACCACTTCCCATGGGCAGGCAGGTGTTCAGCCATCCCCAGGAAAGCAGGGTGCCATCACGCATGGTGTTTACTTGGGAAGAAAAACACTGTAACCCTGAACGTCCCCCACTTCCTTCTTCTTCCCCCAGCTTTGTACGCTGAGCATTGCGTCGTATGGTATGGAATATCCCTCTGGTCAGTTGGGGTCAGCTGTCCCGGCTGTGTCCCCTCCCAGCTTCTTGCACACCCCCAGCCTGCTCACTGGTGGGGTGGGGTGAGACACAGAAAAGGCCTTGGTGCTGTGTAAGCACTGCTCAGCAGTAACTAAAGCATCTCTGTATTACCAACACTGTTTCCAGCACAAATCCAAAACATAGCATTATACCAGCTGCTATGAAGATTAACTCTATCGCAGCCAAAACCAGCACAGACTTTAATGAATGCACTCATCCTACTGATCTCAGGACTCCTTTGGCTCATGCTAAAGAAACTAAAGAGTATAATTTGATTATCTGTTGCAAGAAAGTCACAAGCATAGAAACCTGACTTTTATTTGGAGCGGTCATGCAGGTCTAAGATGAGACAATTGAACAAGAATGTAAGATCTTCAGCTGGAGGAAACAAAACAGAAAACATTACTTTAGTCATTCACCTAACAATTGGCAGTCAGACTAATAAGAATGCAGGAAAAACTCGACAAGCACTTTTAGATCGTGATGTGTTTGCAGTTCAGTTCAGTACTCTCTCATATGAATATTGTAGCTACTGAGGTGAGATAAGCATGCATTATAGCAAGTAATACAGATAAAAGTGATCAAACTGTAGTACTTAGGTAAGCGAAAAGGTAAATTCATAGAAATTCTCTCAAGAATCTGTCAGAGTCTTTCTGGAGTGAAATGTGTTTTAAATCAGAAACTAATGAAACTTGACATGTGTTTCAAGACCTAATGAGTGACAAACACATGAGAGGGAAATACTGACCAAACAGAAGAGAGGTCATGAAAACCTGGTGTTTCAGATAGTTATTTGATTGAAACACTTTACCAATATTTATATGCAAGCATCACAGTTGAGTTCAGGAAGTAGGTAAATAGGCAGATAAAGCAGCATTACAGGCAAACCTAGCGTATTTTCTCATATGTCTTTTATTTAGCTTTTCCAGAAAGAAGAATCCAGTTACCACATTTTCTTCTGGGCACTAGGGCTTTGTACCTTGGGTGGCTAGATCAATAACTAGGATTGCTGAAGCTCTAGTGAATGTGGGGCAGCGGGAAGGAAAAAGGAAGGAAGTATACAACAAGCTATTCATGAACAGGAAAGTATGTAGTAGAATGGGGAATTGCTACTATCACAGATACAGAGGAACAACATCAAAATTTAGAAGTAAGTTGGCTCCCTTGTGCCAGCTTTTGGAAGAATGCATCAGTAGTGGATTTAGGAAAATAATGATGCAAATCACAATGGTACCATATTGTGTGTAATTTTGTCACTTTAAATAAATGTGACAAAAGTAGTATATGATAGATAGATGGATTCCCAGGTGAGTCTGCTTTAGGACGATTACATCTGGGGGTTTGGTGAGCTGTCCTTCACAAACGTGTTTAAGAGGGAACAGAATATTTGAAGGAATAAAGATATGTATTGCCTTGACTGTTTATCTCTGTTCAGTATTCAGGCATAAAAGGAAAATTTATCAATTCAGTTAGGAGAGTAACAGTCCTGTACATAAGTCTATAAACTAGTAGACCAGTGGAACGACATCCCTAGAGAAGTCTTTGTAGTTTTGCATATTCCATTTTTCTCTGAGATGCTCTTTCTTTTCCCATGTCTTGGACGTGTCTCAGGAATGAATTGCAGACAGAGTGCGAACAAAAATAATAATATTTCCTGTAAGACTTACTTCTACATCTTCTTCTTGCTGAGGGTTTAAAAAAAAATCCCAGCTGTTCTTTTCAGAAGCAGATTGATTCACAATGCAATGAATGTTGACCAGACTATTTGCTAATGTATTTATAATTTTTATTGGAAACAAAATCTTTTAGTAAAAAGATAAAAGCAAACTTTTAACAAAACAAGGTATCCTGCTCTGTGACCAAGACCCCAAAATGAAAGAAAAGTGGTGATGAGTAGGACTAAATTGCACTGTCAGTTTTGAATAACACTAAACACTTTATTTCTCTTTATAGTAACACTAATAGTATACTCTTAGAGTTTAAGTACCATGACTTTATATAACAGTTTTACAAAATCCTCTCTCTGTTGTATCCTCTTGCATCACACAGACAAGAACATTTTATGGGATCTTGTGTTTCTGGTGTTTAGGGGCAAATCCATTCTGGATTCCATACAAACTACTGTATTACTTTTGTTTCCTCAGGAAAATACTTCTTCTTTCTTTTTTTTCCCCCCATCAGCCAAAATACATTGAAAATGGCAGTTGTTTGCTGTCAAACTAGCAACAGCTAGCTCATGGTATGAAAGTAAGGCATGAGACTAGAAATTGTGGGAGTATGAGCAGGGCCCTGGAAGGGGACATCCGAGTCTGAATCTGGACAGGAGTAAGAATTACTTTTTGAGTTGAGCAAGGACAATAAACAATTACAAATAAAAATAAAATTAAATTAAAATAAAGCAAAATAACACAGTAATCATAACATAGCTGACAGACTTACTACCTTCACCCCCCAACCTGAACTATGAAGTGAAATCAGTGTGTTTTTTCTGGTGACGCATCAAAATGTAGGAACATTGAAACACTTGAAGCAGACAAGACTGTGCCCTAAATGTCCAAGGAAGCTGGTGTCTATGCCAGATGATGGCCAAAGTTTTAAGACTGCATGGGATTCAGTAGATGGAGGAGTGTTCTGGCTTCACCTATCTGAAGGGGAATGAATAAAGGAGAGGTCACACAGAAGGAAAACACAGTTTGCTGGAAGCAATTAATGATTCCTTGAAGAACCAGCTGTAATTTCAATGGTGGATTTTGCAGAAATATGTTGCATAGCCCTGAACATTTGGGATATTTTTGGCTGAACACAGTCACTGACTCTGTGCTTGATCACCTGCTGGAAGAAAATAACGTTGATCTATCCCACTTTACAGATCTTTGTAGCTACAAAGAAGACCCCAGTGTCATATATCTTAGTTGTGCACATTAACATGTGGATGTAAGATATTGTGTTTGATGAATGGTCTGTCTTTGACCTGTTTTCCCATTTTCTTTGTAATGTGTGTATATACACTTGAAATTGTTGTTGAAGTTGGGCTTTTGAACCTGTGGCTGATTGGCATAATTTCCATTCTATTGCAGAGAAATAGTTTTTAGTGGGATCAACATTAAGCCTGAGCTCCTGTCTGCAGTGTGTGAGTCAGCTCAAAATGAATATTACCCTACCCTAAGAACAGATAGTACTCTAATGTTAGAGACCTTGGTCTGTTTGATTAATTGAGAAAATGAAACTATGAGAGGTACTCTGTTCTGGGTTTATTTAACGTACATTGGAAGTGTGCATTAAGAAGGAGATTGCAGTTTAACACTGACATATTGTGTCCTCAAAATCAATGTAATTGATCAGATTTTCTTGAGCACAAAAACCAGTGCAAACATGCTTTAGACATTTAGGTTATCTATGTGCAAAATTAAACAATAATGACCCATAATTTAAACTATATTGTTTTATGGACTTTCCAGGGAAGTCCACAAAAACCATATACAAAACATGTCATTTCCAGTGCAGTGGAAACAAACCTCCCTAAATGCTCTAAATATTATCTACCTCAGTAAATCCTTCCTTTCCTTCAGCTGTGGCCTTCTTGCCCTTTGTTTATTTTCCCACAAAACTGCTACCTACAGTAAAGACTAGATATCAAGTTCTACTGTGTTCTCTGTTGTTAATATGAACTACATTCTTTATTATTTAACTCTTTTATGAACAATTTTTCAACTGTTGGTAAAGAAATTTTATGAAAGAGAATTTTACTGCAATTAATTAACATTGCTTTGCAATATTAAGTGTTGAATTACAAAAGAAAGCAAAACAAAATCAATGCAGATACAATATGAAATTATATAGGACCTTTTATTTCAGCAAACTGAATACAATAGTGTGTTTTAAATAGTGGGAAAGATAGGAAAGAGAACATTCATCTCTCCCCCCATCTTCTTAGAACTATTTTGTGAAAATTGGTGTGCACTATACAGAAGTTTTCAGGCTATCAGATGCCTGAGTGCATGCCACAATCAAGTTTTGCTTGATTACAGTTTGATACAAGTTTACAGATAGGTATAAAAGTGTTTGTTCCATCTGTTTGTAATTCTGCTTTTCATTTTGTACCTTATACTTTGTTGTAGATGTCAAGAAATTAACTCATTTTGACTTTTTCTGCATGAATTTTTGAGTAACTGAAATTATGTGTGAGACCATCTGCCAGATTAAACAGCATTTTTACTGGCCTCTGTAGTCTTAAGATGGGCATGAAAAAAACCTTTCCCTGAATCTCATGACTTTAGATGTTTTTAGGTCTGACTTTTAATTTAAGAAGGGATTTAGAGAGTCTTAATATACCCTTCGATTTGCTGATATTCTTTTGAGTGATTTAGCTTAAGTTGTACTATATCAAGTTATGTAAACCTTTGTAAGCCAAATTATTCCATCCAATGCTTTCTTAACAAATGTACATTCTTTATAACATAGTTATTATTAAATACTTCAGTTCTTGAAAAGTGCAGAGAATGGAGTAGGACAACAAACAGCCAGAAACAGGAGGCACCTTAAGAACGTGCAGATTATTGGTGGAGGTCAGCTGTAGCAGCTTTGCAGTTGTGTGATAGTTAGTTTGCTCAAGGGTTGTATATGTTTGGCAAGCTCTGAAATGTTGATGTCAGTCTGAAGACTTGCAAGAATAGAAATTACTTACATATAAAAGCTCCTTGTGTGAACATTTTCTTTCTTTTATTTCCTTGAAACAAAACACTGCATTTGGACTCCTTTGCTATTTACCCAAAACATTCAGAACCTCAGGGCTAAACAAATAAAACATTCCCAGAATGCCCACGTTCTGAGATTAAGTACATGAAGAATACTTTGCTGGCATCAGAAAAGGAAATATGCTTTCTACGGAATTAGTGTATGGATAAATATATAGGAAGTCAGAAAACATGATTATGGTAATCTTCCTTTCCCTCATTATTCCTGAATAAGTCCATAAATCATGTATAAGGAAGATGATATTTCTTGGAAACACTGAACTGAGCAGTGTGATTCAATGCAGCCACTGGAGATATCTCAGAAATGATATTTTAGCCTTGCTTTTGTTTGAAATATGGTTGCCAAAAGTGACGTAGTTAAACCCCTTATCACATGCAAGTGCATGGATGATCTGCATGAAGTCTGCTCACTTGCACCTCCTGTTGACTTTAAAAGCAATTTTGTCTGAGTAGGAAATAAATGGAAAGAGACATAAGAGAGACACAGATCTAACTCTACAACAACAGTCAAAATAAAGAAGTCCCCCATGCAATCCAAACTTGAAAATACTTTTCTATGTCACTAATAAGATTAATTTAGAGGTTTTGCTATGGTCATTTGAGCTGGGACAGAGCAGTCTTCTGAAAAAATACAGGTTTGTATCCACTAGCTATTTTTGTTTGTGTTGTAGGTGATACCTCCACATGGTTTCTTATGGAGGCCTTCCTGATGTTCACAGATACTTGATAATTCTTCTTTGCATCAAATTTATAGTAAAGATGTTGCATATGTCAATGTTGATATAACTGCATAAAATTGTCCTGGCTGCAGCTTTGTTGTTTTCAAACTCAGCCTGGCTCTCCTCGTGGCCAAGGCAGATAGCTCTCCAAGGCAGCAGAGCCCTGGGGACAGCAGAATGGCCTTGGCCCTGCTGCCTGCTTTCGTTATGTCAGAGCGCTAGGAAAAGCCAGCAGACTTGATGCAGACAGACAGGTGCTGCTGGGGCTGATGAAGGATCAGTTCCCAGCAGCACCACTCAGCGTTTCCTGCTCTGTATCCCTCATATTCCTGGCAGATGCGGAGAGACCAGCTCTCCAGGGACTTCTCCATCTGGCCCCCTTCCTCCTTCCTTTTCAGGTATCAGGATCTCCTTCACTTCTCTGCCTCACTTCCTTACAGCAACAGCAACCCGTTTCCTCAGAGTACAGTTCAAATGTGCCTTCACTGCAAGAAATCTTGAACGGGCTCAGTGGTGAACGCTATAAATAACATTGCCAGGCATGGCTTGTTCAACGCTCCGAGCTGACAACGTTTGACAGCTTCCCTCTATTAGTACGGTGGTTAGGCCCTGCTATGAAAACTGGTGAAACAGTGGAGGAAGGCTCTGGAGCTGTGATTCCTCTCATGGCCCTGGCACAGGTTTCTTTCACAGTTTTAGATGAATCCCTTAGCTCCATTGTGCTTCAGTCCTATTGGTAGGGTAGGGATTTCTACTTCCCAGCTCTGCACGGATGTTGCAGAAGATGGACTGCAAAGGATAACGTGGAAGTCTAGGTTTTGAAAAAAAAAAACCAACCAACAAAACCCAACCCAAAAAAACAACTAAGCAATAAGAAACATAGTTTTCCTATTAGATACATAGATAATACATACAGTATTGCACAGATAACAGAGTTAGTGCAATTCCATCAATTACATCCCTAAAGCAAGCACCTTGGGGTGTTGAATAACCATCCACGTGCATTTTTACTAAGTACAAAATTGCATACTGTATGAAAGCTAAGTCTCCTATTAAAACATTAAAATACTGATGTGTGGTATGTGCAGATTCCAGGAAGTGTGAAATTCACTTGATAGGTTTCTTTTCTATAGAAATGAACTCCACCGATCCCAGCACAGTAGTAAATGTTAGCAATGGTCAGAACAACAGTAGTACTTTCAGCTTATACAGCTCCTTTAGTTGCAGTATTTTAAATCATTTTACAAAAATAATTAGCTCAGCTTTTCAACCTATTGAAAAGTACATTTAGCAAGTCCTTTATTTATATTCTACCTATGGAAGCAATGAAATTCTGAGAAATAAGTGATTTTCCATAAGTTCATGAGGCATTCATTAATTTAGATGAGGATTCCTGCAAGATCTGGGTTCCTCTGTTCTATTCTTTATTACTTCTGTTTCTCTAGAAGACACTGCTAGACAAACTGAAAAGCTACTACATCGAAAAAAATACCTAGGGAGGAAAAAGATTATCCCCTTCTCCTCTCCCATCCCAATAATAAAGGGAAATCATACCTGTGGACTGGATATGAAGTGAGATTTATAGAATTATTTAGTCTGCAATAGACAAAAAATTAGTTTCCGTGGCAACCACTGCACCTTCTGAAATACAGAATACCTTTACAATAAACAAAAATACAGTACAACATCATCTTTAACATTTCTTGTATTATTTTAATAAGAGTTTATGGTGCATATAAATGTAAATCAAATGATCATTCATACCTTTTTTAATGTTAAGTCCTGTAATATTTACATTTATTTACATTTACAGTTCTGTAATGTTTTAGAAAGGAATTAATATTTGCTAACAATGGTGGCCATTGTATGTTGTCCCTGAGAGGTTATTGCCAGAAAAAACAGTGGTTTGAGAATGCTACTGATTTGTGGTATGTAGAAAGCTGGAAGTCCATAATAGTTGCCTTATTAAGATTTTATGATTTATATGGTTCACATCTCTGACACTGAGGAAGGATTTAAATGAAGAGTGATCTTTTAAGTATTGATCACGTGTTGATGATAGTGGTGCTTTGAGTCAGAAATTGGACTAAATGACATCTCTTGCAGCCCACATTTCTATGATTTTATGATTAATAGCCTTATGAATGAATTTGTCCTGGTTTTAAAGTCTCATGTCTTGTATAGGTACTTATTCCTTAAACCATGTACAGCTGTATTTAAAAGATTATGAAACATGCCAGGTATGTGACAGAAGTAATGGTACAGAGGTTGTTTTGAGAAAGAGTTGATGGCAGAAGTCTGGGAAATTTTCATTTAATTTCTTTAATTTGTCAGGAAAAAAAAGGAAGCAAATATATTCTACTAAAATTCTTCTGGAAACAGGGTAAATTTGGTTTACTTCCACCTTATCTACTTGGAAAAGTGCCGACTTCTTCCTGTGCTAAATCAAGCTGTTTGATATCATGCATCCAAGTATCCATGACCTTGTAATAATCAGGGATGAGGTTGCTGCCAGGAGCAGAAACCCCGGAGTTTTGGAGATTTTGGATTCAGCAAAACTATGGAACTACCCCAGTGCAAGGATTCCAGGGCTTTCCTCTCATGGAGAATTTTAATAAGCCTGTTTTTCACCCTGGCTTAGAACATAACTGAATTTTAAGGTGTCTGTGGAATGGAATTAATGCCTCAGTGGAAACTCATGTTCCTTCTGTAAGTAATTCAGGTATTGCACAGAGGCCAGTTACTCTCTTTTTTTGATGAATGCCCGTTACACTGTGCTTGAATATGCTAAAAATTTTGTTATGTTTGAACCCAAGAAATCATTTTATTTTGGTAACATCTCTATAAAAATGTGAAAAGATTTTTATGATCTGACACAGAACTGCATCAAAATAACGCCACAAGTTGTTAGTATATGGGGATTTGATTCGGAAACAAAATATCATTCTCAAATGTGACTGTGGTTTGTTCTAAGTGAGGCATGAAGAAAACAGTTAAGAAAAGGTCATAGCAGGAAGAAAAGAGGCACAGGAGGGTTTATTAGACAAAATGGGACTATTTCTTCACTGCTGTAGTGGGCTGAAAAGTAATCTTGCATAATAATGTTCAAAATAAATTAGTTCAGCTGTTCTCTAGAAATATCTGCTTCTATCTGTTGTCTATCATATCTGTTGTTATCTGTCTGGGCTGATTTGCTCTGGCGTTGCATGTGTTGTAGCCAACAAAAGTTGTTGAGGTAAATCTTATCTTTAATTTCAAAATTTTAATCAAAAAAAACCCTCTTTGATATGTACCAATTTAACAAATTGTGGAATATTCTGTTTGCTATGAACAAGGCTGCTTGAGTTCAAATTGGTTTAATGGTAAACTGCATTTTGCCCAGTGTAATATCTTCATTTAGGAGAGCTGAAGACATAGAAATCTGATGTCCCATGTCCACAAAGACTTTCATATTAAACTATAACTTATATGGTACACTGGGTCGTAGAATATCTCTACACTGGGAGAAATAATTATAAGGTATAAGGTCCTGTCAAGGAAACAGCTGATAAGAAAATATCAGGACCTATAACAGAGTGGAAAAAAATGAGAAAGATTAAGTTTAATGTTGTATTGAAATGATATGAAATAAAACACGCTGTTCCATTTAACAAGAGGAAATTCTCAGACGTGTCAAAATTACTTTAAACAACATATCTTGTTTAATTTTTCTCAATGGAAAATAGCAAATTCCCAGCAAAAATGATACTCCTTCCCTGTATTCTCAAAACTAACATCTTGCCTCAGAAAACCATTAAAGAAAAGCCACAAAAAATTTAGAGTGGCTAGACTGTGGATCTATACTGGTTACCTGGTGACACAAAAGCATTAGGTGAGTGCTGTCTTATTCCATTGCAAAATAGTAGGAAGAGGATTGAACAGGGAATTGAAATCCCTCTTGTGTATATTCTACAACAGCAGAATGGCATTTAGTCATAAAGCCTCATGATGAAATTTTACTGACTCCTTCCTCTTAAAACCTGCATTATTAATATCTAATTATTACTATACTGTTTAGACATTGTTTGGGTAGGGGTTTTTTTGTTTGTTTGGTTTTGGTGGTTGGGTTTTTTTTGGCCATAGTTAAATTGCTGCATTTACCTATAACTTCTTAAAAAATACTATACACCACAACGCCCCCCATATTTCTGAAGGTAACAAAACCATGCTAGCCGTTAAGTTATTCAACACTGTTAGCAGATAAGCATGAAAAATATAGAGGAATAAAAAGAAGAAAAGAAGGAACACTCTCAATCCCAAGATATTTGCATTATATTTCCCCCTCATACACCATTAAAATGAGGTTAGTTTCATAGAACTGCATCGAGAGGTACTGAAAAGGTATTAAGGGGAATGACAGGTATTTCCTGGGATCTTTAAATATATTTTTGTAACACAAATTTGAAATAGAATTGTGATTTTTGAAAACAAAATTCAAGAAAGCAAAGTCATAGTATTTTATGGGGAAGAATATTACTGAAAGAAAATTAAATCTTAATGATATACTTGTCAATATTTCATATAATTTGAAATTCTATCAATAATCGCATTATAAGCAGGGATCTGAAGGAAACTTTCATTATGCTCAGATCATACAAACAATTAAATGAGTTTTAGATTATTAATTTTTTTCCTATGCAAAAAAGGGAATAAATTGAACTTTTAAACAAATCAGAAAATATATATAGTTTAGGACAAAAATAGTGTGTAAGTAAGTCTAATAAGTATCTTCAGTATCTACGTGGTTCTAACAGATATTTAAAGTTCTTTGTCAACACTTGGGAGATAGACATTATGATCTCATTTTCGTAATACATCTGCATTTTTTCACAAGTTGTAACTGTATTTGGCTACTACTTCCATTTAGGTTGGAAAAGACCTCTAAGGTCATGGAGTCCAACTGTAAACCTAACCCTGCCAAGTCCACCACTGAACTATGTCCCTAAACACCACATCTACATACTTTTTAAAATACTTCCAGTAGTGGTGACTTCCCTGGGCAGCTGTTCCAATGCTTCACCACCCTTTCAGTAAAGAAATTTTTCCTGATATCCAATCTAAACCTCCCCTGGTGCAACCTGAGGCCCTTTCCTCTTGCTTTGTTGCTAGTTATCTGGGAGAAGACCAACCCCCACTTGTCTACAACCTCCTTTCAGGCAGTTGTAGAGTTTGATAAGATTCCCCTTGAGTCTCCTCCTCTAACAAAACAACCCCAGTTCCATCAGCTGCTCCTCATAAGACTTCTGCTCCAGATCCTTCACCAGCTCCATGCTCCATTGCCCTTCTCTGGACATGCTCCAGCACCTCAATGTCCCTCTCGTAGTGAGGGGCCCAAAACTGAACACAGTATTCAAGGTACGGCCTCACCAGTGCCAAGTACAGGGAGACAATCACTTCCCTTGTCCTGCTGGCCACACTGTTTCAGATATAAGCCAGGATGCTATTGGCCTTCTTGGCCACCTGGGCACACTGCTGGCTCATGTTCAGCCGGCTGTCAACTGCCACCTCCAGGTCCTTTTCCCCCAGGCAGCTTTCCAGCCACTCTTCCCCAAGCCTGTAGCGCTGCGTGGGGTTGTTGTGACCCAGGTGCAGGACCCAGCACTTCTGCTTGTTGAACCTCATACAAATGGCCTCAGCCCATCGGTCCAGCTTGTCCAGATCCCTCTGTAAAAAACCTTCCTGCCCTCAAGCAGATCAACACTCGCATCCATCTTTGTGTTGTCTGCAAACTTACTGAGAGTGCACTTGATCCCCTTGTGGAGATCATTTTTAAAGATATTAAACAGAACTGGCCCCACTACTGGACCCTGGGGGAAACCACTTGTGACCAGCTGCCAACTGAATATATGTACCTCTGTATCTACAATCAAAAATTTACCATAAAACAGCTGTGATCGTGCAGGTCAGTTTGCATGAGCTTGGGCCCTTGAGTCTCCACTTGGATGTGAAAGCCAGCCTATATCAAAACAAATGCAGAATAAAATTTTGTGTAAATTCTGAAGGAGCCGAGGAACTGGAGGTTAAGTTATCTGTTGCTGAATAATGTTTATGTTGAACCTCTGAAAATGGGGTAGTGGATCCTAAATAAGCCATGTAGAAGGTTGTGAAACTTTTGCCTTTGATGATTTAATAGGCCCAAATTAAGTTTTTTATGTACATTACATAGATGCATCATTAGATAATAACATTATTAGATAATACATTATTAGATAATGTTATGTCATAGTGACAGTCCCATTGAAAGCTTCTATTGGAAATCAATGGACTTGCAAGAATATCAGTAATGTTCATCAGTACAGATAAAATCTTCTGCAGTGTCTTTATCACTTTTCTTGAAGTAGTTCAAGTTTCTGATTAATTATTCATTTTCTTTAACGTTTGAAGATAGGTCAAGATAAGTTTAATTAAAAAACATCAGATGAACAGTGTTGAGGAAGGTTCTGGGGGGGATCTTTCTGATAACTTTCTTCTCCCCTAAATGCTTAAAGGAGTTATCCCGCTGAGGTTATTTTGTCAGGTTTCTGTCAGGCTGTCTTTCCCACATTTTGCAGCTCATTGCTGCACTCTCTGATAATCTTACTACACTGACTGGCTGCAGTTATTACCCTTTATATGAAGGATCTATGTTGAAAGCCAGTTATGAATTTCTGTCCCAGTGGATTGCATGATGAAGTTGAAGCAGGCTGTCATCCAAAGCTGTATAATAGCCTCAGCTGGGAAATACAAAAGTGCCATGGATTATTGATAGAGTCATATTTGCAGTTCTGCTGACAAATTTGATGCTTCTTTTGCTAGGTTTCTGTTATTAAGAAATACCTCTGTTAGTACGCCTCCCCTTTGCCCTTCCTGTGTGTTCCATTTGGCTTGGCTTATAATTTGGCATTGTACCATATATACCAGTGAAAAATCATGTTATATTTAATAACCCTAATGTTAGAAGGAAAAATAATGAACTTAACAAAGTGCTAATGACTTTCATTTAAAAAAAATACCCAAGCAGTATAAATTTAAAAGACCATTTTAAAATTATCCTTTATTCTACATTTTCTGTTTCTTTCAAAGTACTTAATAAAGCATTAAAATGCATTATTTTTCCTTATCTTGAATATGTGTAGTACAAAGGAAAAGGCAGAGAAAGGAGGTTTATTCTAGCAGTTCTTAAAAGTTTAGCTGATATGCTGGTAAAATAAGTCTTCCACTTATTCATCAAAATTATACCCACATTGGTATCAACAATCTTCTGCCTTCTTGATGTCATTGTATGACATAACTGTCATAGGGAAAACCGAAAATACAATTTTGAAGATTTGGATTGATACAGCTGCAAAAAAGCTAACTATTTATTTCATATTATTGTGAAAGTTCTACCACTGCTTCCTCTGTGTTGTAGATCAGGTTTTCTCCAGCTGAGGTGTAAAAGCTGTTTATTAGAAAAATTGGGTAAACTGTGGTGGCAGCATGGATTCTGCAAAGCATGTTTGTCTTCTCTCCATCTTATATTCAGTCAAGATATGGAAGAATGAGAGGCAGTTTTTGGTTAAGGCTGAAGTATGTGTCTAAGCTGGAAATCTTGTTTCACCAGACAGAGAGTAGCAGTTAAGGAGATATAGAAGATCTCCTTGGAGTTTCAAAAAACATTAAATCAAGAGCCAGCTAGTTAAAAAGCATTTTGCCCAATAATTTTCAGAGAAAGGAGATACCGCTGCTCTTGTCTGTGATTAATGTGTTAACCACCTCTGCCCCAGGTGATGATGAAAGGTTTTGAATGCTCCCACATATAGCATTCAGTCCTTCCTCCACCACAGAGGATCTGCTGTTGTCAACATCTGTCAGTCTGTTAAGACATAATGGGGTTGTGCCACTGACTTCACTTCTGACAGGGGCCAGTCAGGATCTATTGGAATGAGGCTGAAATATTGAATGCTGGGCTGCCCCTTTTAACTCTGTTCTAAAAATCCAGAATAAATAAGGAAAAATTAAGAGAAAAGAAAAACCATCCCCCCATTAAAGAAAACAATGATTGAACAAGGACAGTGAGATCAAACTCCAGGCAGTGCTTCAATGAAGTCAAGTTTTGCCAAAGACCAGGTACCCCAAAAGACTCTTTTGCCTATGAACACCTAAGTACCTGTCAGCGATGGTAAATCAATTACTTTGTGCCAAATGTCCCTTTTGCAAGGGAGCATTAAAATACTCTGTTCAGCATATAAATACTGTGGGCATTGCCCTTCACTTGTCAAGTTAGAAATCAGTACTGATACAGAAGTTACTTAGCTAATTTTGACAAACTGCTCTCTGAGATGGATGGTACTTCATTATTCTGTGTTCTATGTCATTGCATTATGCTCCTTTGGGTACCAGCAGAAAAAGGGCTTGTTGTCTTAGTCCAACCAGGCGTCTGCCTTTTGGGTTAGGTGGAGCTCCAAGGAGGGAAAGGGAAGTTGTTTAATTCCTGAGAGCTCTCTCAGGAAGGAAAGTCTCCACAGTGTGCTGCAGAACAGGGAACTGGGGAGACACAGGTGAGCTAGAAGCCTGCAGCCCAACAGAGACTGGGCAGGGAAGAGTCATGCATCCCATCCTTCAAGGTGACAGACTGCAAAAATTATCTTTCTAGACACCCAGAGGTGACTGTGGAGTTCACAACAACCAAAGAAAAAATTGCACAGCTTCTGGATTGAACAGATCTGAAGGAAAGACACTAGCTTGCAAGAATACAAACCCCATTCTAGTTTTCTCCTAATTAAAAAAAAAGAAAAAAAGGAAAAAAATAATCTTTTACTTCAACTAGCCCTCTGGGGTTCTTTTTTATAAGAAAAAAAGGTAGAATGAAACATTATAGTTTGGCAGGCTTAGGGACCCATCATGCCAACAATGAGTGATCATACAGTGAAGGGATGTGTGCAACATGTATTCCTTTTTATAATAAATACAAGCGTGAGATAACTATCTAAAAGTGTTAGCCTGTTGTATGTCTTGCCTTTGTTTCCTTAAATAGTAAAAAGACAAATCATAAATTTGAAAGTGGTTTTGAGAGAGGAATGAATGAAATTCTTAAGTTGAAAACATATTGCTTGGATGGATATACTGAGATACTGCTGTTTAAACCAGTATATATCACTAATGCTACCTGAGTCTATCTATATGTATAAACATTTTTGTGTGCATACATATGTGTTTGTGTTTATATTTGCACACACACACAATGAGATCCATTATGGTATTTATACACATGTATCCCACTGGTACATATGCTTTTAGGATAACTTAGATAACAGCTCTTGTGCCTATTACCAGTGTATTAGACTAAAGAAAAAAATGCATATAATCATAGCTTAATCCTTCTGGTTTTGTACAAGAAAACCTCCCAAGAGAATTAAGAACAGCATATATGTAAGAGCTACTATAGAGAACCTCCTTTGATAAACAGATCATATTTTTTAAGCTCACATATTCTGAATGACAATAGGACTGATGGGCTGCATGTTTATGTCCAAGAAGCATTCCTGCATATCCTGTGCAGTAATGTTTTTTTCTGTATTCCTTCCAGGTGCTATGTTGCCATTGCTGTCAACAGCTGACCTGCTCAAAGAGCAACTTCAGAGTATGCACAACAGATTAATGACGGGAATTTCCTAATCCTGTTAGTGAGCATTAGAGGAGGTACTCAAACAATCTTTTACATATAATTTTATTTTCTTTCTCCTTTGTTGCTGAACTGTTAAGGAACTGACCCTTACTTTCTTCACCTGCTGGTGAGAAGTTGCTAGCAATAAGGAACACATGGAACACATTTTACTAGTTCATTACAAAACAAGGATTTTTTTTTCTTTTTTCTTTTTTTAATTAATTTCCACATTTCTGAATTCAGAGCATGGTGAATGTAAGAACTCTGCCAGCTGATAAGCCGAACTGCAGAGTCTCCCGAACTAATGGTATATACCAAGACCTGTACCTGGTTTCTTTGGTCCCCACAGATTGCAGTCTCTTGGGACAGTTTGTGTTGAGAATGTCAAAATAAGGTATGGAGGCAGATGTAGTTGACAAAGGCTGCCAGCTCTTCTTTTGTGATATATTGACTGTGGCTGCATCATCCAGTCTGATGGTTGGTACTAATAAAGCTTCCCCCAAGAAGGCAGCTGCAGCACAGTAACCACAATGCTCCCCCCACCCCCAAAAGAAAGACTGTCTTATACAAGTGTCGATGTGGTGATTTACAAACTAGGACTTCTTTGAAGAAGAATAGTGCAGCTAGTTTCTCTGTAGAGAATTAATAGAGAAAAACAGTTGTTCAAGGGCTAGCCTAAATGAGGACTTGCACTTCATCCTCTGAGCAGTGACTCAGCTTGCTTGCTTTTCTCCATTGGCTCTGTAAGTATAGTCCTACAAAATTCAGTGAGGAGGTTAACTTAAATTTGGTTAGTGAAAGTAGCAAGTGACTGAACTTAGAATATGAGAATACTACTTTCATTTTCCCTTCATACTGTTTATTTTGAACATTTGCTTTTTTGGCAATGTATCCCATAGGATAAATCCTGTTCCTGGAATGCATGAATGATAAATGTACAAAAAACATTGAAGAGTGAAAACCAAACATCGTATTTCTCATGCAGAAGTCATATAGAGGTCATATAGACCTCATACATGTATTAGAGTTTGGAATTTGATTTAGGTGAAGGGGATTTATACCAATACTGGTGTTTCACATTCACTGACTTCAACCAATTTAGTTTCATTTAATTGATTTTAAACTGAAGCCTTTACAAAACCTTCTGTATTAACATTCAGTAAGGACATGGGAAAATGAGACTCAAGTGGCATGTATAGGTAAAGCACTCTGTGTTTTGAGTTTATCTGCTTTTAAGAACCATTGACTGTTTATTGTTAAATCCATATTTAGGAGATACCTAGAATTAACAGCATGAAATGGGGGGATGAGAGGGGGACGGGGGAGAGTTGTGCAGACGATATATTTTTTTGATCTCTATTATTCCATAAATTTTTGCACAGTGATTTACATTATATTACCTGTAAAGATGAGCTGGAAATTGTCAACAAGGTGGAGCAAAAGGTAATGAAATAGAGCTGCTTGGGCCTATGGCAGAGGAAAATCTTCACATTTTCCTTCTCTATCTTTGTCCTAGCCTTGTGGGACAAAATGATTTTTTACCTCTGGATAACCTGAAGGTGTACGTAACCAGGTTGTTGTATCAGAATGTCTAAGACATGTTTACATAGTGTTTGCTTCAGGAGTGCTTCAGAATGTCTGTAGTCATGGAGAAGAAAATCAATATTATAAACTTGAGAAAGAAATTAGAAGGTTAAAAATAAAACTTGTTTAACAACAATTGTAATGAATTTATGTGGTGATGCAGTAGAAATGCATATTAGATTTTTGTAAAACATTAGGCTTCAAGCCCAAGGACTTCTGAAGAGGTTAGCACGCAGAAGCAATTCCATGTCTTTTCGGTCAAATTTGATGCCAGACACAGACTTCATACGAAAAGGACGCTCTCCAAGAAAATTTAAAAGTCTTGATTTGATTCATGCTTGTGAGGATCACTCACATATTTAACAATGAATATGATAGATGAAAAGAGGCACCATATGTGCATGTAAGTTTTGCAGGTGGAGAAAATGTAGTAGAAGAGGAACCGTCAGTGTTTCAATGTATATAATCTATACCCCAATAATACCACCTCTCAAACCATACCCTTTCTTGAAAAAAATTCTACTGGTATAAACTTCTCCCAGTATAATCTGACACATACCTGTGGATTACAGTTTTGTGGAACCACAGGTTTTGTTTTTGTTTTTTTGTTTTTTGATATGGTAGGATAAAGGGAAGTATCAAGTTCTCTAAATCTAACAATTGTGCAGGCAAATCTAAATATTAAAAATAATGAAATGATTTTTTTCACTTTGAAATTTTAAATAGTAAAAACTATTTGAATGACAATTGAGAAGACATATTTTTCCAAATTTGTAAGTTCAAAAATTTGCATATAAACTTCCTCAAAGATTTTTTTTTTTCCCCTAGCTACAGGAAATATTGCTGTCATGCCCCCTAATGCAGGAGAGATTTACATTCCTTCCCAAAATGCTATGACACTTTTAAAAGTGATTTTTTCTACAGGTTTTTTGCTTTGTTTTGTATTGTGGTTTTTTTCCCCTTAAGCTTCTGAAAAACTCCATAAAGAACAAGAAGGAAAGTAGTTACCATTAAAAATAAAATCAAATCTTAAAATACAAAATATGAGTATGCACTCAGTCAACCACTGGTAGGTAAACGTTGCATTGGAAATAGAAAGAAGAACAGAAAAAGCAAGTGTGCACTGGTGAATTTCATGAAACCTCAGGCTGGCCTGCAATAAAATAAACAAGCTAGGAAAAAACAGATCACCTTCTTTTAAGACACTGTTCAGTTAGGTCAATAGACACAGTTAGAAGAGGAAATTGTGCCGTATATCTTCCATTTTAATTTAAGATAAAGTGTCTACAATACGTGAAAATGTGCTTGATGTGCATTTTATTGAAGCTGACAAATATAGACTTAAAAATGCGTGTGCTCACGCGCATATGTGAAGAAGGGGGAAATTTATATATAAGTCAAGCTCAGGCAATCTTCTTTGTAACAAGTAAAGACAGAGCTGTACCTTAGCAGCCCTCTTGAATCAATACAGTGAAGTTGAGTTCCTTATTGATTCTCTTGATAAAATGATACAGTTCTCTCTTTCTCTCCTTCTCCCCTGCAATACAGTAGAGCATTAAAGAAGCAGGGTAAGTACATTTACAGCTGCCTTAGTGCTGCCCACAGGGTGCTATAAATGCACAAACTGGATATAATTGAAGCACATATTAACTTACCTTCTGTTGTACAGGAAGAACATAAGCAGGCTGTTAATGTGCACAGTGTTGAAACTCTTAACTTGGGGGATGAGAATTAGCTTGCAGTAGTAATTTGGTAAGCACCTGGGAAAATTGCAAGCTTCATTTCCTGCAACGTGGAATATGATTAAAACCAGAATATATTATTATCAGGGGTACCATTAAAAAATGTGTAGACAGCATTCTATGATGTTAAAACGGAAATTGGAAGTTGTATCCAGATGTTGAAGATGCTGTATGTTAATTATTGTCTATCACAGTGCATTGGAAGTGCAATTCAATTATTTGCTTTGTCAAGCAATATTTTGATTAACTTGAACTTTAATTTTGTACATCTGGTGTTTTTCACACTGTGCTAAAACTAGTGTTGAGGTATGCTACTCTGCCAACAGTATCTTGAAACAACAGAAAGAACATATGCAAAACAACAGTAAGCCACATCAAGCACAGGAAAGACAGCCATTCACCATCCCACCCCCCCACCCACCCCACTAGACAGCCTTTCTCTCCACTCGCTTTTTTTTATTATTTGTAGAGAGGGAGAAAAAAAACCCTTTCTTGAAGGGCATTCAGTAAAAGCGCAGTTTAGTGTATATTTATGGATATGAATCCTGATTTATGTCTCGGAATTTCTTATGCATTGTTTTTAATTGATATGATCACAGTCCTATAATTACTGTATTAAGTTAAGATAAATTCTTAAGTTATAATGCACAATGCAAAATTTTTTTTGCAGATCTGGGCCAGTAGGAAATCAATAGGTTAGTCTCTGGTAATAACCACACAATAGACTGTAAGGTTTTCTGGGTTGTCGTGTCCTGTCTCTGAATGCCATATAAAATTAAGCCCTTACATTGTATTATGTGGTTATTAATTCCATAAAAAAACAAGTAAGGAAAAATAAAATTCAAAATATTCTCCTGTAAGTATCATTTGTGTGGGTCCTCCTATTCATGGTTCCAGCGGATATTTTGTAGTGGGCTGTGGCTGGTCTGTTTGTGAGTTTGTTGTGGGGGTTGTTTTGGGTTTTGGGTTTTATTTTTATGTTTTTCCTTCTTCTTCATTTTGAGAGTCCTGTGCAGAAGCTACAACGCATGTGGGGACTGGAGACAATGTTCCAGATAGTAGTGACTATCCCAAGGGAAACAGCTTGAACTGACAAGGAACTGGCAGCTGCAGGGCAGAATATACATTTCATTAATCTGCCCAAAAGCAGCCTTCTGCTGCAGAACGTGCTCCCTTAGACCTGCAGACAGATTTATGGCTGGCTTATCCTCTATAGTTTTTAAGACTTGCAGTGCCTCACCTTCCTTCCCTGTAGGCTGTACTTGGTCTCAAAAGATCCAGTTAGTTCTCAGCATTTTCCCCCCCATTAAATAATTGATTTTTATGTAGCATTCATTGAGAAATTATTTAATTAGCTGAAAGCTAGTGTCAAGTGTCATGCAAGGAGATCTTTTGTTAACACCTGAAAAACCTCATGTATTTTGTTGTATAGAAGAGAGCTGGAAATATATGGCATTTATAGGCAGTAGGAATTACTAAAAGGTCAGTCTGCAAATGGACATTTTGCTGTTTCCTGAAGTGTTTGTCCTGGGTAGTTTCACAACTGCTAATTCAAAATATTAACAAGAAACTTAAATTGCATAGAAACTTTTAAAGTAAATTATTTTTTTCCTTTGGAAAAAGTCTTTTTTCATTGTTATATGGCATGGAATATGAGTCATTTCTTCAGTTCAAGAGTATCTGCATGATGAGAAACAGTGAATTTAAATTATTCAGCAAAATAACACGTTAAAGAGATTGGGAGCTGGTAGGAGAAGACCTTTATTCAATTTGCTTAACAACTTTTGTGGCATTATGAACAAGTCATGTATTCCCTCTTTGGCCCATTTTTCTTCCTTGCCACAGAACAGTGGTGTGAGGGCAAATAAGTTAAATGGCATTAGGGAGATAGGATGGTAATGAGCAGAACTGAATTAAAATGTTCTGGAACAGCTTTCCAGAGCAGAATACAAGTTTGCCAATATACTTAACATTAAAAAAAAAACATTTTTCAGGAAAAGGGAGGGCGAAGTAAACATTGCTCAATGAATGTTAAAAGAAGATGGTCTAATAGACAAGTGTTTCAATTCTACTGGATATCTCAATTTTGTATATACAGAATTAGGTGAAAAGGAGAGAGGGTAGGGCCAGACTTGTGAGGACAGCACCAGAGTGCAATTCAAGTGAACAGGATGTTTCTAGTGGCCTTCATGTTCAGTTTCTACATTAGCAATAGTTTACAGAAGAGAAGCATGTTTATTTGTGTTTCATAAAATGTGAACATTTCAATAAGCTGATTTTTTTTTTTTTAAATCTCAACATAAATGATGAAAATTGATAAAGTGGATAGGGTTTTGTTTGTTTGATTGGCTTATTTTACATGTAGTGGCACAAAATCTGGGGGGTTATTTCTGTCAGTATTAGATTTTGAAAAGTGAGACTTAATATGGGAACCTTGAATACGCAGGAAAGTCATTACTTCAGGGATATTGGGGCAAGTTGTTATCATTCATAATAAGTTTGTGAAGCTTAGAGTATGGGAATAACAGAAGGATTTTTTCCTAAAAATAAAATTACTGGAAAGCATTAAGCTGTACCTTTCTGGGGATTTGATGTCTTTTTAAGTCAAAGGTAAATTTTTTTTACAGTCATTTTTAGAATCAAAATGTTCTTACTCATCAAAATGATCAAAATTTCAAGTAAATAATTTTTGCAAGTGACCTTTTGTTGAGCAAAAAGAAGGGTGTGTGTTGCAGGGAAAGCTACTACTCAGTAATTTTTTGTGTGCTCGCCCATTTCTTTTTTTCTCCAGCCTCTCAGTTTATGCAGGTTCTGGGTATGTTATGATAGTCCTGTTTCAAGTCTCACTTCAACGGTTGGCAATGGCATGCTGCATGCAGTTAGTTACCTCCATGGTGAAGCTTTCCTTATTTTCTGAGGATCTCTGAAACAATCTAGTTTGACTAAACATGAAACTAGCCAAGAATTTGTTATCATAACGTTTTATAACAGTGAATGCCCTTCTTCCAATGTTGTTCTGTAATAAGCGTTTTTTAAAACTTATTTATTATTTCCCAGGTTTTTATTAATCTAAATGTTCTTCCAAATTTTCACTGCTAGTAATAATACTATTACAGCAATATCATTTACTCATTCTTTTATGAAGAGGACTTGCAGAATTTCAATCATATCTGTTATTCTGTCATCTTTATTATGGAAAATATCTGTATAACTTCATGGAATTACCCTGAATATGGATAAAGCAATGACTGGCTAAATCTAACAAATCACATGTGTATAAATTAAAACAGGTAAATTACTTCAAGTCAGCTCTCAGGAGTTTTGTCTGTTTAGGTTTTTGTATAAACAATACTTGAGGATTTGTTTGTTGTCTTGTCCCATCTTGTCTCTGTGTGTTTAAATAATTCAGAAATTCAGAATGAGTTAAACAATCGCAAGCTATATTAGAAACTGAAAATACTATCTGAATGTTCAAGTAAGTTGAATGATATTTTGCTTCAGATGATTTAAAACTCCTTACAAAATCAGAATAGTAGCCCCTTGTCATATCCTTAAATGTTAAGATTTATGATTTTTTCTGTTTATTAGTTCTTTTTATTTTTATAGGAAATAATATGACTGATAACCCTGTCTCTTGGAATGAAGTAAAGCCTTGAGGTTAAAGCTGTCTAGACCCTTTTTTCAGTTTGCTTTCTGACCTTTTCTTGTATTACAGCAAGTGAACCAACATCTGACAAACCTTTAATTTTGGCAGGTTAGGCTACATGTTATTTGGAAGAGAAATACAGTCTAAAGACAAATGTCTTCAAACTTTAATACTGTCATATTTCACAGTTCAACTGAACTTGATTACTTCTGTGAGGTTTTCTTTTCTTTCTTTAAGTAAATATATTTTCTAGCATTTGAATTATGTTGTAGACTTTAAGCATGATTTTTAAGCTGGAATACAAATACTCATAGCTTTGAGCATAGGCAGCAAAAAGGCAAAATTTTGCTCATTTCTTCTGATATCAGTCCTTTGAATAGCTTGACCTATTTTCAGTAGTTATTGCTTCTCTGACAACTGTGGTTTTTTAGTATCAATCTATAAATGTTATGTAAGTTTATCTGTTTTTATTTATCTCATTTTTAAGTGTGAGAGCAAGGGAATACCAATTACACCATTCTTAGTCAATCACAGTGCTGTAACAAATATTCCAGAAGTTTTTACTTGCTGAAAATTCATGAGCAGAGAAATACCACATAAAACTTCTATGTTTGAGGATGAATATAAGCGCACCTGCATGTTGCATATGAAAACTCCCCTCAAATTGAAAACTGACCCTGTCAATCTATCTGTGTCTTAATATGGAAGAGCCCAAATGTGAGATCAGATGGTGACTGGTGCCTGTATGCAGACTGTCATGATGCATCTGATACATGACTTCTGCCTCAGCAGGAAGAAAAGAGGGAAGAGATGGTTGGGTTGCCCAGGCCCTGGGACTCTCTGTACCAGCCACGCTGGCAAGTAGTTTGATGATTAGTTGTCTGGCTTGCAGATATTTGCCAGGTGAGCACATATGGTTGCAATGAAAAATGTTGATTTGACATTCTGTGTGTGGGATACTAATTATTGCGGGACTTGCATTGCAGATGAGGCTATTATCTAGATGATTTTTGAGAATTCTGGGGAGAAAAAGAAAGTGAACTGATGGCTTTGTGGTCAGATGTGTGTTGGCAATTATAAATTTTCTGGAGACCCTCTTGCAAGTTCTCCAGAACTGTGAAAACACAAAAAGCCCTCTTATTTTATGTCAGGTTTCCTGAGACTCCAACTTAACACCACAGAAATGCATTGTGTGTGTAAACACACAGTTCTATGTTAATACATAAAAAGTTATGATGATATCTACAATTCAAGGATTTTAATGTGTTTCCATACTTCTTTTACTTTGCTTTGTAATAAAAATTAAAAAGCAAAAGCAAAGATGACCTATGGAATTACATTCCATTTAACTATACAGCTCTCTCACTGTGTTCTGTTACTGTCACCTGCTGGAATCTAGATATTTCTAAGAAAAATAATTTTTTCTCAATTTATGAAAACCAAGAGAAGTTCTTTTCCTTCTTGAAGAGTCAAAGATTAAATGTTGTATTGAATTTCCAAGAAGGGTACTTAGTCCTGAAACAAAATGCATTTTTGTTTTGCTGGATTTAATGTTTCATGTGGATTGGTTTCAACATATGGCAGCCTTGGTTACATTTTCTCCACCAGCAACTCTAGTTAATGTATTATCTATCTATCTATCTTTTTTTTTTTTTGATTTTGTTTCATGTAGGCCTTGCCTTGTCTTCAGCATATAACACTTTGTGGTCTATAGAATGAAAAGATCTCATAATGGTTCGTGGTGTATTATGTAAATATATAGTATTTTCAGAAATGTGGAGCTCATAATAATTCAGCCATGTATATACATCTATTTTCTAGGAGTTTGACAACACAATTGGGATTTTGTTATGTTTTCAGGTATATTTTACTATTTGGTATCTGTTCTGCATACTAACTACTGTGGATGGTGAAAAGCTAGAACTAAAATAGCTTTTTTTTCAGCTTTAACAAAATTTCCTTTCTCTGTTTTCTCCTCATGATACTTTGACTGTAAATGCTGTAGTGCCTAAAAGACTGAGGAAGGAAAGAAATGTCTCGAGTAGGTATTCATGAGTTGGTATATGTAGACTATATATGCAGAGTTCTTACCCCTTCCATACTATGCCTGACAGTCTCAAGTCTGAATATGACACCTTCTAAGGTTAAGAAACCAAGTTTTATACTTTTGAGGAATATCTCTCCCCCTTTCTTTTTGACTAAAGAGATTGATATAAAAGATCTTGTAGTGAGTTGTCCGAACATTTTATAATGCCCTACATGGATTTGAGCAGAGTTAATTATACAAGATTTGTGAAGTCAGAAGTGTTTGACATAGATGAAGAAATACAATTTCTGAATATCACTCTATCTTCATTGTATTTATGAGCAAAGTCTGGTAAGTTTCATTTTCTTCTGGAGAAGGCTTGAGAAAATGGATGCTGACAAGTGAAGTGCTTTGATTCATGCTCCTGAACACAAATTTTAATCTAAGCAGAATTCAAGAGCATGTCTTTTAGCCATCTTGATCTATGTGGGGGAACTTACTAAGTGATTTTTGATAGTTCATATGGTTTGTAGAAATATGAAATTAAGTCTGCTTTTAAATTATCTCCTTCAAGAAGAAGTCCATCAGAGTTGGAGAAAAATGAAACCAAGCATTATATGTTTGCAAAACTGTTAATTTGGGGAATTTGGCTTGTGGAATATAATGAAATCTAGGTTATGTTTGAGAAGACCTAAGGTATATGGTTTATATCAACAAATGAGCACGTAGAGTAGTCAGCAGTCTAGAAGACTAATAAGCCTGGCAGAAGGGATGGCTTTTAATGCAAGGTGTACTGTTTCATCCAAGCAGTCTCTTTGGCTAGTGCCATAAGTTTTTGATACTTTTTCTGGTTTCACACAATTCTACTATGAATTATAGGAAAAAAATCAATGCTGAGCAGACTTACACTGAGAAAATCCCCATTTAATGAGAATGTTGCCTGGATTTTCATAGAAGTGAAGTTGATTAAGCAAAGTGACGACAAACACCTTTCACTCATTGTAGAAACCTCTCCACTTTCAGTGGAAAAATACTGGGAAAGTGCAGGTTATTGGCACCACTGTTATCTGAGTATTTTGTGAAGTGAGGACTATTATTTCAGGATTAACAAAGCCTGTGTCTGAAAATAAATGGACAGTGGAAGAACAGAGCTTGATCTAGAGAAAATGAATAAGCAAAGTCTTATCTAAGCATATATGGCCCCTCATATAAAACTTGTTAGATGAAATTGTTATTTGTGCTTTCTGTTGATTTATTTTTTTAAGATTCAAAAGCTGACCAGGAGACAAGTGACTGTGTTTGATGAACAACATGCTTATCCAGTCCTGTTAAAGTAAAAGGGTTTCTGTAACCAACATGAAAAATTAGACCTCACACCTTCTTCTTCTTAACTGAGTATGTTGCAGTTTTAGAAATCACTGAGTTCTAAAAATCCTCTAATCTGCAAATTTATTTAAGAATCATAACAATGTAGTGTATTGACTATAGTTTGGTTTGACTTTTTTTTTCTTTATTTATTTGGCAATCAAACTGTTGCAGAAAAGTAGTCTGAAGCTCAAACAATGCTAGAAAATATATACTGGAAGACCTGAATCTTATCTGAAAAACCTTCAGCCAGAAAATACCATATGTGCCTGTTAATTAAATAAGAGATGTCATTAAGATGTTATTTGGAATAATCAAAATGAATTGCTTTGCATATTATCTTAAGTACCCTTTTCTGGTTTATATTTATATATAGAGAGATTCATATTTGATCTCATTTCCCTGTTGTAGAGTAAATAAATGTTAAATTTAAAAGACTGGTTATAGAAATCAAAAGGCTTTTGGGTAAATAGGTCTTGTACTCTGCTGGAAAACCTGTTGAACTCTGGTTATATGGAGATTTTTCCAGAGTTCATGGGAATACTGAGATGTCTTTGCTCTAATCCCACTATTGATAAGACTTTGAGATACTAAAGTTTTTTCACCTAATGCTATATGGCTAATACCTTCTATTTGGAACTATGTGTGGGAGCTATCACTGAGTTCTTTTTGTCTGCAACCCTGGAGTTAAATATTTTATAATAAGCTCTTTCTGTGTATGTTGAAAATATGGGTGACCTTATAAAAAATGAGTAATACTCCACTGACAATTGGACATGTCTGATTTCCCTCCTCTTCCCCAGCACTGATGAAGCATGGGTCAATGCCTTCAATTTAATGTTATTCACAGAGCTTTAACTGTTCTTAAGTGGATATGCTTAAGTATAAGCTATGAATGTGCTACGTATCAGTTGAGAGAGATAATTTTATTGAACAGCAGCTTTTGAGGGTTTTTTTCTGCAATTCATATGATAAATGGAATTGTGTGGTAATTTCCATTCTCTTGAAAACTGCAGTCTTCAGTTTGGGAAAAACATAGCCAGTTGTCTGGCCTGATCTCCTTCTATGACATGACCCACCTAGTGGATGAGAAAGGCTGTGGATGTTGTCTACCTGGACCTTAGTAAAGCCTTTGACACCATCTCCCACAGCATTCTCCTGGAGAAACTGGCTACTCATGGCTTGGACAGGTGTACTGTTTGCTGGGTGAAAAGCTGACTGGACAGCCGAGTCCAAAGAGTAGTAGTGAATGGTGTTACATTCAGCTGGCAGTCAGTAACAAGTGATGTTCCCCAGGGCTCAGTACTGGGGCCAGTTCTGTTTAATATCTTTATCAATGATCCAGAGGAGGGGATTGAGCACACCCTCAGTATGTTTGCAGATGACACCAAACTGGGGAGAAGCGTTGATCTGCTTGAGGGTAGGAAGGGTCTGCACAGGGATCTGGACAGGCTGGATCAAAGGGCTGAGTGCAATGATATGAGGTTCAGCAAGGAGAAGTGCCAGGTCCTGCACTTGGGTCACAACAATCCCACACAATGCTACAGGCTTGGGGAAGAGTGGCTGGAAAGCTGCCTGGCAGAAAAGGATCTAGGGGTGCTGTTCAAAAGGTGGCTGAATATGAGCCAGCAGTGTGCCCAGGTGGCCAAAAAGGCCATCGGCACCCTGGCTTGTATCCAAAATAGTGTGGCCAGCAGGACTAGGGAAGTGATTGTCCCCTTGTACTTGGCACTGGTGAGGCTGTACCTTGAATACTGTGTTCAGTTTTGGGCCCCTCACCACAAGAGGGACATTGAGGTGCTGGAGCGTGTCCAGAGAAGGACAGTGAAGCTGGTGAAGGGTCTGGAGCACAGGTCTTACGAGGAGCAGTTAAGGGAACTGGTGTTGTTTAGTCTGGAGAAAAGTAGACTCGGGGGGGAATGACACACCTTATTGCTCTTTATAACTGCCTGAAAGGAGGCTGTAGACAGGTAGGGGTAGGCCTCTTCTCCCAGATAACAAGCAATAGGATAAGAGGAAATGCCCTCAAGTTGTGCCAGGGGAGGTTTAGACTCCATATGAGGAAAAACTTTTTCACAGAAAGTGTGGTCAAGCATTGGAACAGGCTGCCCAGGGAGGTGATGGAGCCACCATCCCTGGAGGTATTTAAAGACATGTAGATGTGCTGCTTAGGGACATGGCTTAGTGGTGGACTTGGTAATGTTAGGTTAATGGTTAGACCTGATGATCTGAAAGGTCTTTTCCCACCTAAATGATTCTATGATTCTATGTATTCTTTCCTAGTTATATGACATGACTGTGGCTGGGAAGCTTCCCTCTCCCTTGCCCTCCAGACTGCAGCTGCGTCTGACTGGTTAGACATACATGTGCATTCATATCTTTTCAGATATAAACTTAAGAATTTTAAACCTACCGTAAGTTAAAAGCCATTTTTTTCCTCTTTGCTTGAAAATATTATACATTGAAACAAGAAGATGTTGTCTCCAGATAAGACAGAATTGTTAAGTTTTAGCTCAGCTGGTGAAGATTATTCTTCTAGTCAAACTTCTTTGGAAAGAACTTTTATATAATAATTAAACACATTGTATGTAGAAAACAGCTCAGATATTTTTATTTCATTATAGAAAAATACAATGTTATATAGCTTTTCATCCATGTTAATTTTTCAGTATGTTTGATTTTAACATAAATGTTATTTCCATATTCTAATTAGACTTTAGTTAAAGATATACCATGGCCATATTTTTTAAAAAACATTATTAATATTTGATGATTTTTCTTAAAGACTAGATAGCAAGAAATATAAAAATAAAACTGGCATTTTCTAATAGGATTCTAAAAAGATGTAAGTGAGAATTAAAAGTAGGCATTAACTGGTCTTTTGTGGGTTTTTTTGTTTGTTTGCTGGCTTTTTACTCCTGACAGGTGCTTCTTTGTTCCTTCCACTGAAAAAAACCACAACCACCCGACAATGGAACTGAATAGAGTTGAAACTGTTTTTGAAACATAAAGCAAAGTCTTTCCTGAGCACATACAACTCAGTTGAAAGTATGATAGAACAACTTAATCATTTTAAGTAAATGGAAATTTGCAATAATAGTAAACTTTTTACTAGTTAAAACTTTCTCCCTTTGCTGTTTTTTTTATACTTGTGTTTAATATAGAAAATGCCACAGTGTATGCACCATGAACTTGACTGTCCACCTACATTACCTAGGAAGATAGCCTTTTCATGCTTTTAAGCCAACATAATTCTAGTCTACTAATTTGCCTTATATGTTTCAGAAGGTGGTAAAATGCTCAGAATGTCTAGTTAAGATCCACAACTCTGTTTGTTTGGCATTCTTAAGCATCCCCTATCATTTGTAAAGTTTCTGCAAATGATGGTCAGAAATAAAGATACCTCAAAGCTAGACAGCAACAGATAGGATGTTACGAGTTTTTCTTTTCAGCAATGCTATGATAAATTCTTATTAAAGTATGTTATTTTTGTGACAGTCTTCTGTATTTTTTCACTAGAAGGCTCAAGCTGTGAGAATTATACTGCCCTTTAGTTCTGAAGCCTTTTGATGCACGACACCTACACCCTGATATAAAAATCAAACGATTTTAAATGAGCAATAACTCAGCCTTTCAGATTGCCTCCCCAGTGGTGTCACTCAGTTTAAGTTTTGTTTTCCTGTCTATGTTACTTTAAGTAACCATCCTTTTTGCAGAGGTAATAAAATAATTGTTTAAATGACGTGATGAATGATACACCTTGGACTGTATTCATAGAATCATAGAATCATTTAGGTTGGAAATGACCCTTAAGATCGAATCCAACCATTAACCTAACACTACCAAGTCCACAAATTCTACCATTGATATTTTCTTTAAGTATATCCTTCTGAAGAAATGTGTGAATGAACTCTTAAAAGTGGTGAGTTATCACTGAAGTCAGTAAAACTCTAAAGCATTGTCTTAAAAATCTTCCTAAATGTTTAAGTTGCTTCTGTAAGGCAAATGCAATGTTATTTAATTTTTCTTGAAGCAAATATTTATCTAGAACTGTTGAAAAAAATGGTAGTTTTTCTAAGTCACCAAAAATTCAAACCACAAATAAAACTGTATTTAGGATGTGAATGATTGAAGATAATCTTGTGCTAAGAGTCAGGCTTTGTCACAGGATTTTCTGCATGTATATATATGCATAGTCTCAGCATACTACTAGTTCTTGTTATAAAACAACACAGGGTAATTTGATAAATAAAACAATATTAAACCTATATTCTCATGACAAGCTGAAGAAACATGTTTGACTCTAAAAAGACACTGTAGACAAAATCCTGTTTCCAGTTCAGTCTTTATGGCAGATATTTTTTAATTTTTAAAAATACATATATATGCAGTTATAGATATATGAAGTGCATTTCACATATTAATATAATTTCAACATATCTGAATATTCTCCTGTCTCAAAATTCACCCAAAATTTTTCATATTGTGGTTTTCTTGTATGTGTGTTAGAGTACATTGCATACTACAAAATGAATTATGTGCGTTTTGCATAAAACTTTAAAATAATTTAGCTTAACTTGTATTTATTGTTATAATACATGAAGAACACATTCTCATTCTTAAGATACACCCAGCTATAAAAAATTGTGTTCTTTCTGGTAAAAGCCAACGATAAAACCCTGGGAATAAGAGTTCCCTTTATTTTTTGCCTTGTTGAAAATGTCTATGAAGTTATGTCTGCAGGGAGATGCTCAGGAAAGTTAAAGTTAACAAAGTACAATAAATTAAAATGACAGATTTAACGGAGTAATCTGCCTTAAATTCATGGGTAAGGGCTCTCCTTCATTAACATTATGACCCTTCGTAACTGCAACTTAATCTTCTTCAAAAGAAGAATGCAAATCCTCTGAGAAGGATTAAACTACAGTAATGTGAGGACAATGGTACACCTGGATAAGGACTTCTCCTTTAGCGTGACTTGACTTATGAGCCTAGAGCTTGTGACTTTAGTTGATGATTTCTTCTTAATGCCACATTTAGAAATTTTAATATGATGTCAAATTTTAATATGATGTGCATGGGACACACTAAATAAGTTCTTCATCAATAAAGAATAACTATAATATTATAAAAAATGCGTACATCTCCAGCAATATACTCCCTGTGAACTTAAGAGCATCACAATGGGAGGCCACGATTAAGATAGCTAAATTGCAACTGATGAAACATTTCTGCAAGAAAAGATAAATTTTCAAATAATTATCAGCAAATAATGACAAAGTGGATAGTTTAAGAATGCCTAGTAGTTGCATTATTTAATAAAATTAATATAAATAAAAATATTATTATATGTACATATATTTTTATATTTGCATCTATAAACCTATGCATAGTCGCTGTCTTCTTACAGACTTGAAGTCTATACAGATTTTATTGCCAGATAAAAGATCTTTTTTCTTCACTGTTTCATAGAAATATGCCCAGCTCCTATGAAAACATTCTATCTCCAACTTTAAATATTGGTTTTAGCATTCTTTTAAAAGTTTGATAAATGATTTTCCAAGAAAAGTAAAAATATGATATTGTTGGCAGTGTGCTGGTTTAACCCTGGCTGGCAACCAAGCACGACACAGCCACCCGCTCACTCCCCTCACCCGGAAAGATGGGGAGGAGGATCGGAAAAGAATGTGAAAGTCAAGGGTCGAGATAAGAACAATTTAATAGGTAAAACAAAAAAAAAAACCTGCGCGCGCAAGCAAAGCAAAGGAAGAAATTCGTTCACTACTTCCCATGGGCAGGCAGATGTTCGGCCATCCCCAGGAAAGCAGGGCTCCATCACGCGTAATGGTTACTCGGGAAGACAAACGCCATAATGCCAAA
>JAVJGI010000040.1:66226885-66251901 GCA_035590275.1 Ibycter americanus | reverse complement strand
TTGTTCTTATCTCAACCCTTGAGTTTTACATTCTTTTCCGATCCTCCTCCCCATCCCTCTGGGTGAGGGGGAGTGAGTGGGTGGCTGCATGGTGCTTGATTGCCGGCCGGGGTTAAACCAGCACAATCTGTTAAGAAGAAAGCATCCATTAAAAAATGAAGGTACACCCTTTATCCAAGTGCTACTATATTTATTTCCCCTGCAAACACTCTTTATATGATGATAAGCAAATTTAATTTGTGTTTGGCTTTCATTCATTGTACCTTGAGTGATTTGTCTTTGCAAATTTCCACTGAAAATAATCCTTTCAAAACAATTTCAATTATTACTTCAGGTACTGCTAAAGTTTCATGGGATTTATTGATGTATAGAACCAACAATATAAATATTTTAGAAGGTAAGCTGGAGCAGTGATCACTTCCACTTCCAAATTTTCAGGTTTTTGTCTACCATATCTTAAGTCTTTATCTGCCTGAGACAGAGTGTAGGTTTTTTGGTTTGTTTCCCCTGAATTTTTAAATATCTTGGGTCACTAAGGCCCAGGAAAGAAAAAAAAATAAATAACCCCAAACCCCACAATAATTTAATTTGAGGTGTTACATTGCAATTACATATTAAAAAAACCAATCTTTTTAAAACCAAAACTTTGGAGCTTGTAGTTAATTTGTGGCAAATCAGGACAGAAGTCTAACATTTTCTACTGAATGAGCCTCTAATGAATTAGGGAATCAAATGTTCTAAATGATATTAAAAATAAACTCAAGTGACCAAAATATTGCTGGTGTTCTGGAATTAGTGCAGATTTCCTTACTTCAGTGATGTTTCAAAGTGAGAATTGTGCTAAGGTTTATAATTTATTGTAAGGATTCTTTCAAGAAATAATTGTATGACAAAATATACCCTGTTGTTGTTATTAGTTTGAAGTCAGCAGATTTAGTTAATAGATCCAAAAATGCAGCTCAGCTTGTGGTTTTTTTGAATCACCTGAAAGTACTGCTGTTTTATTGCACAGGGTAGTAGTGTCTGTGCTGTCACTTATTCTCCTCAGCTTAAGCTCAGATCAGTGAACAGTTCATTTCTTCAAAGAAGTTTCACTACTGGGATTTATAGCATTGGAAAGGAGAGATTATCTAGCCTCCAATCCCTATTTTCCATGTCAGCAGATCTGAGAATAGAAATCTGGGAAAGGTGCCAACTCTTCTGACAAATGGATGTAATAATGTAGTGAAAATGAGGACAGAATTACACTTGTAGACTATGTTGAACTATGACCAGTAACTTTATGCCTTGCAGCTTGTGAATGAGCTCTGTATTTTCATGAACACTACAGTGGTCCCAGACTGTGTTAAATATTTTCAAGGAACCTAACAGGGTGTTATGGTGTATATGCACACAAACTACCTGTTAAACATGTATTTAAGTCTTTTATGTATTCTAATAAAAACATTGAGCTTGACTTCAAAGATGGCATCTTTTCTGGTTCTTGTGGTCAGACTGAGAACTGCTCAGATTCCTCGCATACTGAGAGAAAACTATCGCTGCTATGACACCCATTTCACCAATTGCTTCAAATATTCTTTATACAGAATTCTTCTTCCTACAGTTTTCAGGTTCTAATATTTCAGGCTGATTCTTTGGTGTAACTCCAATATTTTCTAGGGTGGCCTATATTGTGTGCCTCTGAGAAATTTTTAAGAGTCTATGGTGATAGAAAACAAACAATAAAAGACCCTTCAAGATAAAACTTTATCCTGGGTTTTCTCCTAATGAATGTGTGCTTTCAACAACAGAAAGAAAAATAACCTGTTTTTCAACATTTCCTGGGGCATCTTTTCTATGTATGGACATACTGAGTATTCAGCAAGGAGGTTTTAAGATAAGAACTTGGAACAGATATTAAATGGTATTTGTAAAAGGTGGTCCAGAGAAGTTTATCTACTGATATGATTAAGAGGAACAAACTTGTTTATTTATCCTGGCCTCCCATTCGTTCTTCAGGTTTTTACATTCTCTTAGCAATTATGTCTCAGGTAAAAAGCTGTTTTTCCTGCATAATATACTGTTCATTAGGCCGCCTCTGGTACACTAGTTTGTCCCTTATGTAATTAAATTGTATTCTAAACTCTGGGCAAAGAGCAGATGCTTTTTTTGTTTGTTTCTTTTAGGCACCTATTCTTCAATGAACCACTTACAAAATAAATTATGTTGGGGTTTTTTGTTTCTTTGTTTTTGACTCTTCAAGCAAAATATTTCAGATTTTCTTATCATTTACCACCACACATGTGCTAATGGATTTACAGATTTTTTCAGACATAAAGTAATTATTCAGTTGTGCAGGTTTGACTCCTGTGTAACACAGGTCAGAGAATATTATGAACTGGCTTTTATTAATTCCAGTTAATTCTAACTAATACATGTATTCTATAGACTGTTTCAAACTAAATACTTAAAAAATGGAATATTTGTCACTGATGTGTGTTTTTATGGTGCTTAACTGCCCTTAATGCTAGAAAACTGTGCCTTGCTCCGTGTAGAATTTGTGTTGATACAACTTCCAAATGCAGAAGCTCATTCTGCTCTATGCCAGAGTGAAGAGCTTTTATTACACCCTATTTACTATCCATTCATATACTTGATATATCACAGCTGGTGACTTCTTTGTCTTCCTGCTGTATGAACCAGGATGAACCTAAGCATTTGTGGTTTGACTTCATTCCAGCAACATTGAAAGGAGTGCACAGCTTCTGGCTGTGGTGTGCTTTGGGTGCACCTGCTGGGGGAGCAAAGAAACCAATTCTGTACACGACCAGGAAGTTACTGGGTGTGACTCTTGAATGCTGATTAACTTTTAGAAATGAAAATAGAAAAATTACAGTTATTTTAGCTCTTTTATCAAGATACTAATGGAAATCATCCTTGCCTGAGTACGTATTCTGGTTAATGAGAGCTGTTTGAAAATTTCAATTTCAGAATTTCAGTTCTGATCTTCTGTTTTTGAGGGTCTTATAATCCTTGAAGAGGAGGGGGAGGATGTTAAATTGAGTGAATTCACATGCTAATGTTATTAAAGGAAAACAAGAAAATAAGATTTAGCTTTGGAAACGTTATACTGTTAAACACATGGTGTTTATTTCCTTCTAGTAAACTCCGTTGATTTTTTGCCATTAGAATATAATGTGCATAGAGAGTAGCCATGTTGGCAGAAGTTGCCTGTAATTGCTCTAAAGCTACATAATATATCATAAAAGGCTTTTAAAGAAAACATTATGGTCTGCTGTTTCAATGCTCCATGCCTGAGAAAATACTTTCTTAACCAACAGAGTGCAAATTTTATTTGTGTTGAACCTGTTAAAATCAGCATTGAATTAGGTAATCTGAAGGGGGTTTTGTGCAGGGTGTTAATCTGTTACTGCCTCTAAATTAAATTTTGTATCCTTTGGTCCCTCTTTTTATTCTCACCGTAACATCTCTCAATTATTTATTTCTGCAACAGACTTGCTAAAACAATGATTCAGATATGTTAGAAGCTCATTGCCATCACAATGTTAATGTTCTCCCACTGACTCACTGGTTGTGACAACACTGTTTTTTGAGTACAAACCAAACATATTTGTAGTTGAATAACCTGCATATATTCAGCAGAAAATTAGCAGGTTAGCAACTAGCTGTGGTGAAACCACACAGATGTTATCTTAGCTGTGCACTTTCAAAGATGTATTTTCAAGATGTAGTTTGAATCTGTTATTTATAGGGTGACCTAGGAAGGGATAGAAAAAACTTTTTGTGAAGAATTTTGAAGAGGTATGCATATCTTCACCTTGGTACAAGACTTTATAACAGAACAAGAAAGCATGTCACTGATATTTCTTTTAAATATCCTTGGTGATGCTGATTCACAAAGCATTTATATTCTGTATAGGGTTTTTCTTGCTCTGTCCTCAAGCAGCTACTTACAAGAAACACACAATAATTTATCAGTGTTCGGAATCCGCCTTTATATAACCTTGTAGAGTTCCTGAACACATGAAGTTCTTAATAGAAAAAGTGAGTTATTTCTGGTCCAAATGCCACATAGTAATGAATTTCTCTTAGCATCTCGTAGTTTTGCTCTATGCTGGCAGCCTGAAGTGTCAGGAAAGAAATGAAAGTGAGATTGTGACTTTGGATTAAATGTAAATGATGTGTATTTTACATTTGGCAGCTTGCTTCTTCCTGTTCTAAATTGGTTCTACAGCAAGTTTATTAGTACAATCTCTGAATGACCTGTCAAAAGTTTCATAGTGTGAACTGTAAGATGAATCAATTAGTAGTTTATCATAGATACTGTATATATTTTATATTTTAATTGGGTTTGTTAAAAGGGTGCAACCAAGTTACAACAGGTAGAAAAAAACCTGTGACGGCATAGTCATTTACCAAATATCCCTGCATGGGCTCTTGTAACATTATAATTATGACCACATATACAATTAGTGTAGCAAGATGGAAGCTCGAGAATCTTGTAATATTTAGTGGTGTTGTTTCATCTTTTTGCTAAGTAGGTATATGTTTCCTTTTAAATGTGTATTACAGAAGTTAAGTGGAAGAGGTAAACATACATAGATAAGCACAACCAGAGAGTGGTTCTGTCCCTCCTAAAGTTCTCCTTTCCAATAGCAACTAAATGATTGCTCATGAAATATTTGTCTCACTTGAGATCATCGCATTTATGTGGACAGAAACCACTGATTGTATGAGAACTAATGAAGTTCTACACTGTTGTATAATGTCAAGAAATGTTACAAATCATTAGATTGCATCACCTGATACAATAAGGATCACTTTGCATAATTTCTCAATATTCCGATATTCAAGCGGTTGAAAACTGGAAATTTATACAAACACAGAGAGAGAGAATAAACCCAGAATATTTTAAATAACTCCTAGGTGATTTCCTGCTCTGCAAAAGATGAACAAAATGTACAGTTCAATCAAATTGTAAGCATTCTTGTAGTTGATCTCATTTTCATGTCATGATACCATGGACCAGCTAAAATTATGTGTTACAGCAGACACAGGAAAATATTTTATGGTGTATTTAAAGCACTAAAAGTTACTTGTTATTTGAAGGCAAATAGAAAGTTAAGTAGAAACCCACTTTACAATTGAAGAGCTGTGTGCTGGTTTTGATTGGGATAAAGTTAATTTTCTTAATAGTTGCTGGTATGGGACTATGTTTTGGATTTGTGCTGAAAACAGTGGTGATAATACAGAGATGTTTTAGTTACTGCCAAGCAGTGCTTACACAGAGCCAAGGCCTCTACTGCGTCTCACCCCACCCCACCAGCGAGCAGGCTGGGGGTGCACAAGAAGCTGGGAGGGGACACAGCTGGGACAGCTGACCCCAACTGACAAAAAGGATATCCCGTACCATATGATGCAATGTTCAGCGTATAAAGCTGGGGGAAGAAGGAAAGGGTAACATTCGGAGTTATGGTGTTTGTCATCCCAAGTAACCACCATGCGTGTTGGAGCCCTGCCTTCCTGGGGATGGCTGAACACCTGCCTGGCGATGGGAAGTGGTGGATGAATTCCTTGTTTTGCTTTGTTTCTGCATACAGCTTTTGCTTTCCCTGTTGAAGTGTCATTATCTCGACCCATGAATTTTCTGACTTTTACCCTTTCAGTTCCCTTCCCCTTCTGAATGTGAGGGGAGTGAGCGAGTCTCTGTGTGGGGCTTAGTTGCCGTCTGGGGTTAAACGACAACAAACTGTTTTAGAAAATATAGGTGATTGATAGCTCTTTATTAAACCTAATATTTCAGTGCTATTAAGCAAAATGCTTACTAAAGTGCTCACCAGTGATAAGTGTATAATAGGATTGCAAGTGGCCTTGAGAAAAAAGTGATGCCTAGTAATTTTTTTAAGTGTTGGTTGTTTGTTGGTACTAGCCACCAAGTTTGTATTAACTGAAATTATTTCTCTCTGCCTTTATTTATTTGTCTGACAATGGAAGAGAGAATAGTAAGTCAATATTTTTCCAAGTAGAAAAAGGTTTTTTAAAGTACTCTCCCTTTGCATGCTCATCTTATGTGTAGTAGTATGAATACTGTACAAAAATGATCACTCAGGTTTGGGTGGACATGATTCTCCAAAACTATATTACTTAGAAAGGACTAAAGCTAGATGTCACAAAGAAGCATGAGACATGTAAGAGTCTTTTTTAAATGTTTTTGGCAGAACTGTTTTTATTTTGTTTTAATTTCTGCTTGTGCGTTTATTTGGAATGAGATGTTGCATTTAGGTAATATCATTTGCTGTTAGCTTCAGGACAGGCTGAAAGATCTTTAGTCACTGAGCTCCAGTTCAGGCACTTCACAGCCTGTTTGAGTGGTGGTAAGGATTGATATTTAATTCTTGTAGAGTGCTTCAAACATGACAAGCACTGTACCAGTGCTAAAAATTAATAACCTCATCTGTTAGTAAGAATAATGCTTGCAGTGTTTGAATGTATACTTGCAAAAATGGTTGTTACAATTATCAAATATTTTTGCTTATTTTGGAGCTTAAACATTTGCAAAAGCCATTTATGCCTGCTTGTTATTGTTCCTTACATTACTAATTTCTTATAGAAGTTCATAGGGTCAGCATTTGTAAATGTGATTTCTAAGCCCAGCACTTGTAAGCAATAGTTTTACTGAAGGGAGCATACAGTGGTCTAGCATTCAAAAGTGCTCAGATACGTGTCAATGATCAGTCAGTCATGTGAATGGAAAGAGCAGGCTGAAAATCTCATGTGAGTTTGATCAGCTAACTAAAACAGCATTTATTTATTTATGGCAGAAATGAACTGGCCTAAATAAAGTGAACAAATTTATGCTAGTTTATCCTGTTTGAAGATTAGATATTATAACACTTTGAATGCACACTGCTTTACAAGCAGAAAATGTTACATTTCTGTTTGTCACTGAGTTTCATGTTTATAGTACCAGTTACAGCGTGATTAAGCAGCTGTTGATTTTTTTCAAGAAAGATGAGATTAGGAACCACTTGTTGAAGTCCTTTGCCTCTTAAAAATAGAAAACTAATTGAAAAATCCCCTAAAGACTGGAAAATGAGTTGTAGCAGTTCTATAGTATCCTGTGTTGATATTGATAATTTTAATAGTGGTATTATTATTTTGCTATTAATTCAGAATGCTTAATGTTCCACTTACTGTAATAAAAAATATGCAGCTTCAAGCTTAAGGCGTAGTGGAGAAAATGAAGCAACAATGGCATACCAAATAAATACAAGCTGTCATTCTAGCACCAAGAAGGTCTGGTAGCATTTGTGCTTGACTAGAACTCCACATTAACATAAATCCATAACCACCAGGTCTGTGATTAACCTTCACTGCTTATGTGAAGCTCATTAGAAAAACTGACCACTGAGATGAATATCTGATTGCAGATTAATGTTAGTACACGCCCAACCTGCAATCAGTGGAATGGCTCTTCCTGATATGAAGATGAAATTTAGGGTGCAACTTATAAGAACTTTTGAGTGCATTCCTGAGAAAATCACCTTATTTTTAATTCTTGGAGTTCTCGAAAATTTTGTGCGTTTCCAAAGTGGCACACAAAGGTCTCATTCTTTTCACAGAAAACAGCCTGATTATTCAAATTGGGTATTATGGCACTTCATTGCAGGCCCTGATTATCTTTCATCTTATTAAAGAGCTGTTGAAAAATAATTTATGATTTAGTTGCTAACAGATGATAAAATATTCATTTGAGGTAATGGCACAATCAGATTATATTTTATTGCTCTCTGTTTATTGGTCTTGATAAAGGGACAGTGGATTAATTATATTTCTCTTTTACCATCTCGGTAACATGAAGAAATATCACTACTGGGAAAGGTATTACTTAATTCAGAGAAGAGTCTTTTTGGTTTAATTACATAATTTAAGGTAATAAAAGAAATAGCCATGACTATTCTGCGTCTCATATAACTCATTTTGCAACTCTATCCAAACTGGGTTTGGAAAAATGACTCAGTGAAGAAGTATTTAAAGGTGAAAGTAAAGTCTTAGTGTGCTATTCCTTCCTCATGTACTCAGGAATCAGAAAAACAGCAGAAGTTTATGATTTTTTGTCAAGTCACTGACAGTTTGGTGTTCAATCAATTTTCAGATGTAAAAAGGGTGAATCTACTGAAGTCATTTCACTCTGCCAGGCTTTTTTCCCCCCTTTTTTTCTTCCTGCTCCTTTCCTCTAAACAAAATAAAATACAAAGATAAAGCAAATGTTAGTGCTGATGGAAGATATCAGACTGACAGCCTTAGAATGAAGGCCTTAATTATCCTGAGAAGATGGACAGCATGGACAGCACCAGTACAACTTCCCTTTCACCCTTTCACCAAACCTTTTACTTTATTCCCTGATCTAGATCGAGAACTTGTATGGATTAGGAAACATTTTAATCTCAGCAGCTCTGAGGTCTGCAGCCTTGCTGCTGAAACTGCTGAGAAGGGAGCCAATTAGTGGCAGTTGTGAGGGCTTTATTTTTTGAAATTATATATGTATCTGCCCACTACGAACTAGTTTGAGAACATCATATGAGAACACACTATCAAACAGCCACCGCAGCAGTGACAGCTCTCAGTTGCACAGAGCAGGGTTATGTTGTGCTGGTGACCTGCAAGTGAAAGGCACTGTACTTGCTCACCTGACACTGGAGCCACACCATCTCCCTCGCCTGAGTTTCCTCTCTCTTTTTGGATTGTGGATTCTTGAATCCTAACCCAAATGAGAGCTACAGTCACTTACCTTAAGAAATAGTTCAGATTTCAGAGCATCAGAAAAAGAGGTTAAGATATGGCACAATGTTAGTATGTTAGTCCTTATATTGATGTTAACTAGTGTAATTAATTTTGCAACTTTTTGGGCAGAGTTCAAGCCATGGTGTCTTGACAATATGTATATTGTCTGTGTATTGGGAAACACAGAAATATGTTAAACACAATAAACCCAAAACACCTTTCAAACCATTAAGCTGGCAGCTGATGTGCTGGCTTTTGAGTTAAATTGCATTAAAAAAGAGTTACAAGGCACTGCTTAGCACTTTACAAAATTGCTTTCTTAAAAGGTAGATTCTGCTTGCCCCGGCTGCTGTCGTGGCAGAGCGAGCAACAGCCCCCACTGTACGCAGACAGGAGGTGAAGCGGGGGTGCTGGCACTGTGAAGAGGCTGGAGGCAGAGGCAGGACTTGCATTTGTGAATGAGCTGTACACGTTTTTTCTCATAGGAGGTAGTATTTGCAGGCTGTAAGACTTCTTTCAGTTTCCAGATCTCTTATGAAATGCAGATGGGAAAAAGTGCCCTGAAGCAAGGGACTGTGATTGAGTGGAGTAGTTTGGGTACTGAAGACTGGTATAACACATCTGCTTTGCTGTTTTTTCACTGCCAAAGAAAAAGGTGGAATATTTATACCATGACAGTTTTTTTGTTTGATTGGTTGGGTTGGTTTTGTTGTTTTGGTTTTATATATATATATATATATATATATATATGGATTGCATCAGGATCTGTGAGCTTCACTGAGAAATTATTTTAGTTCATCATGCTTGAATTTTTCTTTCTACTTCTCTTTCTGTTACAGGTCATTAAAATTTGCATGGGCATAATAAAGTCTAGAGGTCACTTTTGTGCTGGAGGGACTAAACCAGCTTTCATACTCTTTACTGGGTGCTGTTTGATATTTTATGCTGAGGAGAAGTGATAGGAAAAAGAGGAAGGAGAACATAACAAGACTTTGGTACACTGCCCGTATTACCCTTCCTAAATTAAGCAATATCAAATTATAAAGGTCAAAGCATACAACAGAATCCATAGCTGAGAACAGATGGGGAAAACATGAAATGAATTACATGCAAACTTGTTGATAAGCAATTGAGATTGTCTGGAAAAGCAGACTAACTTTATTGATACTGTGTGCATGCTGTGGTAGGGGGAAGCAGCTTTTGATTCTGTAGGAGAGGTTTACAGGATAATCTGACTGAATAATGGAATGTGAACACATACTCTGGAGAACACAAATGTAAAAATCTTTTTTTTTTTACGCTGAAAATTAATTATTAGAACTAATTTTCAGTTAAATTAGTTAATCAGTGGAAACACACCTATTGTATTGCTTTTTAGAATATTTTGAAAATGATGGGTGACCTAAAACAGATCTAAAAAATGTCAGATTTCTGCATTCATAGCTGTTTTAACCTTCTTTTTTCAACTGGAAAATGACTAGGACTTATGGTGGAGTCATGCTATTATATTTTTCTCTTTTTTCTTAGATCTCTTATTTCTCTCATTCCCTACCCATCTCTTATTGATGCATCACTGAAAGAGGTGGTGGGAAGACAATGTCCCTGTTCAGGACTATATTGGCCTGGGAGCACAGTTTTGAGGAAACACCAGGAGGAGTCATGTGGAGAACATCATAGACTATTTTCATCAGTGTCAAACCAAAATGAATAGCACCTGTTCAAAATGCTGGCGGTAGAGAAAGTCTGACAGATCATGACAAAAGGTTCTTGCTTCTGGGTTTGTTTTTTGTTGTTGTGGTTGCTGGGTTTGTTCTTTGTTTGGTTTGGTTTGGGGTTTTTTCGTAACCAAGAAAACTTTGTTTCTTCTCCTTTGCCATTGTTAAGGGTTTACTGTAGCACTTTGGGAATTACTTGTAGTAAGGTTTTCTCTAGCATATTTGATTTCACTATCATTATGCTTAATTTGTAACTGTAAATGCAAGTCAGCATGGGAAATCCAAGAAGAAACATAGTGACTTCAATGCCAAGTTTTAGAAAGGGATAATCGAATGAGGTTTGTTAGAGGAGATATCTAACTTGTACCTGGGCAGTAAAATGGAGTATGTGTCTCAGGAGATTATACACAGGACATTTTCTTACTGTCATGTCATTAAGTTTACCTGAATGAGGGCTGATGGTGTCATACACTGGAAAATATTTATTAGGGACGGTGGTTAATTTACTCAGCAGACAGAAAGAACTAAATGTAATGAGAGAAATTAAGTTGGAAATAGTGTTACTGAATCCTAAAATACATTATGTAGCGTAAATACACAGAATGTGAAGCTTATGACTGAAAAATAATCCAGTTTTTAAAAGTTCATGTGATTTCAAAGGATTAGTGAGACTTGTTGTCGGATTTGTGTAAGGAGAGACCTTTAGTAGCATGTCAACAGATGAACTTGGAAATATCTTTTGCAGATTAGATAGAATCTAATCAACATCAACAGCCAAGTAACTGGAATGAAAAAGATGTTTAGAGATGTCTGATTTGTATACTCAGAAATCTGAGTTTATACCCTTCTTTGCCTCCTTTTCTGTGTTTGGGTTTTTCTGTTTGTTTTTGTTTTTGTTTTCTTTTTCTCTTTAGTAGCAGTAGATAATGTAGCTGATGTTGCACTAAATTTAATTCACTATGGAAATATTCAGAGCACGACTGAGAACTTGTTCTTCAAAAACGTTCTCTTCCATGGAGCAGATTTTTTAAAGAGAGTTTGACATATAGACATGTGACCTACTTTATTAAAATTTTCAACTACATCCAGGTGGGTGTTTTGGTAACAGATGAGGGAAACAAGGACAAGGAGCTGGAAAGTGTTCTGATGCACTTGAAACAGATCTCTATTCTCTGCAATTGAGAAAAAAGGATCTTAGGCTTCACCTGTGTTCACCCCACCCAGGGGCTGATCATGTCACACGACGGCACTCAGGTAGATGTCAGGGTCTGGTGATAATACCCTGGCACGAACTGGACAGGCTTAAGCTTGCTTCTTTCATCTGGAACAAATCTTGTAATCCCAGAGACACTAGTTTTAATAAAGTAAGTCACAGGTTTTCATGTCAAACTTTCTTTGAAACATCTTTCATGTATTTCCATGTGAAATGTAGACATTCCACATTCCTGAAATTGTGAAAATTTTCAAGGAGTAGACAAAGGATTTCTTGCTCCATTGGTTTTTTCAGAATAAACTAGGCTCAGGATCACAAAAAAAGCCATGTCCTGAAAATGAAGACTAGAAAAATATATTTCCAGGAGGTTAAGTATATAGTATGTCTAGTCAGAGAGCTAGAAAAGTCTTTGAACAGTAATGTTCTATTCAAGCATTTAAATAACTTTAAAGCTGCTCCTCTATTTCTCATATGTAATGACTGATCTTTGGTCTTGTTGAAAAATGATTAAGTTTTTGAGACATATGAAATTTTCTTCTTTGAGTTTTTAAAATAATTTAATATTCAAGCATTTTTTACACTTGAGAGACTTTCTATAATTCACATGTAATTACGTTTTATGTGTTCAGAAGTTCTGTATAACATTGCTGTGAGCTTTCTTGGGTACAGTGAAGATAGAAAAGATAATATTTTAAACAGAACGGTCTATAAGATAATGATGCTGTTTCACAGCATCTGTGAGATTTCAGAATTTGTTTCATCCCATACTGGAAGTGACCAGACAGTCCCCTGAATGTGAAGAAGTCTTCATCGGGAAAAAAATGCTGCATTTCCTAATAACTTTTGAACACCTACAAAATACACTTTCACCTGATATTTTCTAATTAATAGTAGTCTTAAAATTCAAATTACATTTGTGTCAAGAAGAGTCATCTGCAGTGCCTTGAACCATTAATCTCTCAGTTCTAAGTAGGGGCCATTGTCTGTAGCTGTCGGGTTTTTTTGTGTGTGTTTTTGTTGTTGTGCATAAGTTATGCTGTCCCCTTTCCTGTCAGAAAAGTCCCCGTGCTTGTGAAAATGTAGACTTTTTGACCTGTGCTAATCAGCTAATTTTTTTCTTGACTGAATTTCCATGTGTGCTGTAGTAGGCTTGTGAGTCTCACAGAATGTTAAAGAAATAGTTAAGTGCCAATTAAATTGGCCTTTGCCCAGTATTACACCTCAAATAAAAAGTGGGAGAAAAAACAAATAACGTTTAGGTGGGGGTTCATGAAAATATCCTCTGCATCAGGAAATACTTCCACAGAAAACACTGAACCTGCTAACCTCTGAGTAGTGAAACATGGTGTTTCCCTTTCAGGAACTGCAAAGTTACTGCAGTGTCTGAGGAAGACATGTTAACTCTCAGTGGTGAACTTCCTATGCTTCTCACATAATAAGGACAAGGGGAATGCATTCATAGTTATTGCTGTTGATGGAGTAGCAAAAAAATGAGGAAAGCATATATTTTGTTCAGAAAGCAGAAATATTTTACAGTGTGTTGGAGGAAAGAAGTGTCAGCTTGCAAGGTTGATTTTTCCTTTGTTGTCAGCATGGTATGTAATAGGATATGGATTCTCAGTAGATTGCCTATATAAATATAGGCAGCTATTACTGTTCCTATAGTAATAGGATAAATATTGTTTTGAGTGGTAAACTGCTGCCTGATTAGAAAGACACAGTTTATAATCATGCTTAGCTGGATGAACATGTTTTCTGCTTTATGGTCTTCAAGAAGGCAACTGGTTGAGGTTAAAGAGGTTTCAGAGTGCGAATGGATAATTAAGACAATTTGCCATCTGCCAAGCAGGAAAAAGAACAATCAAAATAAGATCATACACTCCAATGGAGTAGCATAGTAATAGCTGGCAACAATTATGTCTGTTGTCCCAGTGATTATTTCATTAAGCTCAAAACTAAAATGATTCCTTTCCTTGTGTAGAGAGGAGTGTGACTTCTGAGTACAGCAATCTCACCGTACATATGGACAGCTGCCACCGTTTTATCACACACACAAAAAAGAGTGTTACATAGAAGAAAAAATGCAATTTTATTAGTTTCTGTTGGGGAAGCTGGTCTGTATCTCTACCTTTAGTTGGTCATTTTATGTATGTAAAGATTTTCCTGAGCAGTTCTAAAAGACGTCATAACTGGTAACATATTTAAAATTGAGGTCAGCTTGATTAATATTCATCCCTGATAGATTTTTACCCAGATAGTTTGACCCAGAACTATGTACAATATCCAGAATGTGAAATCATTGAGCACTTAAGGAACTGAGACTTTTACAGCAGATATAAGCCAAACTCTACTGTGGGTCATTAGCAGAAGCAGTTTTTTCTGTGTCACAATTTAAATTTTAGATTTATCGAAGGTGGAAACTTAGAAAGAGACTGCACAGTGCAAACTCATACACATTGAAACAACGGAAAAGCTCCAAGAAATTCGCTGAATTCAGTGCATCTGAAATATGGGTGCCTTTACAAATCAAAGACAATCTGTAACCCCATTGCACCAGAAAATCACAGCAGCCATTGCTGAAAATACACAACAACCAATGAAGCATCATCTCTCTACAGATGAGAGACAAAGGACAAGCTTCAGGTACACCTGAATGTGGGTGGAAGGATAATAACTGCTGCTTACTCCTCTTGCACACTCCCCGAGGTTGGAAGGTATCCCTTTCTTGGAGCAGGAGGGACAGAAATATACACTAACTCTGTGCATTAGTTTTGGTGCTGTATTTAAATTGCCTCATGGTACACTATGAAAGTTATTACCTATCTTGACACACCATAATATAGTAGATTACGTGGAAGGCAATGTAATGCAACATGATAAATCATTAATCTGTTATACCAGGTTAAAAAATTTAGAATAGAAATAAACTTTTACCTTCACTGAATAAATTATGTTTGGAAAATAATTCAGCAAATTATCCACAATTTTACCACCTGGATGTCTCTAATACAAAAATTAATGACTGTGGCTTTTGACCATCTGTTTTACAAGTATTCTGGCAGGTGTGGATACCTGCTACCCAAAAATAAAGGTGGGCTGTGGAAAATAACTTTTTCAGGCCAATTATCTTCCTATACACCTTAAGAGAAAAGATGCTTGTGAAAATTTAGAACCCTGTTTTTTTATAGGCGTGCAGGTAGTGGAACTGTACTGTCTGAATAGTTAACAAGGCATCTAATATATAAATAATAAATACTGATGAAGATTCTGAAGGAACCATTAAATTTAAACCTACCTTTCATACTTTGTTGTCATGGCTTTCAGATTCCGTTTCAAACCTTCGTTGATAGAACCTGCCTTTACTGGTCTTCCATAAGGGTAATTTAAGGCTGTCATATAAAAGGTCATCCATCACCTTCTACATTGCAGGAAAAAAAAAAAATCATCTTTCTCCTTTCAAATAGCAGATAACCTCTTTACTAGCTTGAAAGTGGAGGGTACATTTAGGCTCCCCCTTTCTCAGGTAGGGTAGCGGAGGGAGGATGTCTGTTTACTTTTTAACCTGGAAAATGTCTGTTGAAAATTGTGTGTTGCAGCTTGCTTCAGTGTACTAATTAAGACTATCAAATACTATATTTCCAAAGGTGTTTTTAGGATTCATATACCTCTAGTCTCTTAAAGAAGATAGGAAGTTAGGGGGAAGAGAAGGGAAAAAAAAAGTTGGAAGCCAAGAGAGAACAACCTGTTCTTGACCTGCTGTTTGACCCCAATGGTCTTCCTTCCCTACAGATCAATTTTATTAGTAAATGCTTTTCTTTCTTACGTGATATTTGAATCAGATGCCACTCAGAGGATGCATGCAATTAAAACTTCTAAGCACTGACTGCTCACTTTTGTGGGTCCTGTAAAGTGATCTCACACCTCCAAAATAACTGTATTGCTATATTAGAATCCAGAACAGCACCCTCACACACATATATTGGGGTGAAGTTATTTCAAACCTAGCAGTGTAAAAATATTTGACCATAAATTTAGTTTACTTATTTTTCCCCTCTATGCTTCGTACACTGTTTTTCAATATACTTAGTCTTTTCTGTCCCCTCTGCTGACATTAAGTAATGTACATATTTCTTGTCACAGAATGGGTTTAGTGTTGTCAGTCATTCAGATGATTTGGTCTTTTATAACCAGCTTTGCCTATTTATAAAACTTTTCAAAAAGAAAAAGATTCTACATTAGATTAGACTTTTCTTTTTCTTTTTTTCAAGTTTCATAGTCAGTTTTGTGGCACTGATCATGATAGTCTCTTTTTTCCTGCTTAATTTAACAAAACTTTGTTCTTTTTCTTTTTTACATGTATTTCTGTCACATCATACAGATTAATTGCTATTGCTAATCAGTGCATATTTAGTTTCTTTTTTATTAGTTTAGATCTCTTTTGTTTCAATGCATATGAACAAATCTTGCAGCCTGATTTAATAGTTCTGCAATGCGAAAATGGAGTCCTGCTCAACTGTAACAAGTTTCACATAGCTTTCCCTCAGTCATGAAGGAGGTGGGGGGAAATCTGTGGAAATGGTTGTAACTGAAGAAAGTCTTTTTATCGCTATTACTAGTAGTATGTAAATAGTCCATTTATATTAACTGCCAAGTGAATGAGAAGACACAGAAAATCTGTAAAGTTCATCTTGCAGAGCGTCTGCTGAGATGGGCTGGGTATAGCTGGCTATAGGATGGGAAGCGTATGCCTGCCCCCAGGTCTGGGGCACAGCTGCAGCTCCCCTTCATGAAGCAACCTCATACAATGGTCTTCCAGTCACTACAACTTTGCTGGCCTTTGCTGATAGCTGTCATATCAACATTTGTTCATAGACACAGGAAGCACTTCATAGTAGTTATGATTGCATCTGATTTTTCTAATTTTTTTAATCGTCACATCTATATTGTTTACACCAGCTTTTGGCAGTTGTGATTCCTGGGTACCTGACATTTTATTCCATTTATTTAGCTAGAACCCTTTTAATGGGATATATTTTCTACTTAAGAAGATAGAATATCGTTAGGAAAGCAGTGATCCAAACAAGATCATAAGAAATATCTATCACTGTAGTAAATCACTATCAATATTTTTCGGTAATTCACAGTGACCTATGTTTTTTTCTTTTACAACGCCCAGATAATCCATATGTGTTTTCCATTATATTTGCATATTCAAAATCATATGTCAAAATCTTTTGCCAAATTATTTCTCCAAGGGATTTCTAACCTTTCGCTTGTTTATAATTAAATCATTATGAAGTGGTCACTTCCTCAACATTCAGCTATTGACAGTGCATACACCACATTGTGCACTTCTGCTCTCTAGCAATTGGGCATTGTTGTTGGAACCAGAAAAATAAGACTTGTACATTTAGATTTAAATCTTTTTTCTGGAAATGTGGGGTTGTGTGCAGGAAATCAGTGTAATAAGTCGGTGTGAACTCTTGTGGAAGAGGAAGGTGATTTTATTACACAAAATCTCTAGGAAAGTTGATTTTACCTACTTGTACTCCCACATCCACAAACACTAAGACATGTAAATCCAGCTGCTGTAGACAGCATCACTTGCGCACAACACATGACAAGAGATGTCGGCTTGTCAAACCCTTACTACGCCTCCTGGTTTTCTCTTTATTGATGAAAAACTGATATTTGTAGATATTATACAAGCTCTAAGACAAAGCTTTTACTACAGTGTGGTCCTTTTGTCTCAGAATTTTGCTTCTTCCATCTTCCACAGGTTTTTATATCTATGCTGCCTACCTTTAGCTACAGTAGCTAAGGACAATGTGCATGTAGGGATCCTGCTCTCAGAGCTTGTCGCAGGGCTGTCACCAGCCACCAAACAAATGTATATGCATACCTAAAAATTTGTTAAAGCATATGTTAAAGCTCCAGCCTGCTGTCATAGTTCCTCATGTCACTTTTTCTAATTCCTGCTCCTGTTTCAGCTCTTTAACTCTTGTCCAGTCTGTTTTGATAACTGGACTAGATTTACCTTGCACAGATTTGCTGGCATGGAACTGAGTTCAGGTAGTGCTCTTGTCTGGCCACCTTAGAGTAGGTCTGCAAACTCTGTTCCGTCTAGATCCTGGCCTGAATTCTGACTGGGTTCTCATCTTTCCTCATAATTTCCTTGCGTTCTCTCCTACTGAGTTCTGAGGGTTGTCTCCACTTCAATTATAAAATAGGTTATTATGTTCTGGTCCTTCTTGCTTGGACTGTTTCATTCCAAAATGGAAATGAACCAGCTTTACTGATATGAGTGAAATGGAGGGAGCAAATATCCATTAGAAAAAGTGAAAACCTAACTAGAATTTGAAGTTGCACTAAAAAGGATTGTTCATTATATAGTTATCTTAGTAGGATTCATTTCACATTTCTTCTTGTTATTACTAGTGGTTTTGATTCTTCTTCTTGCAGGAGGGGGAGTTCCTACTAAAAAATGCTTATTATATTTATTCATCATCACATTGCTCAGAAAGTTCACACTTTCTTGAATTTAGACTTTTAAAACCTCTATGAAGTAGTATGAATGCTATTACCTTCACTTAACAGAAGAAACTGAGACCCATAAATCAGCTTAGGAATTTGTGAAGATATTAGGAACAGAACTGATACCACATTAGACACCGCCAGGTCCTGTCACCAGAAGCTCATTCCTCTTTGGAAATTAGATTAGTTGGAGTAATTGGGGCCTGCAGTCTACTGTTTCTAAACATCGGTGATGTAGTAAAGCTTGCTTTGAGTATACCCTCCTTCTTCAGTCTTCCCACTTATCAGTTTTGCCTGAAACACAATCAGAGTGGGTCAGATGAACTCTTACTAGGGAAGAGTGACTCCTGTAATATAGCCTTTTGATAGCTCTGTTTCTATAACTAATCTTTTGTTTGTTGTGACAACAATAAAAAGCTGATCAGTAGAGACAAGTGAAAAACTGAATTGTGATTAACTGCATGGCTGGTGGGATGGGTATACCAGAAAAAGAAGAAATAAAAAGAAGGAAAGTAAAGGGTCATGCATAAATAAAGAAACAAAACACTAGCAACGATGAGTTACTGAAGTAGTAGAAAAAGCTTAAATTTTCTGCCTTTAGGAAGAAATGTGATAGCTCCAAGGGAGGAGTATGCATGTAAATTGTAGGCTGCTGGAGTATTACAATGATATAAAATTGTAAACCAAAGAAAATGCTTTGTATGTAGCCTCAGTTTTTATGCAGCTCAGAAATCGTCCTGAATCTAATTTGACTTTTTTTCTCTCCTCATTTTGAAAGCATTCTTTTTCTAATGTAGACTGTTTTTTGACACATGGAAAAGCTCTAGTCTAAGTGTCTAGGCATAATTCAGTTTTGCCTTGGCTTATGCTTATCTTAACAATATCACAGTTGACAGTTTTCCTTTCTGTGATTTATACCTGTGTTTTAGGCTTTTTATTACACCATGGTGTGGGGTTGGTGACAGGGACAAGCTAAATGAGTTTCACACAGCTTCCATATCTGGAAGCCTATTTTATTTTATGCTCTTTTTTTGCCAAGGCTCAGACTTCTTTATTTCTTTTTGTAGATAACAGAATGAATGTCTCCAGCATCAGCACTGTATTTCCTTCTCTTCTAGCCTATCAGCCTCTTCTCCCACCTTTCGCCAAACTCAACATTAGAAGAAAAGAAAATAATGCTTATTTTACCATATTCAATTAACTTACTCTCTTTTCCATTTCGTATGTGCACGTGTGATTTCCTCACAGGAAAAATACTTAAATCAAGCTGTCTTTTAAAACAAATAATAATAATTTTAAAATTATGTGAGACAGAAAGCCTTCACATGCTGTGTTTGAATAGATTACCATGGTGAAAGAGAACATGTATGGTGGTAGGTGGGTGATGGAACATTTGAGTCCTAACCTTGCATGAACACTTGCTACAGACATGTAAAGAAGCTTGGTCTGCTTCCAGGTTTATAGAAGAATTTGTAACCAGGTTCCCTGGTTTTCTTATGAAACTGCTGTGATACTCTGGATCTTCACTAATGCAGGTTTTGTCTCTTCATTTTTCTATAAGCTTAATCTCAGCTTTAATTTTCACAACATTCCTATTTACTCTTCCTCCTTCCTGTGTGCTGCCTTCTTTCCATTTGTGTGTCATTTTCTGACATTCCCTTTACTTAGGGTGGCAGACAGAGCTCTTGTTGGATATATATCTGCTTTTGAAAAACTTCCTTGTGTAGAATTAGCACAGGGATGAAATTAAGTATGTGCTTGGCATGCATTCCTGAGGTAAAAGCAAAACTGTCGGTGTTTTAGCCCACCCTTATACCTTGGTTTGAAACTTAAAGATCATTTCAGCTAGTGTTGAAATTGCCTAGCACTTACGGTACTCCAAGGAGTACCTCACAATCTCACCCTTCCTTTACATCTGTACAACACCTGGGTTCCAGGATAAGGGGGCAGAAAAGTAGCATCCACTCTAGTAAGGGCTAACCCTGTCCAGAGCTGACTGACCTTAACCTATACAGTGATTGACCCTTGGTCTTCTCTGAGACCCCCACATTGAGGGACAAGAAGAAAATGGGGAATTTAAGTTGTTTGCCAGACTAGGCATATCCTGTGTTTAGATTAGCCTGTACAAAATTATATTTAAGCAGTATGACACAACCATTGTTTAAACAAATGAGATTATGCCATTTTACACCGTGTTAAAATATGTCAGAGTGTGCCAGATCATCCCACGGAGACTGAGCTGTGACTGCATTGTACTGTGCACAGTATGTTCACTTTTCTTGTATTTTATATTGCAAGGGACTTTTACTCTGTGGGTATTGTCGGTGTAAATCTATTCATTCTAGTACTTAATCTGGTCAGAGCCAATATATTTTGTAGATAGTCTGTGTTAGAGCTTAATTCTTGTATTTATTTAGAGTAGTATAACTCATTGCAGGCAATGTGTGTAAGTCATGTAGTTAATCTGGTTACAGCGCTCAGTGCAGTCTATACAAATCACACATCACAGCATTTTAATTACATTGCCAGTCTGCACCACATAGTGTCTGTGAAAATCTCAAGGTTATTTAACTCTTAGTTAATGATGGTAAAAACCTGTGTCTTTTATGCCTGGACACAAGAAACCCAGTCTGACCTAATGGGTTAGGAAATACACTGATTCTTGGTTTTTTTTTCCACATAGGCAAATTAAGTAGGACATTATCATTAGAAAGCAATGCTCCCAAACTGTGAATGCAAATTTCATAGCTGCAAGGACCAAAGGTCCACATATCTAAAAACAATTTTGCAAATGTGTGCTGGTAAAGTGATTGTTGCTGACAGAAGCTTTTTTGATGCTCTACAGTAGAAGCCAAAATCTAAAGGCTGAATTTGAATGTCATGATCTAATCCATATGGTAGTGCTGTGAAGTACACATAGGTCTCAGTGTCTGGAAAATTTATGGAGGATGTTGGAATTCTGTTTCGTGTGCAGGAGTGACAAATGTGCATGGATAACAGATGGCAACATGTAAAAGATTTTGTAGTCTCAGGGTTCCTTACAAACTGTGCAATTCTGATGGCTCACAGGTGAATGCAGCAGCAGTGGCAGGCAGTTTTTGTGCAAATCCAAAGAGAAGCAAAAGTGTTTCTAGTATATTGTTCTTTTAAATTTTTTGGTTCAGGAAAGTAAACTTGCATATAGTGGCACTGGAGAATGTAATATAGGAAGGTAATAGGTTTTGAGTAACTTTGGTAGAAAAAGGTCCCTAAACTTCCATCCTATCTAGTGCCTATTGGGAACTGTACTGTATATATCAAATAGGTACTATTATTCAGTTTAGTGAAACAAAGATAGGTTTTCCTTTCTGTTGCAGCTTTACTATTCTGAACACAGATATTGTCTTTTAATGGCTGACTGACACTTCAGTGAGATGTGCAGGGGCATCTGATCATACCTTTGTAAAAAGAGAAATAAACCAGCTGCTTTTTTATATCTTATGTTTGTAGAAAACTAGGGTTTGATAGGAGAGTATTCTGCAAATTAACATTTATATCCAAAGTGTGATTTTGCTTGTCTGGAGCATGCGGTAGTGAAGTTCACCTTAGAAGCCAGCTCTGGATATGCAAGGCAACATGTTGATGGCAGCTGAGGCCTGTAAGCAAAGCAATTAAATCAACAAAGCCCAGCCTCTCAGCAGACATGAACTTAGGTGCCGCTGCTTTCTGGTTCCATGAGAAGCTTGATCACAATGGCTCTTTGACGTGCCACTGCGCTGGAAAGATCACCCTACAGCCCTGAGCTTCTGCTTAGAAATGGAAGGGCCAGGGCCTCTCCAGGGCAGCTGCTTCGCCTTTCTGCATGCAGGTGAAATTCTTTTATTAATCTCTTTGTTAAATGCATGTTTTGGCAGCTTATGAGAGTGATTGTATTTGCTGTAAAATAGGCATGTTTGCATTTCTGCCCCTCCCTCTAACAAAGCAAATGCTACAGTGTTGATCACTTTTCACTTAATTTGAAAGGTATCTCTTCTTAGGGAAATTAAAGTCTTCCTCATTGCATCTCTTTGTTTAAAGACTACTGCAACAACAAGAAGAGCTTCTGTGTTGGTTTTCCACGATACAAGCTCACTCCTAAGGCTAACATATCAAGGAGTCCTTGACCTAGACTTGTGGATGTTTTGAGGTATCACCCCTATGCCATATGGGTAGAACCATCCCTGCCAAGTAATCCAGCAGGTATCAGAGGAAGCTCAGTAAACAGCCCTCACCCAACATCTCAGTGTTTTCACATCATTAGACTTTGCATATTTCTTACAAGAAAAAAAAAGGTTGTTTCAACAAAATGCATGCTTTTTAAAAATTTTGTAAAAAATACTGTAAACATGAACTCATATTTTCAATTAAAATTGCAGTGGAAAATCTGCGAACAGTTCTTGTTTTACTATTTCTTCTTCTGAAACTATCTCTGAATCTTCACAAGCCAGACGAAAACACACAGAGGTTCATTCTAGAGGTTTAAGTAGTAATTGCAAGACAAAGCAAATAGCTGTATGGGTGGGCTAAGGGGATTATAGCCCTGCTCATATGTCTCTGGCTCCACTTTCATGGAAAAAAGACTACTGTTGGATCTATCCCTAACAGCTTTAGGTGGTACATGTCATGTGTCTGGAGAAGTAAGAAGGGATTGTAACTACTGAGGCAAGTGGAGACCCAAGGGATGGAAGACAGTAAAGTATACTGGCATTATGAGATTGTAGGTCTCTGTTTTATGATTGCACATATAGCATCATGTAAGGACCCTTCTTCAACCTGAATAGTGGCTATATGAGCTCAGTAGCTGTCATTCAGGGTTTTATCACATGGTTCACTGGTTAGTCTTTCAGGCACCAAGGTAACAGCGTTCCCTGGTAAAAACAAAATGCTGTTTCTTAAAAAAAAAAAAAGAAAACAAAAAAGAAAACAGCTGCTATTCTGCAGCCTGGGTGGCACTTCACCTTTTCCTACACAGTTTCTTTCCTATTTTAAATGTTCCTGGATTCAAATACAGAGGAGTGATTAATGAAGAAAACTAAATTTAGGCTATGCAAAACATCACAGAAAACTTGAGCCTTTAACGCTCATCTGTTATATCAGAGAGATGCATAATATTTTTAGAATTTTTTTTAATCATATAACATCTGTTACTATTCTCCATAAAGCTGATTGAAAGAACGGAGCGATTTATGCTATTTGTACCTGAGATTCATATTTCTATGAGTAAGAACACCAGTTCTGTGATAATTGCTTAGTATTCTGTTCATGTTTGGACCCTTTGTGTGACTTTGAGAATGGTCATATTCTTTTCTGAAGGATGCTTTGTGGGAGCACACAATGCCCTTAGACAGTGGAGCACTCCCTGAGCAAACAATCGTTCAATGGATGGTGTTGTTTATGAAATATTGCAATTTATATTACTGTATGGCTTGGACCTCTAAACATAGACCAAAATAATACCGTTTTGACACTGCATGAACACAGAAAAAACATTTTTTTTTCTTCCATAAAGCTTACAAATATAGCATAAAAGGTAGCAGACAGGATATCAACAAGAGGAGTAAAAGGAGATAGTGAGAACGTATTGATCAGCATGAGTGATTTCAGCGCATCCAAAGCTATGTTAGCTTTTTCTCAGCTGTCATAGGAAAGCAGTCTACTAAAAGAAGATACAAAAAATGATAGTGAGTCACTCAGTGCATGTTATAGGGAGTTTCTCCCAAACCACAGGGACATTATGACATTATGACAAAGCATGCAGGGATTTGGAATAAAGGATTAGTAAGGCCAACGTCATGGGGTGTTTTAAAAAAACAAAAAAAAAAAAAAAAAAGGGCTCAAAGTGAGGTGTGAGTAGGAAGTAGGGACACACTGTGAGAGTGTCTTTGTCCCGAGTGGTTTCACTGGCGAAGACAGCCATCAGGTAGAGCTGCAGCACCCACACCTACCGCAGAAGGTATACAAGCGAGGGGGTGCAGAGCTGTAACCCGCATGGCACAGTGGGTGGGAGGTGTGCACATAGCCCTGTGGGCAAGTGTGTTTGTGCGCCTGCCTGTGTGCATGGCTAGACCTTTTTGGGATTAGTCATGAAAGGATGTTAACAAACATCTATGAAATTTAAACATTTTAAGACACTGTGTCGCCTTATTGTGTTATATTACAGTGCTATTGTTATATCACTGATATTGATCCTGTATGTATAGCTCAATAATATCACTAATAAATCAATAAATCACTTCAATCCTGATTTTTTTTAAACCATGTGCATCCAGCAGTCTTTCCCAATGCCAGATGTTAGCTAGGAATAAATTCCTTGCCAGAAAAGCAAAGATTCAAAACTGAATGGAATTGGGTCTTGGCTAGTTCAGGAGGAGGATTTTGGGTAGTGGGTGGGAAGAGTGTGCCTGGCAAAACTTAAAAGAAAACAGGAAGTTTGGAATACTAAGAAAAGTTAAAGATTTGAGGAGGGGATGTGAAAAGAAACAAAGACATACTTTCAGTTTGAAGACAGAAAAGGACATCAGATTGAAAAGCAAAGAAGAATAATACTGAAGCAGATAAGAGATGGTTGTGCTGGTTTAACCCCGGAAAGATGTGCTGGTTTAACCCAGGCCGGCAACCAAGCACCACGCAGCCACTCGCTCACTCCCCTCACCCAGAAAGATGGGGAGGAAGATCGGAAAAGAATGTAAAACTCAAGGGTTGAGATAAGAACAATTTAATAGGTAAAGCAAAAGCTGCGCACGCAAGCAAAG
>JAVJGI010000040.1:66205839-66217594 GCA_035590275.1 Ibycter americanus | reverse complement strand
TGAACCTTCTTTAGCTGGGGGTTGGACTAAATGATCTCCATAGGGCCCTCCAAAACCTGACCATTCTGTGATACTGCGATTCTGTGAAACTTCTACTAGACTCTCTGTGTGACCTCAAACAGGTCGTATCAGCCCAGAGTCTTTCTTCTTTTCATTAATCAGATTTTCCACTTCACTCAAATATTAATATGAAAAAAATGAGCAGCCTTTAATGCTGAATTAATGTTTCAAATACTCCTGAGCATTAAAGCATTGCTCCGATAGTTTTAAGGTATAGTTACTGCAAAAGATGAGAAAATTTCAATTAGCATGATGTAAATCAACAGAGCATGTGATACAGCAGGGAAAAGATTATAAATGAGTAATAATGTAGAGTTGTCTCCAGATGGAACAAACCCCAGTAGGCAGCATTACCCCATTCCATGTTAGACTGGGACATAGGACTGCAGAGGGAGCCAGCACAGTAAGAGGTTATGGGAGAACATGTTCTGCCCATGCTAACTAGTGCAGTTGGCTGCAGCTGGATTAACTAGGTAAACCATGCAAGATTTGTGTGTGTTACAGATGACATTGTATGATTCTGTGTTAGAAGGGATGTTACTTCCCTCTGTATCTTCACTGGGATCAGTTTGAAAAAGCTATATTCCGTTGGGCTTTCCACATACCTCAAATAACAATGACAATGATGGACTGCATAGACTATAGTCACAAAAATTATCTGAGAGGTGGAAACACTTCTTATAGTCAGAGACTTCAAAATGTCAATCTTTCAATCTTCTCATTCTTTTTTTTTTTTCTTTTGACAACAACAACAAAAAAATTACAAATTATTTGCTGTCAAATGTATAAATGCCTTTGCAGGCAGAAGTTAAAATATTTTTAGCAGATAAGGATGCATTCCATAGCAGAATGTCATATACTGGACAAGCAGTATGATGCATTCATTACTGGGCACAGGCACAGATTCATCAGGTCTGTGGAGAAGGTAAGAATGTCTTGGCCAGATTCCCTCATTGCCACAGCTACATGGCACTGGTCTGGATTCACACAACTCTGAGTTCTGTGGATGTATACCAGTGCAGAGCAGCACAAACAGGTAACAGCTTGAACTGGAAATTACAGGATAGAAAATGCAGCATATCTGCTGAAAAGCACTCTACAATTACTTTTTTTGTGAATCAGCTGTTTCAGTAGGATAAGTCTCAGACTTCCTTTTGATAAGCAGATGTAACTAAGCTGAAATATATTCTATAAAATCTACTTGAACAAGGTACCAAGAAAAAGTGGTGGGCATTAGACTTCCTGAACGTTTCAAATGCAGACTAGCTTCTTTCTCAAAGATATAATTAGCCAGACATAAGTTCTCAGAAGTAGCTACAATGCAGCTGGACAGTTTATTTTAAAGTGGGAGTTGAGATAGGTAAATTATTAAAGTGCTTCACTAAAAACATTTTACTCTCGGAAGTTACATTGAGAATCATGAGAGCCCCAGGCTCTACCTGATCGGTAGAAAAGTAGCCCTTGCACCTCATTCTGTTTAACACACCTGAGCAATGGGCATGTACTGTTGTCACTGTTGCCTGTATTACAGCTGCATTAATGTTATGTACAAGGCATTTCCCCCCACCTTGTTTGGGCTATATATAGGAACAAGGAAAATGCTTTTAGCTACTGGAAGTAAGGTTGAAAAGAAAAGGAAAATGTTACAGTAGCTCTTGAGAAACAAAGTGGTCGTACATTTTGTAAGAAGATATTTCAGGAATAGAGAGGAAATAATGAGAAAAAGTGGGGACACAACAATGCAGGAAAAGAAAGGGTAAAGCTGTCTACCATGAACACAGAGAAAAACGAAAGCAACTAATATGAGAGGTGAAAAAATCTTTTTGCTCATTGTCTGGAAGCAGTGAGGCAACTTTAAGGATATATCTGAGAAATGGGAAGGGATATGAGCTTAGAAAACTCCAGAACAAAAGCAGAAGAAAAGACATGTTCAAGTTGAGAAGTAGAATTAAGAATTATTAGAATTCTTCCTCCTCTTACTAAGATTTTCATCTGTATTCAATATTACGTAAAGTCTCACCCAGAAGTGTATGTAGTCTCTCATATTAGGGTTTTTAATCAGAAAAGGTTGGTATTATATTTCTAGTTCTTATATCATTTTCTATCATCACTAATACCTTTTCTCTGTTAAGAAAGAGTGTTTCTGGTCATTAATCCTCAGAAATATGTGCTTACTTCCTTCAGAAATGAATACTATTAATCTTTGTCCATTATTTCAGATCTCCATGTCCCTGTCATCACTGTGTATAGGAAATGTGTGCTATGTAGCAAAAGGTGTAAACTTTAATTAACATTTTTTCATCAGTCCTACTGGTTTTAATATGTTTAGGTTATTAATAAAAATAGACAAGTGCTGCGACACATCCTGGGTTGCACAAAACCACTTTTTCTGGGAAGCTGCACCTAAGCCATAATGCTTTAGGCTGTGACAAACAATATCATTGCAAATCAAAAGACCTGAACTTGTCTTTGGGATTTATACAGACTACTCATTTAGTGCAGATTGAGGTCATATGTGTGATTGTATATTCATTGGCACAATAGAAAAATCCTTGCGTGCCACATGTTCTTTCTTGTCCTTTTACAGACTCACAGAATGGCTGATCGTGGTGGGTCGGCCTTGGCTGGATGCCAGATTCCCACCAAGCTGTTCTATCACTCCCCTCCTCAGCAGAACAGGGGGGGAGAAAATAAGATGAAAAAACCCATGTGGTTCAAGATAAAGGCAGTTTGATGAAGCAATAGCAAAAGTTGTGCGCACAGAAGTGAAGGAAAGCAAAAGATGTTATTCTCTACTTCCCATCAGCAGGTGATGTTCAGCCACTTCCCAGGAAGCAGGGGTTCAGTATGTGTTGCAGTTGCTCCAGAAGACAAATGCTGTAAATAACGAATGCCCCCTCTTCCTCCTCCTTTCTCTCAGCTATTATATCTGAGCAGACATCATACGGCATGGAATATCCCATCGGTCACTTTGGGTCAGCTGTCCTGTCAGTGTCCTCTCCCAAGCTCTTTCCCACCCCCAGCCCACCGGTGAGAGGCGGGGGAAGGTGGGAGAGGCAGCCTTGATGCCGTGCGAGCGCTGCTCAGCAGCAGTCAGAGCACTGGTGTGTTATCACCACCTCTCCAGTCACCAGTACAAGCACAGCACTGTGAGGGCTGCTGAGGGACTCAGCCAGACCCAGTACACTGGTAAGTGAAGGGTCCTCAGGAGGTCTTCTGGTACACACACACACACACACACACACACACACCACCCCAGCACCCCCCACCCCATTCAAGGGTGAGGTTCATAAAAGCTTTTTGTAAAAGCCTGAACTAGAAAGACTTCTACAAGATCTAATCAATAAAAACAGGTTATAGTTTGCAGAGAAAAAACATAAATGAGAACCAGATGGCTTTCATACATGGGGCAGAGACTTCCCTTAAGAACCTGTAGGCCTGCAGCCAATGTGAAACACAGATAAAAGAAAAGCAGTGGCGCAGATTTTGGGGCGGATGCTGTATTCGATGCAAACAATAATGGATAAACCAACCAATTTTAAGAAGATGCAATTTTAAAAGATTGGCAAATGTTTCTGCTGCACCACTGAGATCCTCAGCCTGTATTTTACAGACACCCATGTTGTAACCTCATTTGTAACAGAATAACATGGTAGGTCAAGGCTGTTGCTGGGGTGCGAGTTTCTCCCACTGCTTCTCTTCACCAACAACCTGAGGATCCGTCTCTGGAAATGTTCCAGGCACGCACCTTCACCTTACAGACCTAAATGAGATTATTTGGGTCCACAGATTAAAGCAGAAATATCAGATATTAACTTTTTACACCCCCTTCATACTATGTTTGAGTATTCAGTGCATAGGTTTAAACACTTAGTATCATTATACAGTGTCTTAAAACAATGCTATTAAGGATTCAAATGTTACTTGTATTGTGTATATAAGTATGATGCTACTGGCTCAGACAATGATACATCTCACCTAGGATCCCATTTCTGGGAGAGGCCTGTGGCAGACAGTAAGGGAAGAGCAAAAGCCCAGGACAAGCAAATGGTGGCATTTTTCCTCCAGTGAGCAACAACTGGCAAGTGTGTTTTCTGAGCCAGAGGTGTTAGGACTGTCCTCATCACCCTGAGCCCTCATCTCGGCTGCAAGCCAAGCACATGAGCCTATTTTGTATTTAGCAGAATAAAGTGTTTAAAGTATTCCACACGTTTCATTACAGGGAAAAAAAAAAGTTGATGTTGCTGTTGACGTAAATTTGGGTAAGGGAATAAAATTAGTAGTTTGCTGCCTAAAATATCTAAAATAGAGGCAATGACACCAAAAAAATTAAATTAGCTATGCTTTTTTCTATTTCATAATTGTTCTTTCTTTGCAACACTTAAAAAAAAATAATTCAGTCTCCCAGATATTTTAGTGTAGTTAAATCTTCTTTTTCTTCACAATCTTAAAAAAAAAATCCAACACTTTCTCTGGGATAGCAGTGATTAATATGACTAGTCACAGATGTCTCAAGCTATATAGAAGGAGTTACAGAGAAAACGTAGGGAGAGAAATTAAAACTCTGCTCTAAAAATCAAATATGCCATTACCAAAAAAGCCTGCAGACATGAGAAGTATTAGTGTCTAAATGGCCCAAAAGCTATAAATAAAACAGGCCTTCACTTTTATTCATTTCCTTCATACTTATTTTTTGCATATACTTTTGTGTAATTGTGAAATAGGAGCCATAAATGATGCAACACATGATGTTTGAATAACGAAAAGCTGTGGTCTTCCATCCTATTAAAAAAACCAAATACGACAACAAACTACAATGCACTCAGCTATATTCATAGAGGAAACCAGAATTTCAATTTTCTTTTTCTTTTTTTCCTGTGAAGTCATGTTTATAGTATTACTCAGCATAGATAAATCAGCTCAGTGGGACTCTCTGTAACTAGGTCTTTCTTGGCAGCTATTTCATCTCATCTTGTCTCTATCAGCATTAATGTTGCATAACTGATTGGGAAAAAAAAAGACAAAATAACCTAGGGTTTTGAAGATTAGTGATGATGGTACATATACATCTCTGGATTCATCAGAAGTTGAACACAAACTTGAAAGTTTTGTAGATTTCCTGAATATATTCTGTTAGTCCAATAAGAAAATGCCTGATCTTATTTTGTTTCATAGTCTCAGAAGTCATTTGACCATGTGAATTCAAATAAAACCTACATTCATTTTGGTCTGGACTTGTCTTGCATGACTGAAAGCTGTGAACATGTGAAACAAGATTAACAATCCTTGTAATTAATATTGAGATTTCGTGGTAGTGATGCTCAGTAATATCTCGAAAATACTTCCAGGTGAATCTGCTATAGTCCTGATTTTTTCTAGAAAAATAAATACTGACTCTCTGGGGTTTCATGTAACAGTTCTGGGGACAGGACTGCTTTCCTTGTTTGTTTTATTTTGTATTTGTGACAAACACTGAATTCACACATCTCAGGCAATATAAATCTTTTTCCTGTATAGTTTTTGGTATGATTTGGTTTGGTTTGAGTTGAGTGTTTCTGGCACTGCCACAGCAGCGTACTTCAATACTAAGGAAATAACTCTAGCGACGCCTCCAGTCTGTATTGAGAATACATATACAATCAGTAACTGGGATATTAACATTTCCTAACTGAGGTATAAAAAGATTGTCACCATCTCACTTTGCACAGATCTCTAAATATAGTGTGCCATATTAATGTATCAGCATGCTGTTTCTAGTAACAGATACCATATTTAAATAAACAAATAAATAAATAAATATGCAAGAACAGATACACACCAAAAGCCCCAGCATTTTAAGGCCATCTCGTTTTGGTACTGATTACTTCAACTAATCATTTCCTTTCAAAACTATTCCCCTATTTCCCCATTTTTTCATTCAAAAGTGTTCAATTAAGCAAATACTGGACTCAGGTAATGCCTTTATTTAAAATGAAAGCTCTTAAAATATTATCACAAAAAATAGCAATACTACAACCTCTATCAAACCTTTAGATTTAAAATCACAGTTTTAGATGAATGCTGTTAAAGACCTCCCAGAAAATCAAATACAACATACTGTTCCTTTCATTCAGTTGAAAGTGGCCTGAAAATTTCTTTAAATGAGCCAATACAGAACTAATTTATCTTAAATTTACATGAAAGAACACAATAAATTGATATTCTTTTTATCCAACACATTTAATTACATATTTTTTTCTTTTTTCAGGTATGAGCTGTGACTGTCATATGTTTGTGGAAAATACAGTTCTCTATTGGGTTTACAAGGACAAATTACTGCCTTTGTTTCTTTACTTCTCAAAAAATGACTCTCTGTTTACTGCCTTTCTGTTTGTAAGACAGAGAGCATCAATAATAAGAATAACATTTAATACATTAAATACACAGGGATACATTTCTGATCTGAAATTAAACATTTAATAAGATTTGTGTGTTGGAATTGTAAAGTAAAATCATGAAAATATGACCGAAACTTTCTCATCTCTTACCATTCCTGCATCCCATGTACCAGCTATCTCTGACTGGTACTGGAGTTGTGTAATACAACATCAACATCTTTAATTACACACGGAAATGAAATAAAAATAAATCCTCAAAGGAAAACTCCAGTGTAATCGAAGAGATAATCTAATTGCAAAGGAGAGTAAGTTATTAAAAGTGAAGTATTTTGATAATAAAGAATAATTAAGAAGCAAGCAGATAAACACAGCTCTCATCTCTTTGAGGAAACAGAACACTATTGATAGAAAAAACAGAATGAGCTTGCCTGTAAACTCATGTAAAAGAGAAAGCTGAAAATGGGCAACCAGATACAAGAATAAATTAGTTTCATTTTATTGGCATTTCATTTTCATTATTTGGTTTCTTTCTTTTAATTACAAAAATTATGAAGAATTTGCATCCAAAAATATTTGCCAGTCTCCCTCCATCACTGCTTAACAGACGATTCTTATACAATCTTTTCTGCACTTAGTGAAGACTTAGATGGTCATTTGAAGTCTGAGTCTTGATAATGTCCTGATCTCATCACTGATTTGCTGCAAGGCTGGGAGGAGTGTTATACCCTACCATGTTTTAATTTATCCATGTCTAGACATTAATGATTTTTTAATATGGACTTTCCTTTGTACATCCTATTCTGACAGGTGGTGTGGCCAGCACTAGGTTTACAGTTAGAAAGTGACTGTTCCTTTGCTGTAAAGGCTACGAATATGCTAGAAATCTCTTCCCATCTTGTATCCCCACATAAGAAACAAAACTGTTAGGTATAGACTACAATAGGTAGTGGAACCAAAATCTTTTCCTTTCCTAGATAACTCTCTACTTCCTAACAACTGCATGATGCCCTGCTAATCTGTCTTACGTCTGCTTCTATGAGGATGCTTTTTACCAGGTTTTTATGACATAAGTGCATAAAACCAGCAGCATCTGGGTAGCATGATGGCTATTTCATATGAATTTTGAGCTGTTTGAGGAATTAATATTTATAAAGATCACTGGATGAAATGTTCCATGTGAAAACCAAAATGCTAAAATGTTCCTGATTTTGAACTTTCATCAAATGAATAGACGTGAGCAGAATTAACAAAAAAAGCTATTTGATTCATAAAACTTTGATCTCAATACTGTTTTACAGGTTAATCACATTCAAAATGTATGCACCAGCGAGCCTCCCTCAGAGTCTAAAAGGGGGTAAAAGATGAACACAGTTCCAAAACCAGAATGTGACTTCTTTGCATTTGCTGAACTCTATTTCAAGAAAGAGCATTTAAAAGCAATTGAGCCAGGTCAAAAAAAAAAACAACTAAAACAAAGCAAAATCCTAAGAACAGGAGCAAGCATCATAAGAAAAAAACCACGGAAATCAATGAAGAGTCCCCGAAGGCAAATTTGATTCAGAAAACATGAAAATGTTGGTTTCTGGTCAAGCATCATAGTGTTTCCAAGACAAAATCTCTGATGTTCTTGTGTCTAACCACACTGTCAGAGATCCAACTACTCCTTCAAGCTTCTTAATCATTTTTGTTGTGAATAACAATGAAATGAATTACTCAATACCTAGACATCTAGTCTCTTGCCTCTTTTAAGTTAAACAGAGGGGAAAAATCACATAATCATGAAAAATTTCCTTTTTTCTGGGGAGGATAGTAATTTCTTGCTGGTTTTTTGTTGTTTTTTCCCCCCCTGCTGTAAACCTCTATTTGTCTGAAATCTTTGTCTTTTTTGCTCTCAGGTATGTATCTTCTCTTCTTCAGTCTGATGAAACTTCTTTATTTTAACCATGCAAATGCCCTGAGTCATGTTTTTCCTCCCAGAAGCAATTCTGTGTTAGTCCCTACCCCAGAGTCTTAGAAAATTTGGGTGTTATATCATTGATATATACAATTATTCATATTAGTTCTACTATGGAAAACTCATAGTTCTCTACTTATTGCCAGAAACTTTTCCAGACATTTCCCAGAAAGTTAGTTACATTTACAGAATATATCCATCTTTGACTCAAACTGGACTCCATGATTTACAGCAATGGAATATTTTTCAGAGATGCTTTCTATATTTGAGAAATGTTGTTATCCACATTGCCATAACATAACAAAAGGAGGTATGCACCCTCTTCAACCCCTCCAAAATGTATACTGACCCTCTTTATGTATGCCAAGGGTTTCTCCACCTGAATGGCAGAACTTAAATATTTAAGGACTCACAGTATGCAGAGACTGCATAAGTCTGGGGCACCAGAGGGGAACATGGGCTAGGGCAGGTAGGATGCCCTGCTGAGAACTGCACAACAATAAAACTATGCCCTCTGCTTTCCTGCTAGTATTAAGGATTTAGATTCAAAAATTAATATATAGCAGTAAAGGTGCCAAAAACCTATAAATGGTTATGGCAACTAAAAAAAAAGTAATAATTACATAATTATATTATCTCACAATCTAGAGATTTGTACAATTAAATTTCTAAAGTAGGAACATTTGAATTAATCTCATTATAACCCAAATACATCACTCCAGAGTGCTGTACTCAGTTCAGCTATTTCAAAATTCACTACACTGAAAACGCAACAATAAAACCAGGGAAGTCTTGACAAATCTAATTAAGGTAATGTGTAATCCATGTTACAAAGGGAGAGATAAGGATCCATTTCTTTCTTTTGTAGTTACAGTATGTTTTCAGAACCAGTATATATACACAACAGAAAAGGTCTTTAAAGGATCATGAGTTCATCTGACCATCTGAACATTTTGAGATGTTGCTTTGCAAAAATAGATGGAGTAACTGTTTGTATACAAATAAATAAACAAACAAAATCTCACCCTACACTTTTTACCTACTTGAAGCCAGGTATATGAGCTAAACTAGCTGACTAGAAAGCAGAGTAACGTGAGGACAGTGGCAGGTTACAGACCATACGCCTGATGCAGAGTTCTTGCTCTCAAGAATCTGCTTTCGGACACATGCAGTATATGACAATTTCAGTCATGAGATCTCCAGGATCTAATTTCAAAAGGGGACTTTGGGTGCTAAAAAAGGAACAAATACATGTTTTCCCACCACAAAAAGTCTTATTTGTACTTAGAAGAAAATTAAAATTGGATTTTTGATGTGGCACTTCCTTCAGAAAATTTCAGACAAAAAAAAAAAAGAAAAAGATGCCAGTGAGGTACTTAATTACACTTACTCAGGTAATTGTCTAAAAAACAACAACAGTAGTTGGTATAAACAAGGTTAAAGCCATCTGTCTGGAAATTCTCCTCTTAATCTTGACTTTCATGGTAAAAGTATTCAGAACAACCTTGCCAAATAGAACTGGCTGTCAGGTGTCACTACAGACATGATCTTACTCATTGAAATCCTTTTCTTGATTTTTTTTTTTTGATTGTTGTTTTCAGAAAATTAAATCTATTATATGAAAAAACAAAAAAAACCCCAAAAAACCAAAAACAACCACAAACTAAAAAAATTTTAGGCCTGTCTTAAAATAAAGGAGCTATAATTTTCAAGACTTACAGAAGTATATGTCATAGTATAACTCCTGAAGAAGAAAAAAGGCAGAGGCTGTATCTTGTGTCATTCAGTAAAGAATTTAGAATTATGCTGTAAAGAATTCTTTAAAATTATTATTTTTTATTACATAAGTTGCCATGAGAGATATTCATTCAGTGGCAAAGATCCAAGCCAGATACGGCAACTGTAAACAAATGGCATAAATCACATGCTAAGCAAAATAAATGAATGCCACCTATTGTCATTTCAACAGCTGTATTGGGATCTAAAAGACAATTAAGTGACAATAATTCTAAATATATAGTCTTCATACTCTTTAATGTCTTTCTGAAATAACATTTTTTAATAAGTTATTTATCTCTAGATAAAAACTCTAACAAACACTTGATTAGTACTAATAATATAACAGAAAGTGTTTAATCAGAAAGAAACAATAAAGCCTAGAAATCTAAATGACAATGAAACCTACTGTGGTACCTATGGTATTGTCTATTTCCGGTGCTTTTATTTAGCAGAAATAAGGATCTTATGTGAAGTCAATGGAGAGCAAAATTTAATTATACTGCTTAATAGCTGTATTTAGAAGAGATCAAATTGCAAAGTTAGGGACCTCTGTGTGAAGTTACGTAAAGCTTTCTCTGCAGTGGATTTGAACATATAAAATGTAAAAACCAAATACTGTAAAATTATCTCTTCCAGTTCAACATCTGGGTGTTTCTTGGAGGCAACAAAGAAATTCCAGGAAGAAGGAAAGCAGCAAAACTGGACCAAGCTGGGTTATTTTGTGTACATTGTAAACATGAAGCTCAAGAAGTAATACTTAAAGCTATGCTAAATGTGCTCTGGAAGCTGTTCACCATTCCTAAACTCGATGGTTTGCCAACAATATTCCCAGTTAGCCTATGATGCAGCCAACAAGCAATAAAACCAAGACTATGAACTCTTATAATGAAGTAGAAATTTCTCCCCATGGAAATGAAAGAAGAAATTATACAGAAGCAGTACATTAAAATATTCTTATGGATCATCTCTTTTTAGTACTCCTAATAAAAGTTTTCAGCCAGTGGAAGATTTTGATCATCACCGAAAATCATATTGACAGTTAGAAGATTATGCCCACATCATCTGGAAAACTCTTGGTCAAATCACTTTGTTTTGTCTTTTACTTTGATCACCATTCCCAATCATCAGGCTTTCAAGGACCGTTATCCCACATTAAGCCTCCTGTATTGAAGACTGATTTTAGCAACATTTGTGTTAGACTTACTCTTTGTCCATGTTTACTACCTGTAAAAAACGTAAGTGCTTGCAAATGTAAGAGCTTGTGAGACACGAACCATTTCCAGGAATATCAAGAACACGTGAAGTTCATCACTACAACTATATTTGGCTTCAAGACTTCCTTTCACAGGACCTGGACCAGAAACTACATACTCATAGTTAAATGTCCCAATCTGAACAGTTCGCATACTGCCAAACTGAACCATTTCCTATGATTTCTGCATCTGTGTATGGTGACATGAGGACTGTACTTTGGTGTACCCATTCCCACTCAGGTAACTCACAGAACTGCAGTATCACAGAATGGTCAGGTTTTGGAGGGCCCTATGGAGATCATTTAGTCCAACCCCCAGCTAAAGAAGGTTCA
>JAVJGI010000040.1:66168507-66205119 GCA_035590275.1 Ibycter americanus | reverse complement strand
TCTCCAGCCTGTCCAGGTCTGGCTGAATGGCAGCGCAGCCTTCTGGTGTGTCAGCCGCTCCTCCCAGGTTTGTACCATCAGCAAACTTGCTGAGGGTACGGTCTGTACCTTCATTCCTGTTTCCCTCCTGAACTTATTGGCAAGTGCTCTTTTTCAGACAAAAATGAGAACTGGTTTGTGTTTTAGACGACCGGTTGGTAAGTCTTGAAATCTGCCTAAAGGACAACCAGCTGCTTAGAACAGATTAAATTTTCTGCCACATCAATAATTCAGTTTTGGATATTTCTCTTTACTTCTAGAAGTACTTATGTAATTTTGTCCTGCAGTTGTATGTTTAACTTTTGGTTCTCTGTCCCCTAGAATCTTTTCCAAAACTCTAAGCAGGGAACTGGACAAAACCAGTATATTTGACAAAGGGGAAAATATACCTATGGGTAGTATGACCACAGAGATACAGAGACAAAGGAACTGTTTTAAAACCTGTGTCTTCTGAGCTCAGATGCCTTCCTCAAGTAGTGTAATGTTATTGTCCCCCACATAGGGCCACACCCAGAACCTTCTGTTATGAAATATGTTTCAAGCTGGAAAGATGGAATTCCTCTTTTTGCTGAATAGCTTTCCTACTACTCCATTCCTCTCTTCTGAAAGTGCTATCAGACAACTGTTTTGGCATCCTTTCCTGCTGAAAATAATTCTTTTTAATAGAGGAAAGAAATCAAGATCAGGGCCAAAGTGAATAAACATCATCAGATGCATCCAGAGATAAGAGTCAAAAGTGGAACAGTTTTGAAGATCTACTTTTTTGCTCAGATGACTATATTTCATCTCAATCACGTTATTTTTTAAATCTGTTAATCAGGGATAACAGTACTGCTAACCTTGCAGAGAAACTATGTGATAAAATCATTAAGCATTAAGTGCTCAGAAGTAATGAAAAACCATAAATGTATCTAAGGTATTTAGATTAAAGGCTGGAGTTTTGAGTTTTTGTTTTATTACTAGGAGTATTTCATATTTCTTCTAGAATTTTAGACCTATCAAATAAATTATTCAGGGCTTCAATATTTCTATTTCAAAAAAGAAATAATTCTTGTCTATTCAGTAGAATAGTAATTTTTTTATGTTTTGAAAATTACATTGAAATCCTTAAATAATACTAATAAATACAGTACTTATTTAGCTATCTCTTCAAAGTAAATATGTGTTTACTGGGTGTTCCAAAAGAATCAAACCACTGGATGAATGTTCATTGAACACCCAGTGTTATAGATGACAGGATGGACCGAAACACCTGTCATGAAAATATAGTCCTCTGCAGTTGGAGGCATGTAAACCTGGAACTGCAGGTTTGGAGTATTGTTAAGCAATGTTTAGATCCAAATCAGGATTTGATTTAAATCCTCTCATTTCACTTCCTAGATGGCAGGCCTAGACAATTCCCTGCCCTTGCTGCCTTTTTTTATATATAGGTTTATCTTTTTGAAAGAAAAATTGCAGAACACCAGGGAAAATGACAGCAAAAATATAAGTCCTCATATTCCACAACATTTACAAAAAAGAAAAATCTTGTCATAAAGAAGTCCACAAAACACCATGAGGGGAAATTAAATATAAAAAGAAAAATCCCACAGCATTTTAAATATTTTATAAAGAAATATAATTTGTATTCTGGCACATAAAGCTGTATCATCAGAGCAAAACTACACACCACATGAATGTTTATAAAAAAAATCATATCAGAAAACAGCATGACTATTCATAACAGGATGCAATATAACTAGTTATCTCGTCATCTAGGAAAAGCTTCCACATTTTCATCAATGGAAAGATCTTGTTTTTTAGAATGAGACAATAAAAAGTCCTCACATTATCAACATCATCATAATAAAGTCCTTAACCTCTAATTTTGCAGGAATCAAAACAAAAGAAAAAAAGAAAGAAAAAAAAAAAAAAGAGAGGTTTGAAAGCATGGTAAACACAGTTCAGCATGACATAATCTTTCTGCAAAACATTCCACTCTAGACAGGACCTGAATCATAATAAACCGACGTGGACAAGTAGTTTCCTGGCACTTCTGTGGATTACCAATGTACAGTGGACAGGTAGTTAAATGGTACCCCTCCTTCAAAGAGATTGAAGGGCTTGTCTGCTTACTTGTTTTTGCCATTACTACTTGGGATCAAGTTGTAGATCTGGATGAAGTTGGCTTCTAGCTCTCAGGAGAAGGGGCAACAAATGAACCTCTAACCTTATGCAGAGTGTCTTAGACTAAGAGTAACATTGGGAGTTTTGGTTAGTGCAGACTGATATTGTGTGACCCTGATAAAAACTGTGCCTCACTTTACTGCTTTGACATCAGTGGTAACGAAGTTCTGAGTCTGGGAATTTAAATCCCTATGCTTGTCATTGTCTCAGGGTGTATCACTCAACCTTTAGTCAATGGATTTATATTTGAATTTGAAATCGTCTATCACTGTAATTACTTCTGTGTTTATGTAACACCCAGCATGACTAAAGCCCAATTCTCAGCAAGATGTGGGAGTTAACAAAATATAAATAATAAATGCATATCAGATAGTTCATAGTGTCAAGTTCAAACCAAAAAAAAAGGGCTCCTCTTTCCTATCAATAGTTTTCCATTTCCTGTTTGTTCAGAGAAGATGCTAAGCTTATATTTTAGTCATGCTGAAGGATTCAAACTGATTTAAAAGAGATTTGCTTTAAAGCAAGCAGACAGTGTCTATATTATGAGTTCTGTATTTTTTACCAGCTCCTTTTCTGCACAGCACATACTCATCAATCTTATTGGGAAGCTGACTTATATTCTCCACACTTTACCACTAACTGGATTACAGAGCTGAAAATCTTACTCAAAGTTTAAAATGTGATAAAAGTAATCAAATTGTTCTAGTCAAATTCTAACTGTGGTGAATAGATGGCACTAATTACCTTTTCTTATTATGCTACAAATGTAGTTTACTCCATCTTTATTCATGAAGTAGTATCATATAGCCCACCAAGGGGACTGCAGTGGTATGTAATATTGGCATATTTGTTTTCTTGTTCTTATTTTTCCTCTTCATCAGTATTCTGGAGGTGTGGTTTTAGACTGAAATGTATTGCTATGCAGGACTTTCTCATGTCTTGGTGTAAGTACTGCACCCTGCAGATTTCTGAAGTTGAACTTATAGAAAAGAAGTCGAAGACATCCAATAATAAAAATGAGTGACAGATTTACTGGGGGCAATTAGTTGTCTTTTCTTCCTTTCAGTACCATTTTTAGAAAAGTGCAAGTGTACACAAGTAACATTTATAATGTGAAGGTAATAGATCTGAATTTGGCCTTAACATGTTGCAGTCGTCGTGAAATGATATTAACCTTAACAAGGTTGTTTGTTTTATGTAGGAGTTGTCCAGCTAGTAACAATGAAATCTACTAGTTCACAGCCAACAAAATACCTCTGGTTCAGATGCCATTCTGTGTGGCTGAAATGTTTGTGGGGTTTGGTTTGGTTTGGTTTAGTTTGGTTTTTTTTCCTTTGCACTACAAAACAGACAAGGAAAAAGCATCCTAGCTGTTTCCTTCCTTTTTCTGTTTGGAAAACCTTGCTTTCTTAGCAACAAGCTTCCAGATGAAAATGTCTTGAAAAATCATGGTCTTTCTGCAGATGTAAGTATTTATTAAAGAAAGCTTACTAAGGATGAGGCTTTTGTGCAATTCCAGTACCAGCTTTGTTTCCAGACATGGATTTTATCTGATCTTTATGCAGTATTCAAAGACATCAAGTGTCTATATTTTGAATGTACTACTGCAACAGTTTTTTCTATATTTAGGGAGAAAATGGGGGAGGATGACAGAAAGGTTTGTGCCGCCTCTCTGCAGAAAAGCAGACAGAATTCCTGCTTATGGCCCCTGAGCGTATTGCCCTTACTGTTAGGATAAACCCTCAGGTAAAAAGGTAGGAAACACAACTTTGTGTTCTATAATTGCACTGGCACTGGGGCACGAAGGATGAGTGATTCAGAGAACTTGCACTATGACCTTTCTCCCATGTTCATACAAAAAGCAGGCAGCTTTAGCAGGGAAAGTCATAAAATTTGCAAGATTGGACTATCATATTCATTCAGAGCTTGATTTTCAAATAATAGATGGCCATTGGCAAGAGGATAGTAAAGCCCAGTGTTCCTCCTTTTTATCTTTAAAAATAAAACCTACTAAACTCCAGTATTTTATGCATAAATCCAGAAATTGCTATGCTGGAGGCTTCCAGCTAGCTACCATTAGCCATTTTAAGGTGACTACTGATCTGCTGTTTTACATGACTGTCATTTATCCTTGCTTTGCCTAACGAACAAGGGAAAAAAGAAACAAATTCAGTTTTCAGATGGAATCTTACCCTTACATCTAAGCAATTGAGTCAGCCAACAAATTAACATTTTAAAATAACTAACCTAAACATTCAAAAAGAAAAGCAAAATTTTGACCAACACGATATGATTTGTGCCAACTTTCCAGTGACATTATCCACGGTGCTCCTTTTGTGTTTGTAAATTTTGGAAGGATAATGGCACTCAAGGAAGCAAACACATGTGAGAGTAAACTCCTATCTGAATAACCACTTGCTTGTTACATATGGGATTTGGGTCCAGTTAGTGCTATATCAGGGACAAGGCACAGATCTTACCAATTTCTCTGGGATTTTCTCTTAAGACTTGGTTGCTTACATATGGAAAATCCAACTGTTAGCAGACTGCTTCTGTACTGGTATATTTTCAAGGTCTCAGAGCCTGGTGAAAATACTGAAAAGCGAAAAAAAGTTTCTTTGCAGATTGGAGAAAATGTGGATGAGAGTTTTAGGGCAAAACTGTGACAGAAAACACATTACATCCGAGGTCTCAATTCCCTCCGATACTACCTTCTTCTACCTGAAGAAAAGAACCTAGACAGGCTGACACAGCTAAGCTGGAAAGTAAATTCTCATTCCCCAAAAGGATTTTGAGTGTTGGATCTTGAGCTACCTTTGCTGATAACTGCTCCATGACAATAAGAATATTTTAAAGAAAAGCATCTTAAATTTCTTTACAAACTCAGCACAGAAACTGCTTCAACCACTGCTGAAATGCAAAATAGTACATTTTAATTATATTTCCATGAAAATGAACTTGAATAATCCTATGCAGTCATTGTTTTGGTTTCTAATGAGAATTCTCTTCCGTGTGTTTTTCAGGCATTATAGACTAGCTGTGTGAGGCACAATAGCTAGGTTTTATTGGCCTAATAATACAAAGCAACACAGAACAAACAGGATGATCACCATCTAAGGGTAAGCCCACCAATTATTAATAGTAATGTAACATTAGAAATGGTTGGAAAGCAGATCATGACTCTGACAGTGATAGAAACATTTCATCAAGGAAGGAGAGCAGTGCACTAGAAGAAAAGACTTTACAATTGAGATGAATGGAAATGTAATTTTGCCTGGAATAGTAAAGATAGCATTAATTGAAATCAAACTTAGTGTTGTACATGCAGAAATAGTTTTTAATTTCTTAAAAAAATGTTTGCAATTTTAGGTCTGGATAATAACAGAGCATTATTTGAAACAGTTCTGGTATAGCTTCTCAGCATGAAGAACTTCTTGAAACTGCTGCTGTTGCTAATGTCTGGGAAAATATGAAAAAATACAGAGAAAGAGCCATTGAAATAACAAATGTCTTGCAGAGTGTTAGCCATAGGACTTCAAAAATACTCTCTGACTGCTAGAGCAAGGCAGTCTTGTTTTCTAAGACTGAATAATCATTAAATATATGGATCCTCAGTTGAAAAAACGCCACAACTTTTGACATTACCCCAAATATTTTTCTTTCTCTTGAGAAAACAATTTAAGATTCAGTTAATATGACATATTCTTTTGTCTGGCTTGCTGCCTTCAAGAGAATATCAACATTTCTAATAGTTGACTGCTATGCAACTGTAGTAGTCAACTGAACGCTTGATTACCTTCAAGACAAGAACAAATCTGCATTTGGATTTGGATACAAATGTATATGTATATGTATGTATATATATGTATACATATATACAATATTAAAAATATACTACAGTGACACCTTTTGTATTGTGGCAATGTAGCACCCTTTGCATCTGACAATATAAACCTTCATATTTGGGAAATACCACTGAATCTACAAACTAAAAGGGAAAAAAAGGAATAAGCTCCACATTCTAGCTAATTGTTCAGCTCGTACACTACACAGTTCTTAATAGTACAAAAAACCAGAGTTGTTGCCACTTGAAGTTTTGTTAATAAAAGTTTACTATCTTTTTCTTCTCATCTTCAAAAGAATTTCAACATTACTGGATTTATTTCATTTTATGAATATATACAGAAGAAATACTGGGGGTAATGACAGGATGATTACCTTCATATTACGGAGTTTGAAGGATCTTGAAATGTTTTTCATGCCTTAAACCCTTTTCTTTCTTTTGCCTTTTTTTTTTTTTTTTTTAAGTGGGGGGGAAGGTGTACATTAATAGAGTGTTATATAGTTGGGTGTTATTACTTAAGTTCTTTAGGGATTGTTAAGGCTGATGTATTTGGCATCTTCAGTAGTTTTTCAGTGGATGAAGAGTATTTGTATTTGTCACAGTGTCCTAAGTATTATAGATTTTTTATATAGTGTTAGATATTAGATATATCTGGTCTTGTATTTACTGAATTTTATGACAAGATGCATTTGTTGAAAGAGAAATTACCACAAAGACTGGATGTCATTAGTTGATCATAAATGACAGCTTATCTAAAAGCACAGCAAGACAGAAAAAATGGACAAAGTTGTCAACTCTGTGGTAAACAGCAGGTAAACAGCAGTTTCCAAATATGACTTCCTGTTTTGATTTGTACAAACCTGATTAATAATACCAGACTAGATCTCTTACTCTAAAAAAGACTTTATAGAAATCCATAAGGATTGCTGGAAGTTTGAAGATCTGATAAAAAGCTGGATGAGGAATGTTTGTGTGAAAGATATTTTGAACTAAGAGATTCAAAACAGAATGTGTACAAGTTTCATAGCTTCATATTAGATTGTGGACTAATGTCCATTTAAAGTCATACTTCTATGAATTCCTTTTTTAAAATATTTAATATTCTTTTTGTTCATTATAATCTAAATGCTGCCGGAAACAACATTTTTTCCTAAGGTAAATGGAGTTGCAGAAATTTAATTGTTATATATATTGTTACTCTCATGACAGAGCTGAAAATGAAAAATAATTTCACTGTAAGGGACTTCACAAATTACCACATTACATATAGTATACTATATTACAATGTGTCATTCTTATGTAAAATATTTTATTTTAATATTTATAAAATAAGCACCACTTGAATGGTACAAATGTAGCTTACGATAATATAATTAAGTGTATGTTACAGAAATTTGTATTTTCCTAAAGGAACCTAACAAATTAAACTGTTTAGCTGACTGTCACTTCATTTCATTCAGTGAATGTGATTTCTTTGCCAGACCATATACTTCAAATGGAAAAATTTGAATCTCCTGTAACATTTTGGATTTTGACTAGCAAGAAGCCAGAGCTGAAACATACAACAAAAATCTGGGTAATGTAAGGAGAAGAAAGGGGTCTGCAACTCTCTCTCAGGCAGATTGCTCACCATCTGAAAGGTCTTCTCTGTCACAGTGCTCTGCTGGGTGCTACATTTGAACCCCATACTTCTAAAGTGTCAGGAACAGGTAAGATCAACTGTGCTGTCTACTAAAGTAAGTACTAATCCTGTAAACTAAATCTGTAGTCTTGAAATGCTAGAAAAATTCATGTGACAACATAGCTTGTGGTAGATGTTGTCATTTATTTACAGGAAAGCAGCAAAATTTGTCAGTCTCATAAGAAATTTCCCCTCAGCTTTAAATCTCTTCTGTGCAAAAATTAGCTGATAAAAAATTACGATAAATATGTTCATTGTCTGAAGAGGTGATACGTTAAAACTTAAAAATACATTCACCAGTGTGGCTCCACTTTTCATATTGTTCATATACTGGTTTCAGATATATTCATTTTTTCATATACTTCAGTTCCTTCTTCAAGGAAGGCTGTCTGTTTTGTGCTGCTTTCCACCTTTTTTCTTTCATTAGTGACAGTGAGAGATATATCATGCACGTCAAACTCGGGATTTCACAGCTGACTCGAGCTTTTAGGAAGTCTGGGTTCACAATTTTAACTCAGTTTGTCTCTCCCATTATAAGAAACACTTGGGTTTTCCCTCAGCTGTCGCTGTCTACCATTTTCCTGTATCTACGCGCTCCTGCGTGAAGCATTTGTGGTCCTGCTTGAACTACTGGCCTAAAGGGCTGAACCCTCTCTGGCTTTACTCTGTATAACATGTTTGTATGCAGACCTTTTCAGACCAGAAATAAATAAAAGGATCTAGAGGGACATTGGTACCTTAAAGAATATCTCTAAACAGTAAATAAATCTTTTATATCATCCCTCTAGGCAGAGCAAACTGTGGTAGGGAGGTTCGGTTTATGTGACTGTTTGGGACACCGAGCCTTTAAAAGGAAATGTTGTGACTTCACTGTCGGCAGCATTTCCCAGATCTTTTTGGATTTCTTTCCTAAGATAAATCAGAGAATGCAGTGAAGAAAATCCTCCAGTGCTGGGGACAGCCTGCAGGAAGGCTTAACATACATTTCTTTAAGTGACAATATATGACAGACCTTGTTACCTACAAGGTGCCTCTTCTTTTGTGTCTTTTGTTCTGCTGCACAGCTGAGCAGATATGAAGCAAAAATGTCTGACTGTTACAACAGAAATAAGAACTCTGCTTTTTGGATGCTTGCAGGCACCCTTTGTTTTGTCCTTCTGCTCAGCCTGCACAGACCTCAACAATTTCCTTACCTCTACTGGTGAGAGCAAAACATTTGCTACCCACTGCTGCTTCTAGTGCTGTCAATGAAGTTAAAGATCACCATTTGATCTTTATGCAACGTAATTTTTGTCATCTTTTTATAACATTCACTAGTCATTAAGTAGATGGCCTACAGGCTGAAATATGTAAATTAGCTAATTATCTGAGTGCTGACATACCATTTAGTATTAACTCTTGTCTTCTCTGTGGAAGCTGTCTGGCGCTGTTAGCTCCAGACCTTCAGTGCCTTCAATTCAGCTGTGTTTCTGTGAACATATAGTGTATAGGACCCATATGTTTTCTGTCTATCTTTCCTTTCGCTCTTTGTGGCTTTTCTCATCTGGTTCTTTTAAAGTGCTGCTGTTGTTGTAAGTTGTTCATGGTGTTTTTAATGCCCTCTTGTGGTGCTTCTAACTTTTATTATAGTGGTACTCTACTATACTATGCTGAGAACTTAATGTCAAGATGGATATGCATGGGAGCTTTCAGAGGACATAAACGCTACGGAGCCGTTGGTATCGTCACTGCCAGTGGCTACACTGACTGTAACAGACCTGCCACGGCCACCTACTAAGCTGGTGCCTAAGTATGTGCCTGCAAACTTCCCAGTCAGAACTGCTCCCCCCTACCCCTACCGCCATCCCACTGCAGGGTCCTTCTGTGTAACTTTTCCAGGCTGGTATCCCCCATCTTCCAGTGAGTCCTGTCCACTTACCTCTGCAATGTGCATGGTGTGCCATGTCCTCTGGCAGGTGCTCCTCACCTCAGCCCTCTCGCCCCCTCATGAACGGAAGAGCAAGTTGGCCACGGATTTCACCTGGTGCACGTACTCGCACAGTTCCCACATCTACCTGTGAATAGGTACCGGCCCTTAGAGAAGCCAGGTGCCATGCAAGAGACAGAACCACTTTACAGTTCCTCCAGGGTTCCTCTGTTTGAACCAGCGTATGTGCCATTAACTGTGTGAATGCTACCGTCTAATACGCTGGATGTCTCTGGGTGCACCTCAGGAACTCACTGTCTGCATCTCCTGGGAGAGCTGCTGCTTTTGTTACAGGTGTAGTGTCTGGACTGAAATGCAAAAACATGATTCCAGAGCCAAGTTCCTATATATGAACAGATGTACTCTCAGAAATACTAAAATACTATGTAGAGAGGAATAAAAGAAGTAGACTGTAAGAAAGAAAAGGTTATGAACTCAGAATGACTTAGGCTTTATTCCTGACCCCTCTGGTGTGCCTGTGCCTAAGTATAAACAGCAGTTTGTTATCATAATCTGTGTTTCTGGGCTTCAGTGATTTGTGGGTTATGAAAGTTCATTCCTGGAGGTAGGGTTTATGTATAATAATTTCCTTTATATTTTGACTTCATTAAAAACCTGAACTATTTATAAACTTTCTTCCCCAATATTTTAATAAAATTATTACCTACCTGAGAAGAAAAAGAGTAAAAAATGAAATTTTAACCATATTTTTTCTCAGGAGAGGTAAAGCTTCCATCTTTAAACTTTTGCCCTGATGTATCACAGGTTTAATAGTGAGCGAAACGAACAATTCCTGTTTAAATTTGTAATTCTTGCATAATGTTAAGGCCTGCAATATGGTGACCTGCAAGATTAGAAAAAAAGGGACAGAAGGAGGATGGACAAGAAAAAATATTAGTGTTTAAGGTGGACAGATACTCATATAAAATGGACAGTTAGATAGTTTTGTACGAAATATAGAGGCATAAAGTGCCACATAAAATAAGAGATCAAAGGAAAATTCTGCTGCTAAAATTGAGTAGTCAAATGATGAAATTTCTTTTTTATTAAGATATGAATTGAAGCTTAAGCAGGGCCAAGAGGCGACATCCTGGAGCAAAAGGAGGTCATTTGCAATTTAACTAATCTATCAATGAATTAAAACATGAAAGGGATACCAGGGTATGGAATTCCACGGCTGAAGTTGAGAAAAGGATTAAGTTACTGTTGTGATACATTTTAGGATCTAATGAAACATGCTGCTGAACTTTGAGGAATGGTTGTTAGAGCAAATTATATGTTAAATATTTGAGTAACTTTTAAAATAACAGTTTATGAGAGAATGAAATCAGTCTCTGATAACATATTTTTTTTCTTTTATTCTAAATGCTTTTTTTCAGACCAAAAAGTGAGGTATTAATGAACTATAACATTGTCAAGCAGTAAAATAATTTTTCTAGGTAAATTCTGTTACTCACTAGAAGTACTGAAGTGTTAATCACATTGTTTTATAGCAATATTAATAGTTGTAACTTTTAAACCATTACTGTAACATTACTTTCTAATTTGCAAATACTTTTTTAGTGTTTATTGCTTTCTTTAATTTCTGTAGTGTTTGCTATGCAACATTCTTACAGTTTCTCTTATAGCTTCTTTATATAGAAGTCTAATCATGGACTGAAGCATAATTGCCAAGTGTATAGATGATCCACATTTTACAACTTTATTAGCTTTTTAATCTCACTAGTAAATTTTGACTGTGTTTTTTGGGTAAATTTCACCTAGACAACATCATCTTTCCACAGCGTAATTACAAAATGCTAGATGGAAGAATATATACAGATAGTAAACTGCTAAACACCATTATATGTGCAGGTGAATGTAGCTAAGCAAAAATAACACAAGGCCTTCTTGTAGGAAACCAGATAAAATAATGGATATAGGAAATAAAGACTATGTTTAAGGATCAAGACTACAGAGTAACATTGCAAATTAATACTTCAGCTTCATACTTTCTATAAGTTTGAAGTTTTAACAGAAAGAACAAACCTGGAGGATGAACAGTGTAATTGGTAATGTTTTATTTCCTTACACATCTATAGATTATTGAAAACGGCAACCTTCAGTTTAAATAGACAATCCCATGCATTGTTATAGATGTTCAATCTACTCATGTAAAAGTCATGTGAATAATAACCTTGCAGATATTTGTGTGTTTGAAGAAGAAGTAAGGTTTTCATAACATGAAGATAGACCTTAATTTCTAGAACAAATGAATTCTAAACAGAGCTTCAACATCCACTAGTGCTAGACACTAAGCAAAAAAGTAACGAGGAATTGTCAAACTAACAGCTAGGCTCCCAAGTAAATGTACAACTTAGTGAAACATTGGACTCATCCTTAAGTTTCAGGTTGTAACAACAGTAGAAAAGGTTATAGACATGTAGTCATGAATAGCAATGAAACAGCAGGATCAAAAGTTTTTCAACAAGGATTTAAAAAAAAAAGAAAATATGACATTGCTGAACAATTAACTGTGATTTGTAGGTAACCATTTTAATTAGCTTTGTTACCTGCCTAATGGGGAGTTACAATCTTTAAAAAGAGATCCAAGGGAACTCTCAGAACTACAGACAACTAACTCTCACTTTCATGTTGAGTAAATATTTTTAAATAATAGAAAATGGTCACATTAACAAATGTATGGATAAACATGATACAATAGGGAACATTTAATGCTGTTTTTGTAAAGGGGAGCCATATTTCACATTTATTTATTGTATGAAGAAATCACTTGAGTACATACACAAATATGATATTGGTTGGTACAGTATGCATACATTTACAAAAGTCTGTTGGAAAAGTCCCTCATCGAGGTTGTTAGAGAGACTAAGCTGCCATTCCCTGCCAGACTACAGGGAAGATACCTTCATGAAATCACTACTGTGCAAAAGAGGAAAACCAAAAGACTGGTAATAAAAAATACAATCAGTGTGTTTTGAAGTCCCTGGTGTTGCACATATGGTTTACTATGCGTTGCTCCTCTATAAAATTACAGAAGAGTAAAACTTGCTGTTCCACAGAGCTATGGTGAGAAGAATTTAAAATGGTACTGGCAAGGGTAACTTTGATAACGAACCATAGCGAATGGCTCCTACACAAGGGGAGATTTTATAAGCAAGATTATTCAAATTTGGAAAAGGGGTGACTAAGGGTGGTATAATTGAAATACATGAAGTAATGAATGGCAGGGAGAAAGTGATTTAGGAGCTGTTACTCACAATTCATAACAAGAAAGCCAGCAAGCACCCAAGTAAATTATCAGGCAGAAGAGTAAATTGCCTTTCATATAATACATAATTAAAATGTGTAACTCATTGTTGCAGGATGTTTTGGATGCCAAAATATAAATCAGGTCAAAAAGCAATTAGCTGAACGAATGGAAGAAAGTTCCATTAAGGGCTATTAAATACAACAATGTGGGTACAACCCTAAAACCTCATATTGCCAAAAGGAGTCTTCACTGAGAAGTGCCTAATTATGCTTTTTCTTTACCTATACACCCCTACAAAAATCCAGTCCTGAGTAGTATTGGGGATGAGATTCTGGGCACTACAGACCTTTGTTTTGACCTAGCACGGCTAGTCTTATCATAATCCCTCTTGCTTAACCCTGAGGAGGATTCAGGGCTGTGAATGCAAAAAAAGGTATATGCAAAGCAGTCCCACGAGAGGATAAGGGCTTCACCTGCAACTGTTGTTGCATGAGAAAATAAATAAAAGAGGCAGTACAAGGTAGGGATATTTTGTTCAGACCTATCTATGACCCTGTCCTGTGCACAATACAGATATAATTAGCTCAAATCTTAGAATGGATTTCAACTTCTATAATATTCAATTAAAATTTGCAATAAATTTTAAGCATAATGCAATGAATTAGTGGTCATCGCTCTTTTTATGGTGACATACCTCTACATGCTTCATTCCAATTGGGAAATCAAGCATGTTACAGAAATACTCCAAGGAAAGTTGTTCTATTTTTCATACCATGTTTCTCTACTCAGATGTGACACCTCCAGGCCAAAACCAGTGACTCTAACTAGAATCACAGAATTTTTTAAATTGGAAAAGACCTTTAAGATCATTGAGTCCAACTGTTAAGCTGGCACTGCCATGTCCACATCTAAACCATGTCCCTAAGTGTCACATGTACAAGTCTTTTAATTAAGCCCAGGGATGGTGACTTAACCAGTTCCCTGGGCAGCCTCTTCCAATGCTTTACAACCCTTTTGGTGAAGAAAATTTTCCTAATAACCAATCTAAATCTCCACTGGTGCAATTGAGACTATTTCCTCTTGTCCTGACACTTGTTCCTTGGGAGAAGAGACCGACACCCACCTCGTTACAACCTCCTTTCAGGTAGTTGCAGAGAGCAATAAGGTCTCCCTCGAGCCTCCTTTTCTCCAGGCTAAATAACCCCAGTTCCATCAGCTGCTCCTCATAAGACTTGTGCTCTAGACCCTTCACCAGCTTCATTGCACTTCTCTGGACATGCTCCAGCACCTAAATGTCCCTCTTGTAGTGAGGGGCCCAAAATTGAACACAGTATTTCAGATGCAGCCTCACCAGTGCTGAGTACAGGGGAATGATCACTTCCCTAGTCCTGTTGGCCACCTGGCTAGTTCAGACACAAGCCAGGATGTTAATGGCCTTCTTGGCCACCTGGGCACACTGCTGGCTCATGTTCAGCTGGCTGTCAACAGTCAACACTCCCAGGTCCCTTTCTGATGTGCAGCTTCCCAGCCACTCTGCCCCAAGCCTGTAGCGCTGCGTGGGGTTGTTGTGACCCAAGTGTAGGACCCGGCACTGAGCCCATCCATCCAGCCTGTCCAAATCCCTCTGCAGAGCCTTTCTACCATCAAGAAGATGAACGTTCCCCCCCCGTCCTTGGTGTCGTCTGCAAATTTACTGAGCATGCATCCCCTTGTGGAGATCATTGATAAAGATATTAAACAGAACTGGTCCCAATTCTGAGTCCTGGCAAACACCACTTGTGACCAGTCATGAGCCTGATGTAACTCCATTCACCACCACCTAGGCTCAGCCATCCAGCCAGCTTTTCACCCAGGAAAGAGCACGCCTGTCCAAGCCATAAGCAACCAGTTTCCACAGAATGCTGTGGGAAATGGTGTAATAAGCTTTACTGAAAATTATGTAGATGACATCCACAGCCTTTCCTTCATCCACTAAGCAGATCACTGTGTAATAGACAGTGATCAGGTTCATCAAGCAGGACCTGCCTTTCATAAGCCCATGCCGACTGGGCCTGACCACCTCGTCCCGCACATGCTGCATGGTGGCACTCAGCATGATCTGCTCCATCACCTTCCCTGGCACTGAGGTCCAGCTGACAGGCTGGCAGTTCCCTGGATCCTCCTTCCTGTCCTTCTTGTAGATGGGCAACACATTTGCTGACTTCAAGGCAACTGGGGCCTCTCTGCTTAGCCAGGACTGCAGATAAATGATTGAAAGTGGCTCGGCAAGCACTTCTGCCAGCTCCCTCAGCACCCTCAGGTGGATCCCATCTGGGCCCAAAGGCCTGTGTGTGTCTAAGTACTGCACCAGGTCATTAACCAATTCCTCTTCAATTGTGGGGGTTTCATTCTGCTCCCTGTCCCTGTCTTTGAGCTCGGGGGGCTGGGTATATGGAGAACAACTGGTATTCCTGTTAAAGACTGAGACAAAGAAGGCATTAAGTACCTCAGCTTTTCCTCACTCTTCGTCAATATATTTCCCCCCACATCCAATAAAGGATGGCGAGTCCCCTTAGCCCTCATTTTTTTGCTAATGTATTTATACTAACATTTTTTTATTGTCTTTTATGGCAGTAGCCAGATTAAGTTCTAGTCAGGCTTTGGCCCTTCTAATTTTCTCCCTCTATAAACTCAGGACATCATTGTAGTCCTCCTGAGTTGCCTGCTTCTCCTTCCAAATGTCATAAACCCTCCCTTTTTTCCTGAGTTGCCAGCCAAAGCTCTCTGTTCAGGCAAGTGGTCATCTTGTCCACTGGCTTGTTTTCAAGCACATGAGGATGGCCTTCTCCTGAACCTTTAAGATTTCTTTCTTGAAAAGTGTCCAGCCTTTCTGGGCTCCTTTGGCCTTCAGGACTATCTCCCAACGGCCTCTGTCAACCAGTCTCCCAAACGAGTTAAAGTCTGCTCTCCAGAAATCCAAAGTAGCAGTTCTGCTGACCCCCCTCCTTAATTCTTTGAGAACTGAAAAATATTGTTTCATGCTCACTATGCCCAGGATAGCCTCCAGCCATGGCATCACCCACAGGTCCTTCTCTGTTCATAGACAACAGGTCCAGCAGTGTGCCTTCCCTAGTTGGCTCATTCACCACCTGTGTCAGGAATTCATCTTCCACACACTTCAGTAAGCTCCTAGACTGTTTCTTCTCTGCTGTATTGTATTTCCAGCAGATATCAAGTAAGCTGAAATAGGAGTAAAGACATCCTTTTTTTGGGGGGGTGGGGAGAAGCCCTTTCTTTTTCAGTGTTATTTTATTTCCATTTAAAAGAAAGGTCTTTGAATAGTTTCCTTGTAATCACATATTTTTAAGGGCTACCGCTAGCATTGAAAAAGTGAAGCTTTGGAGTAGTTTCCTCATTATGTTTTCTTTCCGTTTTCAACACTGTGTAGAAAGAAACCCTTCTCTTTCAGTCATTTCTTTAATGACCTTTGTCACCAGTCTTCAAACTGAGCTGAAGACTTTCTGTGAGGGTTTCTGCCATTCTTGCACAGAAGTCTCTGATGTAAACACTAAGGAGAAGCTTTAATTGATATGCTTAAAATAATTAGAAAGCAACAGAGCTCAGCAGGGCTATTTAGGACTAAAGGCTAACAAGGAACCAAATCCCCAGACAACGATGTGATCATTAGGAAAACTCAGAGATAAAACATGACATTTTGGAGAGCTAGAATTTGTGATTCAAAGTATTTCAAAGAAAATAAGAAAAAAATTGCAGAAATAGTGCTATGAAAATGAAGCAGAATTTTTGCCTCTGTGAGCATATATGTCCTCTATTTAAAGTATATTTTTATATTGCTTATGGCTGTGACAGTCTTTATAGGTACAATTATTTGAGACATTCTTGTGAAGTTCTTACATGCAGTATTTAAAGATCAAGACTCTGTTTTTCTAATGCATGTGTTTTGTTTTGTTTTTTTTTAAATGCAAAGATGTATTTCCATTTATTCATAACAACAAAATAATAGTAATTTACTCAGATGATAACATAAAAGTAGTAGGGGCAAGCTTGCTAACTCTTTGGAATAGCTGAAAACTCATTTAGGGTAAAGACCATGTGTAAGTTGTCCATGACTCATCTCCTTAGAATGAATATTACTACAGTAAGTCCATTTTATGTCACTCACATTATGAAAGAGGATCAGGATTTCTCTCCCTTCAACCTCCCAAATTATACCTAAAATGTGTTGTCTGCTCCAGAGTTTAGAATAAGTAAAATTCAATTTGAAAAAAATTAATTTAAGTTTTAGGAAGGGCAAGTGTGCATTAAACAGTGAGCTGACTCTCTGCACCTATAGTTGGTTTATTCTGTTTGAATCTAGTAGTTTCTAGTAGTTTTCATTATTTCCTGATCCTAGGTAGAAGCAAACAAATTCTGCAGACAGTTTGTCTTTCTTGCCATTTTACTACAGGTTCTCTGTACTAGGTCACAGATAGCTTTATATTCAGTATCCCACTGTTAATTAAAGAGCAATGTATTTCCAGTGTAGTAAATTGCTAATGAGTCTCACTAAAGTCTGAAGATAACAATGATTACATGTCCATGACTAGAAGACATGCTTCATTGGCTTTTGTGGTTTTCTTATAGACACAAGGACTGTACCAATACACTGTACCCTTAGCTGGATTGTGTATCATGACTCTACCAATGCATGCATGTGGATGGCAATGCTGTTCCTGTGGCACAATTGTGGTGGGTGAGAAGCATCCAGCACCCAAATTGCTGCATATCAGCTGTGGAGCCAGGGCAGAGGCAAAGCAGAGCTTGTGGGTAAGGGTGTGAAAAGAAGTAAACCTGGGACATAGGAAAAGGAGTAGGCTGTCTGATTTCCGTGTAACAATGCTTAACTGATGCTGGAACTCATATTCCTATAATGAATAATGGTGTATCTTCCTCAGTAATATTCTCCTTTGTTTAGTGAAAGGTAGTACGGGCACTTTCTTCTCTCATCTGTTTTTTGCAACAGCAGCAGTGGTAGCCTTGTCTAACCCATACTTTTAAGGATGTACTTTCTGACTTTCTAAAACTCTTTGAAAAGTTAGAATTCAGTAACCTGGTATCGTAAAATGGGTGAAATAAGACTTAATGTGATTTTCACCAGCATCAAATGATATTATTGTGTTACTCTATAGAATAGGGAACAAAAGAAAATCTGTTTTATATGAACTTGGGTATCACCCAAATAACTGTATGGTAAGAAAAAACTAAACATTCATTATTTATTTATTTGTTAAATAGAAAGATCTTACTACTACTATTACTACAATTATTATTTGTGTGGATCAGATATTCATAAGAAGAAGAGAGGACAGAGATACATAAAGTTTTGGAGATGAAAACAGAAAAATTCGAGTCTTTGAAATATATGTAAAACCAGACATTGACTGAAGTCTGGATGAGGATGTGGGGAACCTGTAGAAATACATACATCTTAAATCTAGCCCATATGAAGTTGAAATAAAAAATAAAAAGTGCAAAAAAAACTTGGAAAGAAAAAAAGCTGCTCCTAGAATTTATTTGGAAAAAGCAAATAAAAGTCTCCTGGTAAAATGTGTGAGTTCTCATTTCGTTAGAAATACTGTCACACAGTTTAAGAGGGCTATTGAGAGAACAATTGCAGAACAGAATCTCAACAAATAAGATACAAAACACTTAGAGGACAACAAGGAGATGAGTAGTATCTGACATGGAGCAGTATCTGACAGGTCAACAAATGACATCAAACAATGGAAATTTCTTTCTGCAAAAAGGTAAGAGACTTTGTAGATAAGGGAAGCAGTAGATGTCATACTGTCTTGGTCTTAAGTCCACCAATATTATCTTCTATTATATCTTTCTAAATAAGTAAGAAGAAACTACTCTGTATGTCTTCGAGAAGCACAATTCTGATAGAGTGGTCACATTTATCAGTAGTTCACAGCTAGAAAGGAAGGCGGTACTGGACAGGATATCAAAGAGATCTGTCCTGCCTTCAGTTCTGCTCGGTATTTTACCAGCTGGGATGATGAAGTGGAAAACCTGCTTATTAAATTGGTAGGCTGAATTGTAAGGATGCTGGGAGGACAGAACAGGTATTCAAGTGGTCTTAATTCAGAGGAATTAATGTTAAATAGCTGGATGAAATCCAAGAAGGTCAGCACTCAGAAATAACAAAGTGCACAAATGCAGACTTGTGGGAAACTTTTGGTAAGTTTTGTAAAAAGGATTAAAGAATCATGATGAATGTAATCAGTCACGTAGTTGCAAAACACAGAGGTAACTCTGCAAGGCAGGTGTGGTAATCTTCCTGTTCTCCGTTCCCATAAGATTTCAGAGCAATATTGTATCCAATTTTTGTCACCGTGTTTTGAGAGACATGTGGTTCAGCTGGAGGTAGTCCAGAGTAGGACACTGAAAAAAATAAGTAGTTGAAAAATGAAGTCCTGTTAAGAAGCACTGTGCTTCTTACATCAAAAAGGGGAAAGCCCTAAGAGAAAGGATGAAGGGAGAATAAGTCTTCAGGTACCTAAAGATACATAAAGGTATCTACATAAAGGGTTGCTGCAAACAGAAGAGAATGTGTCTATTTTCTGTGTCCATATTGCTAGAAGAATAGTGAAATATTGGAATACAGTGATGGGAAGGTTACTGTGCCTTCACTAAGGGATGCAACCAGGGCAGGGCAGACAAAACTTTGTAAGGAATAACATAGATACCATAGCCCCTGCTTTTGAACATGGATGTGGACCTTTCAAGATCTTCTAACCTGTATTGCAGTATAGGCTGCTGAATTTATTAGTTAATTGCACCTATTCTGTAGTCACTTTCTGCAATAAGGTATGTGTATATTTTGAGGGAGTACATTGAAGGAGGGAGTTAATTATATGAAGACAGGATTACAGGATGGAGCTTTTACAGTGTGATACCAGCCGTAGAAGAGGCATCAGCAACAAATGTTTCACGCACATTGAAGGCTATGGTGTCACCACAGTGTTTTGTAAAGTCTTTGACCTGTGTTGAATGGAAAAATAAAAGGAAAAATGACCCAAATCAGTATTAGCACCTACAGCCTATACCCACAAAGACAGCAAGTGGAACTTGTTATCTGGCAGTGTTTTCTGAATCTTAGTGTATTTGTTTATTTGTCTCAGCTGTCTGGTAGGAAGCAGGTTGTAATAAATAGGACATGATGTGAATGGCTTTTATATAAACGACTCAGGAAAGACAAGGTGTTTTCTATGTTTCTTTTTTGTTTGGTTGGGGTTTTTTTGTTTTTCTGCCTATTTTCACTATCTTAAATTTAATTCTTTATTCAGTACCTCATAAAAATTGTGTAAGTGTTCTTTCTTCTTATCAGGAGTTAATAGCATCCTTCTATGTATAAACTATTCTCATAAATATGTATGCTGTTTTTTTAGCAGCCTAATTTAATTGAATGAGACAGTAGAAATCTGCTGGCATTGTTAATGACTCTCTTTTAAGAGAGGAGATGTTTGAAGTTGACTTAAATATAATAATTTCAACATAAAATGGTATGAGCAGCACCGACCAAGATATTTTGGAGTGTCCTGAAGAGGCTTCCATTGTAATATTAATCACTTCTCTTTTTTTTCCTTTTTTCCCCCAATTAACTTATTCTTTGAAAGTATTTTTCATTTATTTCCGTCCTTCTTTCCAGTATATCAGATTACAAAGTGATTTCTAGAAAATATTCCTGTATCCTTTTATGATAGAAAAGCATATTTTATTGTAACTTTTACTTGATGAAGATGTGTGGTATTATCACCAGTAAGCGTAAAATATATATTGTTATAATACAATAATTTCAAATTGTGGTCTGGAATTCTTAAAGTCAGAACAAGGTCCCATTTTGCTATATTGGCATATACTTTTAGCCTTCAAATGTGGAGGTATTTCCATCTCTGACTACAGAGGAATCCTAAAGTGACCAAGCTCTGAACAGAAGTGTTTTCGTCAGGTGTTAAAATTAAATTGAATGAATCCAAATCAGAATAAGACTGTGGTAATCTCTGAACTGCTCACACTATAAAACAATAAAAGAAAGAAAAGTATCTTGCAGAAAAATAATCTGGGAAAAGAGCTACGAAAGATGTGCTCCATGTAATTCAACTGGTATTTAAAACCCAGACCTACTTTGAAAATAGGGACATCTAGCACATAAGAGGTGAACCATTACTGTTATTTAGCATATCCTTGTTTTTGTTATCTAAATCAATCAGGTAAAAGAATCTTTTTTAATGAAAAAAGAAAAAGAAAAAATGTGAAGGTGCAGTTTCAGAGGACAACCGTATATACCTTTCACGTGATCTGACCCATCATAGTACCTCACTTTAAAGCTGTAAAACTATTTTGAATACTGTTACCTCTGTGCCGTGGTTTAACCCCAGCTGGTGACTAAGCACCTTGCAGCCGCTCACTCACGCCCCCCTCACGCAGAGGGATAGGGAGGAGAATCGGAAAGGAATGTAAAACGCAAGGGTTGAGATAAGAGCAATTTAATAACTGAAATAAAATAAAACAAAACTGATGATGATGATGATGATGATAGTTTTAATGAAAAGGAGGGAGAAGGGGAGAGGAATGAAATCCAAAGGGAAGGGAGAAAAGAGAACAAGTGATGCACAATACAATTGCTCACCACCTGCTGACAGATGCCCAGCCAGTGCCCAAACAGTGATCGGCAGGCCCCAGATACGCCCCCCACCCCACCCCCCAGATTAAATACTGAGCATGATATGTCATGTTATGGTATGCTTCTCTGGCTAGTTCAGGTCAGCTGTCCTGGCTGTGTCCCCTCCCAATTTCCAGTGCCCCTACAGCCCTCTCGCTGGCAAGGCCTGAGAAACTAAAAAGTCCTTAATTTAGTATAAACATTACGTAGGAACAACTAAAAGCATCAGTGTGCTATCAACATTGTTCTCACACCAAATCCAAAACACAGCGCTGTACTAGCTACTAAGAAAAAAATTCTATTCCAGCTAAAACCAGGGCACTGTTAGACATATCCTGGAACAGCTGATGTAGTGTGGTATTGTGCAGTGCAGTACCTCATGTCAGATCAGGAGATATAATGTGTATATGAAGAAATACTAAATCATTCCCTGCTCCCTTCCCTTCCCCTCCCCTCTCCTCCCCTCCCCTTTCCCCTGTCTCCTTTCCTTTTGCCTTTCCTTTCCCTTTTCCTTTTCCTTTTTTTATATGTATTATTTTTAAATGTTAATAAACAAAACTTAATGGAAGTAAAGGTGGAAGCAAAGAGAAGTGTGAAGGTTAGACGTACCTTTTGTTTAATTGTTGCTGATGACACCTAGACTATATGTTCTCTTTTACTAGTATACAAAGAAATTATAACATTTTTCCATTTGGACACTGGAACAGGATAGAACAGCAGGTGAAAAGGATGCAGTAGAACATCTGGCTGACTGTGTTTGCTGAATCTGAACTAATTTCTCTTCTGGTTTTCCAACTGTCCTTTATTTTGCAGGTTTTCTTCTTCTTTCTACACTGCCCCATATCACCCCACACCCCACACCCCACCCCCCGCTGTCTATCCTTTGCACCTAAGGTTTACACGTGCATCAGCTTTTCTTGGTATCTGAAGAGAACCATCCAGAGGAAAGGACCTCCTTTGCTCTAATAAAAACTCTTAAAACATGGTCCAGGCACACAAGCAGGAAAATAGATGAGTCATGAATTGCACTCTGAAGACCTCTAGTTGACATAATCTTTTATGGCAAATAGATGGAAGTAAGAGGTGTTTTCTATCTTTAAAATATTTGTGCTTTGTTTTTCAGTGTCAGTATACTGGCTCCTGAGTATCGGTAATAAATTCCCACAAGAAATCTAAAGAAAATAAATACCAGACAGAACATGATGACTTACTGCTGTGATCAGACTTAAAGAGAAAGGAAGATGTATACCAGCTAAGAAACAAGACCTGTAGATGATTTGTGTTTCACTGACAATTGGACTGATCTCGTTGAAGAGAGATGACTGCTGACTTAACTTAGAGCTATTTATACAGACACAGTGTCAACTTCCTAGGTCCAGAATGGCAATTTCTGTTACAAGGCTTACAATGCAGGTGAGTTGTGGAAAGCTGCTGTTCATTGTAACATTTTCTATCTTCTAGGTCCAAGATATAGTGAAATTGAGTTATGCAACTGAATATTAAATTTATTATATTAATACTAATTTTCGTAAAGTGACTATACATGAATGCCTGAAGTATAAGGACAATCATTAGCTAGAATGACATAATTATTATACCTCAAAGGTCATGAGATAATACTCATAGCTGCAATGTCGATGTAGATGGGTGCAATTCATAGGGCAAGAACAGATTAAAAGGACACAGGCGGTTAATACTCTTGAGATTTAATTTTGACAGTAAAACATATATTAGCTAAATATTTTGGTTACACATTAAAGAAAACTAGCAGTTGCTGTGGTTTGTGCCTTATGTTTTCTAAGACAGAAAAAAATAACAATCATAGACCAACTTCAGAAGTTCAAATGAAGTCAGATTACTGTGGAATGACTCAGATTTTTGAGCATATGTGGGTAGCAGCAGTCTTATGATGAGCCAGATAGCTTCCCTAATTCTTTATGTGATGACTTGGTAGTCAAAGAAAGTGAAAATCTCATCTAAAGGCAAAACTGAGCTAATAATGAGGAGCTATTATAGGTTTAAGTAAAGAAGAAACAGTTGCTGCTTGTCTGTCTTTGTAGTCAATGATAGAGGATAATCCCAGTTCACCTGGCTGCATAGAGTTTTGTAGGTACAATGTACAAAATTAATGTGAGATGAAGCTGACATATCCTGCCTGTGAGGGGTGTTTTTATTTATCATGTGCCTGAAGCTGATGCTAGTAGTGCAACAACAGCTGATGCTAGTAGTACAACAGCAGGACGCCATCCAGCTGTGTGTCCCTTCCTATAGGTAGTGGAAGCTCTACTACTGATACCATCCTTTCCTGACTAGAGTTTGCTTTGTAGACATACTCTTGCCCCATTTCCACGTTTAAGTCTAGTAACTCAGGAGATAACACATTTTATATCTCATTTTCAGTGAGAAAATATTTTTTTAAATGTTTGAGAAACTGAGACCTGGAAGTGCCTATAATATTTACACATTCATTGGCATAGATACATATTTTGCAAGTGCTTTAATGATCAATGCAAACACTGTCATTAATGTACTAGAACAGAATTAACATAATTCTAGTGAAATTTGCCTTGCTGCACCCAGTGGAGAAATGCTGTGACCACCAGTTAGGATACTGGCAGAAAATATCAGAAGAAGATTAATCTTGGAGAAATGTGAGCCAGTCAGCTACTCAGTGGAAATAACATGAGGTCAGTATCACTCAGAGAAACATATTTGTATACCAGGCAGCAAGTGAAATGTTTGCATTCATCTTAACTTCCAGCCATAATATGTTTTAGACTTTGCATTCACTAGGACAAAAACTGGAAAGGTATCTCCTTTTCCTCAGCCGGAAAGAATGGAAAAGAATATTGCATTGAATTCTGGATGTTATATATCTCAAGTTATCACCCAGTTTACTACCCCTATTTACTAAACTCTTTCCTACTACCAAAATCAAAATGGGCAAATATTCAAGCTAACAGAAATGAGCCTATGTCTTCCTGGTTTAGGACTAAACTAAAACTAAACTTTCAGGACGTGAGCAGAGGATGTTCTGAACTGAGATGGACTGAATGCATTATAGTACTGTTACAGTTTCTCCTGCTAGGTTGCTGATCTAGACAGAACTGAAGGGTACAAACTCTTCCAAACCTTTGGAAAAAGTTGGAAGAAAGTTATCAACAAACTAGTTTCTTTCTTGCTTTACTAATTAATGTAAATCATTATAATAAAATGAAGACAAATAAGTGAACAAAACATCTAGCACTTGCAAAGTAACTGCTGCATATATTTCAACAGCAAAGCGGACTAATCCCCAAACCAGTTGTACTTCAAGGAAACAAGTCTTCCTTTCCCCTGCCCAAACCCATGTGACTGTGTAGCTAAAAAAAGAGCAAGAGGAATTTCTCCATAGTGCAAATCAGCTGAAAGCTGTACCTTCAGGTATTCTGATATGTATTCTGGACTGTATGTGTGCTACGTGTACATACACACACTTCAGAATATATATACACAGATATATATGTACTTTGTAATGGTCTTCACAGTATTTCTGGGTAGAATCTTAGAACATGACTATATTTCCTTAAATTTCTCTAGATCACCTCTAAAGAAACAAAGAAAAAAAACCACCTGAAGTCTTTTTTGGTTGGCCACCAGGTGCCCACCAAGCACCTTTATCACTCTCCCTCCTCAACAGGACAGGGGTAGAAATTACTATAAAAAGCTCATGGGTTGAGATAAGGACAGGAAGATCACTTACCAAGTACTGCCACAGGCAAAACAGGCTTGACTTCAGGAAATGCCAGAGTAGGATAATGAGAAATAAGAAGAAATCTAGAACCACCTTCACCCCACCTCTCCCTTCTTCCCAGGCTCAACTTCACTCCCAACTCTTCTACCTTCTCCCCCTCGAGCGGCACAGTGGCATGAGGAAAAGGGGTTGAGGTCACTTTATTACATGCCTCTGCCACAATTTCCTCCTCACACTCTTCCCTTCCTCCAGCTTGGGGTCCCACCCATAACAGACTGTCATTCACGAACTTCTTCAATGTGAGTCCTCCCCACAGGCTGCATTTCTTCATGAACTGCTCCAGCATGGGTCCATTCCACGGGGTGCAGACCTTCAGGAATGGACTGTTCCAGGGTGGGTCCCCCATGAGGTCACAGGTTCTGCCAGGAAACCTACTCTTGCATGGGTTCCTCTCCACAGACCACAGCTCCTGCCAGGACCCCGCTCCAGTGTGGGCTCTCCATGGGGCCACAGCCTCCTTTGGGCATCTACCTGCTCTGGTGTGGGGTCCTCCACAGGCTGCATGGTGGATATCTGCTCCACTGTGGCCCTCCATGGGCTGCACTGGGACAGCCTGTCTCACCATGGTCTTCTTCACAGGCTGCAGGGGAGTCTCTGTTCTGGCATCTGCAGCACCTCCTGTCCCTCCTTCTGCACTGACCTGGGTGTCTGCAGAGTTGTTTCTCTCACATATTCTCACTCCTCTCTCCCAGCTATTGTTTTGCAGTATTTTTTTACCCCTTAAATATCTTAAATCCCAACATTGCTGATGGGGTCAGCTTTGGTCAGTGACAGAACTCTCTTGGAGCTGGCTGGAACAGCTCTGCCAGACCTGGGGGCAGCTTCTGGCATCTTCTCACAGAAGCCACTCCTTTAGCACCTACACGACCAAAACCTTGCCATGTAAACCCAGCAAAGTGGATAAGACAAGAAGGACCTTTATTTAGGCTATAAAATACGATCAGCTCTGTCATTATGAAATTAGCATACAGTATGTTTTCAGACCATATAGCAAATGCATGTTCCAAGCCTCTCTCAAGTGTCTTACTGCCATAACATTAAGAGATTTCCAGTCTGTGTTGTTTACGTCGATTACAGCTGTGTTAATAAAGATTCTTTCAGCACACTGGAATGTGTAAAACTAACCCAAAACTTACAAATATGTGGGAAGGTAATTTAGTACACTGACTGCAAAGGAGAATCTGTGACTCTACTAAATGTAGCCAATAAAGAAGGTGAAGATTCATGTGAACAATGCAAAAGATACAAAAACACTTTTATAAAGAAGAGCAAGTTACCTTCACCACCTATAAAACACTGAAAGATTGAAGGATTTTGAGGAAAAAAGGAGAAAAACATCTTACCAGATGATGTGGTCAAGTTTTAATAACAACACCTAAACTCCAGATATATTAACAAGCTGCTGTACTAGGGAAGAAAAAATATGTTAAGAAGTAAACTCTTCCACACAATTTTCTAGTCATAATCCCCCCAATTCATTCTATAGATTGAATAATACAGTACAAAATGTAGTGATTAATAGAGATTATATAGTAATAGAAGAGGCACTTGTAGAGTATCAGTCTAAGTAATGTGGTTACCAGCTCATCTACATTTAGCTATAATTAGAACATTAAGGTGAATGTGATTTAAAAATGATACATGGGGAAAATAGAAAGATATTTTTAATTTTTTAAACTGAATTTCTAGGTTTTACAATCCTAGAAGGGCTAGGGACTTCTGAATGTGCATATGTGTTTCCAGTGTTTTACCAAGGAGCAATTAAAAATTATAAGTGTGTTGTGTCTTTCTTTAAAAATATCTCATTACTGCACTAACTATCCTATGCAAAAATGTATCTCTGTGTAGAGAAATGTTTTTCTTTCTATTTTTAAACAAGTCTGTGGAAAGAACTACAGTATTTTAAACCATTTGGATTCCTAATTGCTGATATATAATGGCACTTAGTAAATGATTTAGAGAAAACATGGTGTTGATTAAAAGCATATATTTCCCTACGACAAGAAAAACAGAATATTTTGGAAAAAGCAATACTTAGAAAATTACAGCTGGCAAATTATGAGCCTATTCCAACTCTCATTAAACTAAATGGCCATGGATTGGGCCCAGAATGAAGCTAATCAAAACGAAAGCAAAGTTGATTACAAAGGACTATAATGATATTTTGGTATTAATTTGGCGGGACATTGTAGACAATTAGACAATAACACTCTGGGCAAAATTAAAAATGTTACAGATTTTGAATATGTGATTTTGAGACTCAAAGCTATAGAAATCTGATTTATATTCCTTGCAGACTAGACTGCACTGAAATACATTCTGCTTTATTGTCTGTACAACCCCTTGAATATTTGCTTCAGCAGAAAATGCCTTTTTCCATAAAAAGCAAATATAAGGTTTTTCTGTTATTACTGTGGGTTTTGTTTTCTTTTGGCTAAGCCACCTAAGAGGCTCAAGTTAGCAATATTTGACATTTCCAACCAAGATTTAATTACATTTAACAGAGCAGTTCTTTCTGTTGGTGAAATCCCAGGTTTTGTGGGAAGGATATGATGTACATATCTAGCATGAAGCTGATGTATCCATTTCTCTGTCCCTGTGGTTCCTCTGCACAGGCCTGTCCTCTTAAGGCAACTACAGCCTGCCATATGGCTGACACTCTACATGGCAGCCGGGAACATACTTGAAGGTCAGCCTTACGACTGGATTTTCTAGTTATGCCTCTTTTCGACTGTTCCTTTTATAGCAGCAAAAAGAAGTGTTGTGAGAGACTTTAAAGCCAGTTGCATGCTCTCAGTTCCATCTTCCACCAGTTTGACTGGTGAACTAACAGCTGCGTTGATTTACACTCAGGTGCTACATGGCAAAGCAGCCACACGTCAGTGGAAAAACTAGCTTATGATTAGTTGTAAACTTTATCAAGGTGTAAAAACCACATCTCATTGCCTGCAGCTGTATTAAATAGAGGATTAAATGTATAGCTAATATGTGCCTAGTGCACAAAATAGCTAGGGAATTTGGGAGAATATGAATTGTGTGTGATAAGGCAACAGAAACAAGGTTTGGGATTTGCTTTTACTTCTTCATGTAAAACATTGCATTCTCCTTTACCTCTTTTATTTAGCTCATCCAAGCAAGAATGAAGTTGGTCCTTGCTCATGCATGAAAATAAATGTCAGCTGATACAATTAAAATAAAACTTAAAAAGAGAAAATACCCATCTGAGAAGTTTTATTCCCTTATGAAATCTGGAAGCAGCAATCTGAACTTCCACCTGAGTAGAAGTTCCACCTCTTCAAAGACATCTGCATCTTACAGGCTGTCCATTTTAGCCCTTTAGTTTTCTTACATGTCAGAAAAGACTTAATAGTTTTGGAAGACATTAGGACAGGCTGTGCCATAAACAATCAGTCTTCTGGACAAGATACATAAAGTTCAGGCTTCATGATGAAAAGAAGTTGAAACTATGGTTATTTGTATCAGTCACAGATGGTTTTGAGTAAGACTAATTAAAAGAGAATCATTTGAAATTGTAACTGTACAGGAATATACTTTGTCACTAACAGCTAAACATGAAATAGAAGGGTGACAGGGTAGATGTTTTCTCAGAATACTTTGAGGTCTTGACAATTCCTATTAAATTAATTGGGAGCAGGTAAGACACCCTCCAAGGGTAACACCTTGATTCAGCAAAACAAGTTAAGCACATATTTACAGGAAAGCAGAGATGTCTTTCCAACCTCATTCAATAAAACAGGCAAACTCTCACTCCTATATGTGTTTTCTCCATGCTGATTGTGTATCTTAAACCATAGCTGGGCAATGATCCAGGCAACAAACCTTAACAGAGAAAAATTCCTTTAAGCTAGAAAAGAATTTTTGGAAATTTGTGATATGTCTTTCTGGATACGTCTAACAAGCAAAATATAGAATGTCTCTGCTCATACAGGATTTCAGGTGAGAAATTATTATTTTTTGTGGGGAGTGGGTGGGGTAAGGGATGGCGTGGTCATTGTAGTTTACAACTTAAACAAATGAAAATCCCACTTAAAAGAATTATATAAAATCTGTGGAAGAACTACAGTTCAATGAGTTTACAGTAGTTTACTGAGCTCAATAAAAAAATTGAAATTATTTTCATGACACTTTCAAAAAGGAATTTCTTTAATTTGATGAGAACCTTTGATCCTATAAAGCTTTACTTAATTAGTCTAATAAAACTTATAATCTACTTTTTTTCATTATTTAATGAACTAACATGCTTATTACCATTATTACAAGTGTTTATTGATTTCTTCATAAAAGCAGCCTACTGCAAATTCCTTGCATGTTAATTTACTGTATCAATTTCACCAAGAAATTAGTTGTCCATTTCACACTTCCAATTGCATGTAACCACTTGTGCTTCCAATATTAATGAACATGTGAGCATAAGCAGTTGCTATTTAAGTTGTTCCTACAAATAAATCACTTGAGGTCACATGAACTGAGACCATGATCAGAGATAAACCAAGTAAATCGCGAATATTGCATAGCAAAACTTAATGTGCTCTAACCACATAGTAAATGTACCTACTACGACTTTCCAATGTTGCGTACTTTCCCATAGATGGTATTCATACAGCATTATTTTGAAGCAGGAGGCTATGATCTACTTTATATAGCATCCTATGTGCTTAAAAACATATTGCACAGACCACAGTGTTAAATATGTCATGTCACTATATGTGAATAACTCTCTATGGTTCTAAAACACACAAATCAAAACAGGGAATCTTGGTAACCATCTTGGTCTACTGAACAAACACTGATTGTCATTGAACTATCGCAAGGTCACCCTTCAAAATATTCTGGAAAATTGAGTAAATGCCAACATTAGAATAATATTCACCTCGCCTTCTCTTGTACAGGATTTTTGTCTTTGTGTAAAACTTCAGTCATGACTATAGACAGATTGTTTTTCCAAGCAGTATGGAAAAGACAGAGCATGCTCTTCATTTGAAAATGATAATAACGAGGAAAATGTTTGGAAAGGAGAAAGCATTTTGGTTAGATGAGCAAGTAAAGTTAAAAGCAACATTTTACCATTGCGAGTCCTTAGTGTTATCATTTGAACTCTCCTTCTGAGTTATTGTACTCAGTTCTCTTGAAATGATGATTTTAAAAAATGTTTCACAGAGCAACAAATCCAGGTAAGTCAGCTTTCCTGGTTTGGCTATTTAGAAATGTAATATCCTATGACAGGAAAATAGAAGTGTAAATAAACTGTCTAAATTTGTGTGCAAATCAAAATCTTCTTTGTAAACCCAAGTTTTAAAAGGTTGCAAAAGGTCTCTGATTTGCAGTGAACACCAGATCAATAACTCAAAATGGAAAAGTTTTCATGTAAAGTTCTGACATTACAAAGGCCAGGACATGGAAAAATGTAAGTATTTTTTTAGCCATTTTTAAGATTTTGACTGTGGGTTCTTTTTTTTATTTGGGGTATTTCACAGTTTTCTGTGAAATAAAATAAGTTTTCCTTGCCCAGGTCTTCTGTTAACTTGTCACAAGTAAAGTTTACCTAATAATTTTTTTTTCTTTTGCTGGGCACCTGTGAGCACAGCCATCAGCACTTCTGCAGTGTGCCCTGGAAGCGCTGGGGCTGGGGAAGACCAAGGAGGCACATATACCTGGGTTGATTTGTGCTCTTAAATTTTAAGGATTTAGAAGAATAGTTTTAACCTCCCCTCCCAAAGCTCATAAACAGCACTGTCCAGAAATTCAAGACTGCAGGCAGTTCAAACGGAACATTTAATTTTCAGATGCTTGCAATTCTCTTCTCTGGTAAAGAATTGATTAACAGGTCATTTCATAAATTAAGACTTCCTTTGTTCTTTTAGGCTCAATTGACACAAAGACAGTTATGTGCTTATTCATAGATGGTCTTGAATCAAGGGCTGATGGTTTCCTAAATGCTAATTTCTCTCCTGACACTGCTGTGTGTGAGGAAAGCCCACCTAAATATAAAGACCCAGGCAGATATCTTAGTTAAATATATTTTCAGTGTATTCCAACTAGCATTCCCGAGCATTAGATAGGCATTAGGCATTTTACTGATGTCCAGAACTTTTAGCCTGAGGGAACTGGAGTAATCCTCTGCTAACGTTGTCCATTTTCTGGAGGCAGATGGGCTGTTTTTTCATCCTCGTGAGTGGTCAATGTAGTGTCTTTTCATTATTTCAGTTTATCTATTTGGAATGCGCTTTATAGTTCCTTTTCACCTAACCATTGTTACTACACAAACATTTGGTTTCTCGCTACATCAGTACTTTTTTTCACCTTAACTGCTGCTATTATTAGCCTATGGAAAGCAAGTTGCCTTTCCATTCTGGGTAATTTTTGCTAATAATTTCTTAAAAGATGCCTAATATATAATGCTTATAGACACACTTTTTACTGGACTGATTTGGATTTATACCAAGATTCTTCTGTTTCTAAAACATTGTGACCTTTAATATGCCAGATAAAGTTGTTTTATAAAAGTGTTGCCCAAATATAAACTTAGTTTTTTGAAAATCCATTGCTTAACATCTACCAAGGTTCTACCTGTATGTAAAATGTGGAAGATGATACCTTTAGAAGTAGTAATTTGAGGATTAAATACTGCATATAAAATGCTTTGATGATTAGGTATCATGTAAGCACAAAATATTATGTTATTTTGTAGCATTAATTTCAACTGTATGTATTTGCATGTGTATATGCCATTTTCTACACTCATTGTAGGAAAATACACTTGCTGATATAAATGAAGACTTGAACTCCAGCTGGGTTGTTCCTGTATTTTAGCTGTTCAGTCATAGTTTCCCTCTACAATCATTCTCTGTGAGCCTGTGGCAGTGAGGTGAGGGACTGTAGAGCAAGCAGAATTTTAATGGCTATTCAGAATTAAAGCTTAGTAACATCAAGCAGGCAGGAGCTGCCAGGTCAGCCACATTCCTAAAACAGAACTTGAAAAAGATAAATGCAAAGCAGTGGAATTTAAGCATAGATGTATGTGCTGCAATTTGGAAATAATGCAGGAACTGCCATACAGCTCAGGAACTAAGATGTCCAATTAAATGCTGCTGCAAAAATGATTCAGGATTCAGTGTAAGCACTCAAAAATGGAGGTTTTTTGAATGTTTATCTGAAACATCTCTAAAGTACCTGGCTCTTTGTACTTTGCTTAGTTGTAATGTGAGCTTTTTTGTAAATGCTGTCTCACAAAACTTGGTATTTTTTTTCCCCTATTCATGTATAGGCATATTTATATGAAAATATGATTAGACTTAAGGTTCTGAAGTAGTTTATTTGTAAACTTCATGTCCAGGTCAGAACAGTGTCATATATTTACACTCCACTGTAGGGAAGGTATGTATGTTTTGCTTCCTGACATTCATTCCTTGCACTTTTGTAACCTTTTGTTTGAGCTATGTGATATTTTCAGGAACTTTTATTTATCATATTTATTTTTAACTTATTGGGAACTATATCATAGTCCTTACATAGAGCAAGATACACTCTAACTTAAAGATACGCTCTAATTTAACACTTGCAGGGATTTCAGGAAATTTTAGGATAGAGAATGCCCTTGCAAGAGGACGGAAGTATCAAAGACATAATTCTTCAGAGTGTATATGGTAAAAAATATTACAATCACAAAGGTACTGAAAATACCATGGAGCAGTGCTGCCCTCTGGTTTGTGGCTTCTTCGCAGTTTTCTAGGGCAGTGTTGCTGGCTATTGTTCTCTCTTTAGTGGCAGCCCCTCTAGTCATCTCTTTCTAACCAAAATCTAATTGAAATTTAATTCATCCAGGTAGGTGTCATTAAAATAGATTGGATTAATCTCTTTAAATGTCAGGAAATGAAAATAAATTACAATATTGTTCTTTTTTATTAATAAAAATGATTTGATCTAGGGTAAGTTTGTGTGATGCAACTGCAGTTGAAACCAGCTATGGTATGCATCAATATATACATGTGTGCGCATATATATACACACACACAATATATGTGCACGTACCCATGCACATGCACATACACATGCACGCACACACACTCAGAACTGGATGCAATAAAGAATGAGTTTTCCTGCAAATGGAAGCGTCTGTCTAATGTATCAATGGGTAAAGGCAACAACTGAGAAGCATTATTTGTTTGCTGGCTTCTATACAATTTCTTTCTGAGTTACATCCATTGGCCTTAAGAATGTAGGAATACTGGATAATGGAAAAGGTCCATTCAGCTCAGTATCCCATACCTGACATAGACATAAAGCAGATTCTTGACTGGAGGAGTCATCTGATTATACTTTCTCCAAGTCTCTCTCAGTGACAATTTCTGACTCAAGGACTTTCTAGGCTGGAATTTCCTTAGTTAATCCTTATGCAAAAGCTATTGTGGCCACTTGATTATCCTTGTCTGCTTTCTCTGAACTTTTTTTGCTTCTGTGATTTACTTCCTTTTTGAGACTTGGCTTTGAAAAAAGTTGCACCCTGAAATATTAATGCCTGACTATCTTTTCCTTTAAATGTTAGTTTGAGCTCTTTTTGTTAGTTAAATGAATTAACAGTATTGTGTGGCTTTAATGTTACTTAAACATTTTTTGAAAACCAATTAGAATGACTCTTTGCCAACATAATAGTTGGTCCTGACTGTAATTATAAAATAGATGGAAGTAGTCAGAGCAGACTCCAGTCCTTAAGCAGTGTCATAACCTCAGCAGGGTTTTGTTACACCCTGCCATAAGTTACAGCGGGTCTTGACTAGCCAAAGCTGCTCAAAAGTGGGTTTAAAGTGAAACAGAAAGGTGAAGTCTGTCCCACTAGATCTGTTTTTGTAGCAACTCAGTTATAGCCTGAAACTGTGCTCCTTCATTGCAACCTCTGGCTAAATGTGTTGGTGTGTCGTGGTTTAACCCCAGCTGGCAACCAAGCCCCACGCAGCCACTCACTCACTCCCCCCACAGTGGGATGAGGGAGAGAACGAGAAGAGTAAAAGTGAGAAAACTCATGGGCTGAGATGAAGACAGTTTAATATGTAAAGCAAAAGCTGCGCATGCAAGCAAAGCAAAACAAGGAATTAATTCACTACTTCCCACCAGCAGGCAGGTGTTCAGCCATCTCCAGGAAAGTAGGACTCCACCACATATAATGGTTCCTTGGGAAGACAAATGCCATCACTCCAAATATCCACCCTTTCCTTCTTCCTCCCCTAGTTTATGTATCGAGCATGACATTCTGTGGTATGGAATATCCCTTTGGCTAGTTTGCGTCAGCTGTCCTGGCAATGTCCCCTCCCAAATTCTTATGCCCCTCCAGCCTTCTTACTGGCAGGGCCCAAGAAACTGAAAAGTCCTTGACTTAGTATAAATATTACCCAGAAACAACTAAAATCATCAGTGTTCTATCAACATTGTTCTCACACCAAATCCAAAACACAGCACTGCACCAGCTACTAAGAAGAAAATTAACTCTATCCCAGCTGGAACCAGGACAGTATCCACCCCTTATTCCATATCACTTATATCATGCCACACTTTCCAATATGATCTCATTAACCACCACTATCCTTCCCATCCTTTGATATAATACACAGATATCATTCCTCTAGTCTATGCACCACCCCTGTAAAAAGGTCTATAAAATGTCCACAGATGTCCCTTGAGTTCATTTAATTTGTGACTTTAGGGCCCATCTGTTATGGTGGTCACTCAGGAGAAGAGAGGTTGTGTGTTGCATGGGGTTATTGGGCACCAAAGTCAGCTCAGGTTGGGTCACCGCTGCACTTGCACTGCTTCTTGTAAGGCTTGTCCCCCAATGGTTCAGGTGGTTCCTGCTATAGTAATTCCTGTAACATGCAACTCCAATCGTGGCTTACAACAATTTAAAGGTATACCCATTACAATCTCCACCCCTGGTCCCTTTGTACCAGCCCGTAGGGTTTAACACTGCAGTGAACTCCTCCCTTTTCCCCTAAACAATCATTATATTTCCTTATCTCCTACCTAAAGTCATCCATAACCGTATGTGCTCAGCTCCTCCCTGGTTGATTTTTAGGAAACTGAATTTAAAATCATGCATAGGTCAGCATCCATATAGAGAAGATGAAAGCTAAGGACCTAATTTTCATTTATATTCTTACACCTTGGGCAGTTAAGTGTAAAAATGTTGGTGACACTGTCTTTTTCATATCTGAGACATTCTGAAAGTGTAGTTCTGAAATACATGCACTGAATTAGTTTATTAACGAACAGAAAGCTCATGTACTCACAAGTTACCAAATCAGACAAAACCAGCTTTATAAATAACATGAAGGTAAAACAGAGGCTGACTCCAAGAAGCCTAGCACTATTTATAAGGAAATTACAGTCTGGTCGCTCACCTCTGTGCCTGGCAAGGTCATGGATCAGATCTTCCTGGAAACTATGTTAAGGCACATAGGAAATAGGGAGGTGATTGGTGACAGCCCAGCATGGCTTCACTAAGGGCAAATCATGCCTGACAAATTTGGTGGCCTTCTACAACAGGATTACAACTTTGGTGGATAAGGGAAGAGAAACTGGTGTTATCTATCTGGACTTGTGAAAAGCATTTGGCACTGTCCTACGTGACACCCTTGTTTCTAAACTGGGGAGACATAGATTTGATGGATGGACCATTCAGTGGATAAAAAATTGGTTGAAAGGTCACACGCAAGAGTTGCAGTCAATGGCTTCATTTCCAAGTGGAGACCAGTGACAAGCGGTGTTCCTCAGAGGCCAATATTGGCACTGGCATGGCTCAATATCTTTGTTGATGACATGAAGAGTAGGATTGAGTGTACCCTCAGCAAGTTTGCTAATGAAACCAAGATGTATGGTGCAGCCAGTACACTGGAGGGAAGGGATGCCATTCAGAGGGACCTTGACAGGCTGGAGAGGTGGGCCTGTGCAAACCTCATGAAGTTCAACAAGGTCAAGTGAAAGGTCCTGCATGTGGGTTGGGTCAATCCCAAGCATAAACACAGGCTGGGTGGTGAACGGGTGTCACAGCACTACAAAACTAGCAGGCTGCAACACAGCTTTCCCACACAAGGTTCCAAAAGTTCATCTACTCTCCGTGCTGTTTCTTCATCCTCTTCAGGCCAGTCCACCCTG